>OY744552.1:8081660-8176660 GCA_963556195.1 Sepiola atlantica
TTCTTTCATCTCTCTCTCTCTCTCTCTCTTCTTTCATCTCTCTCTCTCTCTCTCTCTTCTTTCATCTCTCTCTCTCTCTCTTCTTTCATCTCTCTCTCTCTCTCTTCTTTCATCTCTCTCTCTCTCTATATATATATATATATATATATATATATATATATATATATATATATATATCATTTCCGTGATAGAACCCTAGGGTTTTATCACGGAAATGACGTAGATAGCTTTTCTTTACTCTACCGTAATTTGCAATTAACTCAACTCTCTCTTTATTGCTCTCTCCTTCTCTCTCTTTTTCTCTCTTTCCTTCTTCAGCTGTAGGTTAGATAGTATTACTACTCTTCTCGCTGTCTCATTGCGTCAATATAGAAAGAGATGGGAAGAGGAGAAGGAGGGTTAAAGAAAACGACGACGAAGGGAAAGTGATTACTTTTGATTGTTAAGAAACACACATACACACATAGAGAGAGAGAGAGAGAGAGAGAGAGAGAGAGAGAGAGAGAAGCGAGAGTGATAGACAGGGTATCAAATAAGAGCGGGGATAGGGGGATTCAAACAACATGCCGAGGTGAGATAAATCATAAACATAAATTACTAATAGTAAATGGTTGACGTGTCAAGAAGGCGGACAGTTATAGTTGACTGTCATAACAGTGTTCAACAGGAAAGAAACATGCATTAAAGCTTAGATTTGACGGTTTCTTTTATTACTCATTAAAGGGTCAAGTTGAGAAGAGGCTACAAATAATATTTAAACATTTATTATTAAAAATAATTATCTACATACGTTTGTGTTTCATCTCTGAGGAATCATCAGTGTAGAGATAACCATTCCAGCCAGTCGCACGATTCGAACCCCGGAACAAGAGTCACAATTAACTCCAATTCATAATCAATGAGTCTACCATAAATGGATATGGACGAGGTGAGACATAAACCACTATACTTGTCAAGGAGGTGGACAGTCATAACAGTGTTCAACACGAAGAAACTTGCATTATATATATATATATATATATATATATATATATATATATATATATATATATATATATATATATATATGGGTGTGTGTGTATGTATATATATATATATATATATATATATATATATATATATATATATAAGAAATGACTTGCTGCCGAAATATACATATATATATATATGTGTGCGTGTGTGTGTGTGTATGTATATATATATATATATATATATATATATATATATATATATATATATGGGTGTGTGTGTATGTATATATATATATATATATATATATATATATAAGAAATGACTTGCTGCCGAAATATACATATATATATATGTGTGCGTGTGTGTGTGTATGTATATATATATATATATACATATACATATATATATATATATATATATATATATATACATATACATATATATGTGTGTGTGTGTGTGTGTGCATGTAAATATATATATATATGTATATATATATATATATGTATGTATATATATATATATATATATTATTTGATACGTACATAAAAGTATGAAATACGTATAAAATAAATAAAAATATATATTAACGAAAAATACGTCCTAATAATGCAATTTTCTGCATCTTAATCATTTAGGAAAGTGAGACAATCGAAATAATAGTAAGCAAAATAACAACGAACGCTACAATCACCAATAAAAATAATTACCTAAAAATACATATATATATATATATATATATATATATATATATATTATGTAATGATAATAATACAACAACAGCAACAACAACAACAACAGCAACAACAACAACAGCAACAGTATTACACCTGGTAATGTTACGTAGCGGCACCAAAAACCAGTCATTTGTTACGTTATCAATGATGAAAATCATCGCCACGAAATTCTATTAAGCGCTTCTCAAAATAGGAAGGCAATACGAAATCATATGAAAAGTCTATGAAAGCGTTTTCAAACTTCTTTAACACCCACTTTTAAGGCACTTTTAAACACATTTCTTTAAGGCGTTTTTAATAGGCGTGTTTAATAGGCACTTTTAAGCCTTTAAACTGCCAGTCCTGTTACACACCACTTTTTAATACTTCTCGTTATTAAAACATTTTTCTTTTTAAATTCTTTTCTCGATAAAACATCTTTCCTTTCATATCAAATGAAGCATTGTTCTCGTTTTCTTTCTCTTTTAGTTCTTTCAGTTTTAAGTTTTTCGAAGCCTAACAGATTAGGACCCCAAAAATGTGCAACACATAAAAGTTACCTTACATTTTTTTCGTCGTCTGGTTGTGATCGCCGTTGGTGCCGCCGGTTTCCATTGCGTATCTCTGGCCGTGATCGATGCTGGTGATCTTTGATCTGTGGATACAACTTTATAGACAGGCAGAAGACAAACGCGGAGACAATTTTTCCTGACATAGAGATTCAAGTCTTTTATTCTGGACTTCGTTGTGGAAGGGTTTTATCCATTCGTTCGCTCGATTCTCATTCATCCTTCTCGCTGTGGGATGCAACACTACACAGGAATTTCTGCTGGAAATACATGGACCATACAACGAACGACTACATCGTCGACTTGACGCTCTAACTTCCAAAGCCCTAATGTCTCAAAAACCTTAGTTTCTCACGAAGAAGGAGTGATGTCACAGTCCTTTGTCCTGTCATACAAATCATAACCAGAGCTGGCCTGACCTTTATTGAACCTCAACTTTTGAAGTCGGCCAGGTTTAATTAGTTGCTATGACTTCTTGGGATTACTCATTCTGAGAACAAATCTATTTGTCCCAAAGTGGATGTCATTTCGACCTTCACTTAACTCGAACAAAGTTCACCCCTCTCACAATCAAAACTAGTGGGCCTACACGTTTTTAGGCATACAGGGCCCCTCATAATATAACAGTAAGTGGTATATCTTATGGCAAAGATAAAGATTTATATAGATCTTTCTTCTTGGCTATTTCCTTCTTTCCTTCCTTCCTTCCTAACAACCCTTATTTATATTTTATATTTATAGGGTACGTCTTGTAATTCATACCAAAATTCATACTTATATGTAATTCATACTTATATGCCGCCTAGCGAAACTAATCGACACTAATCGGAAATAATCGTCAACTGACGACGGTCCTTATTCCACTTCGCGCTTCGTTCGACGTTATAAAAAGGAAATTGAATCGAAAAAAAAAACAAGCAAACATTGACCATTTATTTGTTTTGTTTTGTGGTTCTAAAAATGGTGTCGTCCAAACACGTCTGATAATGAGGCGTAAGAAGACCAATTACAGCCGCCAAGTTTGGCCGAGCGATCAGAATCGCAAAGGTGAGTGCATGATCGATAAGCGACGCCTTATTAAAAAGGCGTGTGTATCTGTGTATTTATCTCTCTTTCTCTCACTCTCTCTCTCTCTCTCTCTCTCTCTTTCTCTCTCTTTCTCTCACTCTCTCTCTTTCTCTCACTCTCTCTCTTTCTCTCACTCTCTCTCTCTCTCTCTCTCTCTCTTTCTCTCTTTCTCTCTCTCTCTCTTTCTCTCACTCTCTCTCTCTCTTTCTCTCCTTCCCCTTTTCTATTTCTCACCTTCTCTCTCCCTCCCTCTCTTACTCCCTCCCTCCCTCTCTCTCTCACACACCCTCATCCTCTCCTTCTTTTTCTCTTCATCTCTCCCCTCCCCTCTCCCTCTTACCCTCTCTCTCTCTCTCTCTCTTTCACATACACACCCACATGAACGCGCACACACACCAAAAAATAATAAATAAACGAATAAGAATCAACAATTCCAATTCTTTTTTTTATTATTTGCAAATACGATACACGATTTAAATCATCACTTACACAATTATTCGGTTGCGACAATTGTATAACGCTAAATCGATTTGCGTAATAGGGAATCATGTGGTGGTGGTGGTGGTGGTGGTGGTGGTGTTAATGTGGTTGGTGTTGGTGGTGCGGCTGCATATAGCTCAGGAGTATTTGGTCCGCATGAAGTCCACATTGGTCTCAGCTATGCGTTGTAAGAATGCAGGTTTTTACAGCAGACACTGAGAAGGGCAATGCTCAGCGGTTGCATACGAAGTCGGGAAAGGTTTTGCACGGAACACACAAAGGGATGGCGCAGAAGCAACGTCGTTACTTTTCAATGTATTTATTTGCGGTTCTGCACCTGACATGTCTTTGCTGGCTACATGCAGAGGCAGAAACGACGAGAGGAGGACGGATCCTGGCACCGGCTCATCCTAGATTTTCACTAGAGCTCTGTTAGCCAGGTAACTCTGACACTACCACCCCCCCCCTCCCACGGTGAGAAAGGGTTGGACTTGAGGGGGAGGTGGGGGTGTACTGGTGGGGAGAAGAAATGCACGAGTTAGGGTTTAAAGAACCAAATCGATCCATAGAGTTATCGGAAGGTTGAGTGTTTCTTTAGTTGGAGATATTTTTTGTATGTCTCCTCCGACGTCGGGATTGTAAAAATGCAGTAGGCTGCATGTTTTAGTGGTGCATACGAATGGCAAACGGTGCAGATAATAGATACTCGACGAAAGGAAAGGGGGCAAAAATAATTTGTAAAATATCTCTGGTTTTGTATTTTGAACCACCCAGAATCTTATTTCTATTTGAAATGAAATAAGTACCTCATAAAGACAGAGAATCATGCTGAGACCAAAAAGTAATGTTCTTAGATTGTCTCCATGATAAGCCCCCTTAAGTAGACTGTCTGGCAGTTATCTCTGGTGGATATCTACAACGGCCAGCCTTTGGGTGGTCAAATGGTGACCAGTGAGAAAGACTGGAATTCAAGATTTACGGTTAGGGGGGAAAGGATTCCAGAGAATGGGAGGGGTAGACCTAGTCCTCTGGGTATGACGGGGGGAGAATTTGGTTTTCAGAGGGCTAACAGCAGTTGGAGCTGTGTGCCTGTCCAGGCAAGATGGACCCACTGGGGCTCTTAGCTAAAGGATTGTGCTGATTGGATTTATCTTTTTGGGGGTCGGGAAAAAAGATCTCATTTTGCAAGTCTGCCATTCAGCCTGGGAACACGAGTTTCATTTGTAACCTCCAACAAATAAACCTCCAATAAATAAACCTCCAACAAATAAACCTCCAATAAATAAACCTCCAACAAATAAACCTCCAATAAATAAACCTCCAATAAATAAACCTCCAACAAATAAATCTCCAACAAATAAATCTCCAACAAATAAATCTCCAATAAATAAATCTCCAACAAATAAATCTCCAACAAATAAACCTCCAATAAATAAACCTCCAACAAATAAACCTCCAACAAATAAATCTCCAACAAATAAACCTCCAACAAATAAATCTCCAACAAATAAACCTCCAACAAATAAATCTCCAACAAATAAACCTCCAACAAATAAACCTCCAACAAATAAACCTCCAATAAATAAACCTCCAATAAATAAACCTCCAACAAATAAATCTCCAATAAATAAATCTCCAACAAATAAACCTCCAACAAATAAATCTCCAACAAATAAACCTCCAACAAATAAATCTCCAACAAATAAACCTCCAACAAATAAACCTCCAACAAATAAATCTCCAACAAATAAACCTCCAACAAATAAATCTCCAACAAATAAACCTCCAACAAATAAACCTCCAACAAATAAACCTCCAATAAATAAACCTCCAATAAATAAACCTCCAACAAATAAATCTCCAACAAATAAATCTCCAACAAATAAATCTCCAACAAATAAATCTCCAACAAATAAATCTCCAACAAATAAACCTCCAATAAATAAACCTCCAACAAATAAACCTCCAACAAATAAACCTCCAACAAATAAATCTCCAACAAATAAATCTCCAACAAATAAATCTCCAACAAATAAACCTCCAACAAATAAACCTCCAACAAATAAACCTCCAATAAATAAACCTCCAACAAATAAATCTCCAATAAATAAATCTCCAACAAATAAACCTCCAACAAATAAATCTCCAACAAATAAACCTCCAACAAATAAATCTCCAACAAATAAACCTCCAACAAATAAACCTCCAATAAATAAACCTCCAACAAATAAACCTCCAATAAATAAACCTCCAACAAATAAATCTCCAACAAATAAACCTCCAACAAATAAACCTCCAATAAATAAACCTCCAATAAATAAACCTCCAACAAATAAACCTCCAACAAATAAACCTCCAACAAATAAACCTCCAACAAATAAACCTCCAATAAATAAACCTCCAATAAATAAACCTCCAACAAATAAACCTCCAACAAATAAACCTCCAACAAATAAACCTCCAATAAATAAACCTCCAACAAATAAACCTCCAACAAATAAACCTCCAACAAATAAACCTGTTGCTTTTTTATAAACTGGACGTGTGGCCGAACTTGGAATGACAATACTTTGTTGCAGCACAGACTGAGTCGAACAACATCTTTGGACTCACACAACAGAATCTTATTTCTCTTTGAAATAACATAAGTGCCTCGTAAGAACAGGGAGTCATGTTGAGACTCAAAAGTAATGTTCGTAGATTGTCTCCATGATAATCCGGTGGATATCTCAAGTAGCCAGTGCTTGGGTGGTCAAATGGTGACCAATTAGAAAGACTGGAATCCAAGATTTCTGGTCAGAGAAAAAAAGAATTCTAGGAGATGGGAGGGGTGGGACCTCGCCTCTGGGCACGAGACGGACAGTGAGTTGATCTTTGTTGCAGTTGGTTTTCGGTGGGCCTCGGGAACAGAGGGTCTGTTGTGTTGATGGGACTTAGATTTCGTGTGACCGGGATAAGAGATCTCATTCTGCAAGTCTGCCATTCAACCTAAGAACACGAGTTTCATTTGTAACCTCCAACAAATAAATGTGTTACTTGTTTATAGACTGGACTCGTGGCCTTGCTTGGAATGAGCATTCTTTGTTACAGTGCTGGCGGAGTCGGGCGTACAGGTTCACAGGGATCAGCAAATTTGTTAGGGATCATTTTTGTTTTGTTTTCTTTGTTTTGGTGACGTATATTAACGTCTTAAATCATCTATCCAGTATGTTGCATATCGGATTTGAAATAGATGAAAATACATTAAGTATCGACGACTTGTTAAGACAACGAAAGGAGTTAAAGAGTTGGTAGAATACAACAGTTCAGAGAGTCTTACAGTTAACAAAAGTTGTTTTTTCTATAAGGAGAATTTGAGTAGACATGTTCATTTCGGTTGGTGCCATGTGCGTTTATGTGTTATAGTGTATGTTAATGAGATAAGCATTGTAGATGTGTGTGTATATTAGCGTGCCTTTTTGTTAGTGACAGAGTGCGGGTATGAACTGTGTACATGCGTTCGTTTAGCAGTGTGTATATGCTGTTGCTATGTTTAGTAGTTTATGTGTGTATCCTGTTGCGTCTGTCGGGGGACCTTTGACCCCAAAAGGCCGAGGCACGATTTTGTCGTGCGCACTCGTGTTTTCTCTAAAATAAAAAGAGAAATCGGAAGTAAAAAAGCTAAGTTTGGGTTTTTATATTATGCGCAAAATTTCGGGAGTGAATAATTCTGCCGCTGCGATTGATTGAAAGAAACTGCTTATTTGAGCTAGCTTTTTGGCCCGTCGAGAGTCAGAAAGGTAAAAACAACATTCGCTGCTGCTGCTGCTTCTAACATGATGCTGCGTTTCTTGAATCACCGATCAAAACTAACAAAAGGAACTGATATTCTTAGAATAAGCGACTAAATTGCCATTTCAAACATCAACGTGATAGATCATAGTTTAAGGACAACAAAGTTACCTCCCTTCAAATCCCTTTTAGGGAGTTTTTAATGCAGAGTTCTACCTTTTAGAAAAAGGGTCAAGTCCACAAATGAACATACGACCTCGTCCTGTCGCTAGTGAAATCACAACAACTCTCTCGGCAGCGAATGGAACAGACCTACTGGCTCTCGGACCGGCTCCTACTACGAACTCCCATGTGTCGACTGTGAGAAATTCCTTGTGTATTTCATACGACTTCCTTGCCTTTATGACAACCACGTGCATTCGATTGTTTGCGGACGCTTATTTACTTTCTGTTGTGTTATAGTTTCTAAAGACAACTTGAAATAAATACATATTCGTTTTTGTCGTCTTTCGTTGCCGACGTGTGCGTGCCGGCAAACAAGCGATTTGCTTACATTTACGAACCACACTTTACCAACTTCAGAATTTCGTTTTTTTTATTTTTTAATTTTTAACAATTTTTATATTTTTAACAATTTTTAACATTTTTAATATTTTTAACAATTTTTAACATTTTTTTAACATTTTTAATATTTTTAACAATTTTTAACATTTTTTTAACATTTTTAATTTTTAACATATTTTTAACATTTTTAATATTTTTAACAGCTCTGTTTTCTAGATATGTAGCTGTAGGGATTGCATAGTCATAATGGATGGTGTATGACTTATTTCCAACAGTTCTTTCTGGTATATTTTCCCAGGACTTGATGCTACACTGGATATTCAACTTTTTACAAATTATCCAGTGAAGATATTTACACACTCCCTTGTGTCGCATTGTATAATAGCCATCCCTCAGCAGAACCTTAAAAATGGATGTCAGGTGACTCGGACTCCCCACTTTTGTGTGGCAGAACCTGCACTTGTTATTGTTGCTGAGACCATTCGTCTTCTCATAAGCATTGGTCATTAAGCATCGGTCATCAAGCATTGGTCATCAAGCATTGGTCATCAAGCATCGGTCATCAAGCATCGGTCATCAAGCATTGGTCATCAAGCATTAGTCATCAAGCATTGGTCATCAAGCATTGGTCATCAAGCATTAGTCATCAAGCATCGGTCATCAAGCATTGGTCATCAAGCATCGGTCATCAAGCATTGGTCATCAAGCATTGGTCATCAAGCATCGGTCATCAAGCATTGGTCATCAAGCATTGGTCATCAAGCATTGGTCATCAAGCATCGGTCATCAAGCATCGGTCATCAAGCATTGGTCATCAAGCATTGGTCATCAAGCATTGGTCATCAAGCATCGGTCATCAAGCATCGGTCATCAAGCATTGGTCATCAAGCATCGGTCATCAAGCATTGGTCATCAAGCATTGGTCATCAAGCATTGGTCATCAAGCATTGGTCATCAAGCATCGGTCATCAAGCATCGGTCATCAAGCATTGGTCATCAAGCATTGGTCATCAAGCATCGGTCATCAAGCATCGGTCATCAAGCATTGGTCATCAAGCATTGGTCATCAAGCATCGGTCATCAAGCATTGGTCATCAAGCATTGGTCATCAAGCATCGGTCATCAAGCATTGGTCATCAAGCATCGGTCATCAAGCATCGGTCATCAAGCATTGGTCATCAAGCATTGGTCATCAAGCATTGGTCATCAAGCATTGGTCATCAAGCATTGGTCATCAAGCATCGGTCATCAAGCATCGGTCATCAAGCATTGGTCATCAAGCATCGGTCATCAAGCATTGGTCATCAAGCATCGGTCATCAAGCATTGGTCATCAAGCATCGGTCATCAAGCATTGGTCATCAAGCATCGGTCATCAAGCATCGGTCATCAAGCATTGGTCATCAAGCATCGGTCATCAAGCATTGGTCATCAAGCATCGGTCATCAAGCATCGGTCATCAAGCATCGGTCATCAAGCATTGGTCATCAAGCATTAGTCATCAAGCATTGGTCATCAAGCATCGGTCATCAAGCATTGGTCATCAAGCATTGGTCATCAAGCATTGGTCATCAAGCATTGGTCATCAAGCATTAGTCATCAAGCATTGGTCATCAAGCATCGGTCATCAAGCATTGGTCATCAAGCATCGGTCATCAAGCATCGGTCATCAAGCATCGGTCATCAAGCATCGGTCATCAAGCATCGGTCATCAAGCATCGGTCATCAAGCATCGGTCATCAAGCATTGGTCATCAAGCATCGGTCATCAAGCATCGGTCATCAAGCATTGGTCATCAAGCATCGGTCATCAAGCATTGGTCATCAAGCATTGGTCATCAAGCATTGGTCATCAAGCATCGGTCATCAAGCATTGGTCATCAAGCATCGGTCATCAAGCATCGGTCATCAAGCATCGGTCATCAAGCATCGGTCATCAAGCATCGGTCATCAAGCATCGGTCATCAAGCATTGGTCATCAAGCATCGGTCATCAAGCATTGGTCATCAAGCATCGGTCATCAAGCATCGGTCATCAAGCATTGGTCATCAAGCATCGGTCATCAAGCATTGGTCATCAAGCATCGGTCATCAAGCATCGGTCATCAAGCATTGGTCATCAAGCATCGGTCATCAAGCATTGGTCATCAAGCATTGGTCATTAAGCATCGGTCATCAAGCATCGGTCATCAAGCATCGGTCATCAAGCATCGGTCATCAAGCATCGGTCATCAAGCATCGGTCATCAAGCATTGGTCATCAAGCATTGGTCATCAAGCATCGGTCATCAAGCATCGGTCATTAAGCATCGGTCATCAAGCATCGGTCATCAAGCATTGGTCATCAAGCATTGGTCATTAAGCATCGGTCATCAAGCATCGGTCATCAAGCATCGGTCATCAAGCATTGGTCATCAAGCATTGGTCATCAAGCATTGGTCATTAAGCATCGGTCATCAAGCATCGGTCATCAAGCATTGGTCATCAAGCATCGGTCATCAAGCATTGGTCATCAAGCATCGGTCATCAAGCATCGGTCATCAAGCATCGGTCATCAAGCATCGGTCATCAAGCATCGGTCATCAAGCATTGGTCATCAAGCATTGGTCATCAAGCATCGGTCATCAAGCATTGGTCATCAAGCATTGGTCATCAAGCATCGGTCATCAAGCATTGGTCATCAAGCATCGGTCATCAAGCATTGGTCATCAAGCATTGGTCATTAAGCATCGGTCATCAAGCATCGGTCATCAAGCATCGGTCATCAAGCATCGGTCATCAAGCATTGGTCATCAAGCATTGGTCATCAAGCATCGGTCATCAAGCATTGGTCATCAAGCATTGGTCATCAAGCATCGGTCATCAAGCATTGGTCATCAAGCATCGGTCATCAAGCATTGGTCATTAAGCATCGGTCATCAAGCATCGGTCATCAAGCATCGGTCATCAAGCATCGGTCATCAAGCATTGGTCATCAAGCATCGGTCATCAAGCATTGGTCATCAAGCATCGGTCATCAAGCATCGGTCATCAAGCATTGGTCATCAAGCATCGGTCATCAAGCATCGGTCATCAAGCATTGGTCATCAAGCATCGGTCATCAAGCATTGGTCATCAAGCATTAGTCATCAAGCATTGGTCATCAAGCATCGGTCATCAAGCATTGGTCATCAAGCATTAGTCATCAAGCATTGGTCATCAAGCATCGGTCATCAAGCATCGGTCATCAAGCATCGGTCATCAAGCATTGGTCATCAAGCATCGGTCATCAAGCATTGGTCATCAAGCATTAGTCATCAAGCATTGGTCATCAAGCATCGGTCATCAAGCATCGGTCATCAAGCATTAGTCATCAAGCATCGGTCATCAAGCATCGGTCATCAAGCATCGGTCATCAAGCATTGGTCATCAAGCATCGGTCATCAAGCATTGGTCATCAAGCATCGGTCATCAAGCATCGGTCATCAAGCATCGGTCATCAAGCATCGGTCATCAAGCATTAGTCATCAAGCATCGGTCATCAAGCATCGGTCATCAAGCATCGGTCATCAAGCATTGGTCATCAAGCATTGGTCATCAAGCATCGGTCATCAAGCATCGGTCATCAAGCATCGGTCATCAAGCATTGGTCATCAAGCATTGGTCATCAAGCATTGGTCATCAAGCATTGGTCATCAAGCATTGGTCATCAAGCATCGGTCATCAAGCATCGGTCATCAAGCATCAGTCATCAAGCATCGGTCATCAAGCATCGGTCATCAAGCATTAGTCATCAAGCATTAGTCATCAAGCATTGGTCATCAAGCATTGGTCATCAAGCATTGGTCATCAAGCATTGGTCATCAAGCATTGGTCATCAAGCATCGGTCATCAAGCATTAGTCATCAAGCATTGGTCATCAAGCATTGGTCATCAAGCATCGGTCATCAAGCATCGGTCATCAAGCATCGGTCATCAAGCATCGGTCATCAAGCATTAGTTATCAAGCAATAGTCATCAAGCATTGGTCATCAAGCATCGGTCATCAAGCATCAGTCATCAAGCATCGGTCATCAAGCATCGGTCATCAAGCATCGGTCATCAAGCATTAGTCATCAAGCATTAGTCATCAAGCATTGGTCATCAAGCATTGGTCATCAAGCATTGGTCATCAAGCATTGGTCATCAAGCATTGGTCATCAAGCATTGGTCATCAAGCATCGGTCATCAAGCATCGGTCATCAAGCATCGGTCATCAAGCATTGGTCATCAAGCATCGGTCATCAAGCATCGGTCATCAAGCATTAGTCATCAAGCATCGGTCATCAAGCATCGGTCATCAAGCATTAGTCATCAAGCATCGGTCATCAAGCATTGGTCATCAAGCATCGGTCATCAAGCATCGGTCATCAAGCATTGGTCATCAAGCATTGGTCATCAAGCATCGGTCATCAAGCATCGGTCATCAAGCATCAGTCATCAAGCATCGGTCATCAAGCATTAGTCATCAAGCATCGGTCATCAAGCATCGGTCATCAAGCATCGGTCATCAAGCATTGGTCATCAAGCATCGGTCATCAAGCATTGGTCATCAAGCATTAGTCATCAAGCATTGGTCATCAAGCATCGGTCATCAAGCATCGGTCATCAAGCATTAGTCATCAAGCATCGGTCATCAAGCATCGGTCATCAAGCATCGGTCATCAAGCATCGGTCATCAAGCATCGGTCATCAAGCATTGGTCATCAAGCATTAGTCATCAAGCATTGGTCATCAAGCATCGGTCATCAAGCATTGGTCATCAAGCATTGGTCATCAAGCATCGGTCATCAAGCATCGGTCATCAAGCATTAGTCATCAAGCATTGGTCATCAAGCATTGGTCATCAAGCATCGGTCATCAAGCATTGGTCATCAAGCATTGGTCATCAAGCATCGATCATCAAGCATCGGTCATCAAGCATTGGTCATCAAGCATTAGTCATCAAGCATCGGTCATCAAGCATCGGTCATCAAGCATCGGTCATCAAGCATTAGTCATCAAGCATTGGTCATCAAGCATCGGTCATCAAGCATTGGTCATCAAGCATCGGTCATCAAGCATTGGTCATCAAGCATTAGTCATCAAGCATTAGTCATCAAGCATTAGTCATCAAGCATCGGTCATCAAGCATCGGTCATCAAGCATCGGTCATCAAGCATCGGTCATCAAGCATCGGTCATCAAGCATTGGTCATCAAGCATTAGTCATCAAGCATTAGTCATCAAGCATCGGTCATCAAGCATCGGTCATCAAGCATTGGTCATCAAGCATCGGTCATCAAGCATTGGTCATCAAGCATTAGTCATCAAGCATCGGTCATCAAGCATCGGTCATCAAGCATTGGTCATCAAGCATTGGTCATCAAGCATCGGTCATCAAGCATCGGTCATCAAGCATCGGTCATCAAGCATTGGTCATCAAGCATTGGTCATCAAGCATCGGTCATCAAGCATCGGTCATCAAGCATCGGTCATCAAGCATTGGTCATCAAGCATTGGTCATCAAGCATTGGTCATCAAGCATCGGTCATCAAGCATTGGTCATCAAGCATCGGTCATCAAGCATCGGTCATCAAGCATCGGTCATCAAGCATTAGTCATCAAGCATCGGTCATCAAGCATCGGTCATCAAGCATTAGTCATCAAGCATTGGTCATCAAGCATTGGTCATCAAGCATCGGTCATCAAGCATTGGTCATCAAGCATTGGTCATCAAGCATCGATCATCAAGCATCGGTCATCAAGCATTGGTCATCAAGCATTAGTCATCAAGCATCGGTCATCAAGCATCGGTCATCAAGCATCGGTCATCAAGCATCGGTCATCAAGCATCGGTCATCAAGCATCGGTCATCAAGCATCGGTCATCAAGCATCGGTCATAAGCATCGGTCATCAAGCATCGGTCATCAAGCATCGGTCATCAAGCATCGGTCATCAAGCATCGGTCATCAAGCATTGGTCATCAAGCATTGGTCATCAAGCATCGGTCATCAAGCATTGGTCATCAAGCATTGGTCATCAAGCATTGGTCATCAAGCATTGGTCATCAAGCATCGGTCATCAAGCATCGGTCATCAAGCATCGGTCATCAAGCATCGGTCATCAAGCATCGGTCATAAGCATCGGTCATCAAGCATCGGTCATCAAGCATCGGTCATCAAGCATCGGTCATCAAGCATCGGTCATCAAGCATCGGTCATCAAGCATTGGTCATCAAGCATTGGTCATCAAGCATCGGTCATCAAGCATCGGTCATCAAGCATTGGTCATCAAGCATTGGTCATCAAGCATTGGTCATCAAGCATTGGTCATCAAGCATCGGTCATCAAGCATCGGTCATCAAGCATCGGTCATAAGCATCGGTCATCAAGCATCGGTCATCAAGCATCGGTCATCAAGCATCGGTCATCAAGCATTGGTCATCAAGCATTGGTCATCAAGCATTGGTCATCAAGCATCGGTCATCAAGCATCGGTCATCAAGCATTGGTCATCAAGCATTGGTCATCAAGCATTGGTCATCAAGCATTGGTCATCAAGCATCGGTCATCAAGCATTGGTCATCAAGCATCAGTCATCAAGCATTGGTCATCAAGCATTGGTCATCAAGCATCGGTCATCAAGCATCGGTCATCAAGCATTGGTCATCAAGCATTGGTCATCAAGCATTGGTCATCAAGCATCGGTCATCAAGCATCGGTCATCAAGCATTGGTCATCAAGCATTGGTCATCAAGCATTGGTCATCAAGCATCGGTCATCAAGCATCGGTCATCAAGCATCGGTCATCAAGCATTAGTCATCAAGCATCGGTCATCAAGCATCGGTCATCAAGCATTAGTCATCAAGCATTGGTCATCAAGCATTGGTCATCAAGCATCGGTCATCAAGCATTGGTCATCAAGCATTGGTCATCAAGCATTGGTCATCAAGCATTGGTCATCAAGCATCGGTCATCAAGCATCGGTCATCAAGCATTGGTCATCAAGCATTGGTCATCAAGCATTGGTCATCAAGCATGGGTCATCAAGCATCGGTCATCAAGCATTAGTCATCAAGCATCGGTCATCAAGCATCGGTCATCAAGCATTAGTCATCAAGCATTGGTCATCAAGCATTGGTCATCAAGCATCGGTCATCAAGCATCGGTCATCAAGCATCGGTCATCAAGCATTAGTCATCAAGCATTAGTCATCAAGCATTGGTCATCAAGCATTGGTCATCAAGCATCGATCATCAAGCATCGGTCATCAAGCATCGGTCATCAAGCATTAGTCATCAAGCATCGGTCATCAAGCATCGATCATCAAGCATCGGTCATCAAGCATCGGTCATCAAGCATTAGTCATCAAGCATCGGTCATCAAGCATCGGTCATCAAGCATTAGTCATCAAGCATTGGTCATCAAGCATTGGTCATCAAGCATCGGTCATCAAGCATCGGTCATCAAGCATCGGTCATCAAGCATTAGTCATCAAGCATTAGTCATCAAGCATTGGTCATCAAGCATTGGTCATCAAGCATCGATCATCAAGCATCGGTCATCAAGCATTGGTCATCAAGCATTAGTCATCAAGCATCGGTCATCAAGCATCGGTCATCAAGCATCGGTCATCAAGCATTAGTCATCAAGCATCGGTCATCAAGCATCGGTCATCAAGCATTAGTCATCAAGCATTGGTCATCAAGCATTGGTCATCAAGCATCGGTCATCAAGCATCGGTCATCAAGCATCGGTCATCAAGCATTAGTCATCAAGCATTAGTCATCAAGCATTGGTCATCAAGCATTGGTCATCAAGCATCGATCATCAAGCATCGGTCATCAAGCATTGGTCATCAAGCATTAGTCATCAAGCATCGGTCATCAAGCATCGATCATCAAGCATCGGTCATCAAGCATCGGTCATCAAGCATTAGTCATCAAGCATCGGTCATCAAGCATCGGTCATCAAGCATTAGTCATCAAGCATTGGTCATCAAGCATTGGTCATCAAGCATCGGTCATCAAGCATCGGTCATCAAGCATCGGTCATCAAGCATTAGTCATCAAGCATTAGTCATCAAGCATTGGTCATCAAGCATTGGTCATCAAGCATCGATCATCAAGCATCGGTCATCAAGCATTGGTCATCAAGCATTAGTCATCAAGCATCGGTCATCAAGCATCGGTCATCAAGCATTAGTCATCAAGCATCGGTCATCAAGCATTAGTCATCAAGCATCGGTCATCAAGCATCGGTCATCAAGCATTAGTCATCAAGCATTGGTCATCAAGCATTGGTCATCAAGCATCGGTCATCAAGCATCGGTCATCAAGCATCGGTCATCAAGCATTAGTCATCAAGCATTAGTCATCAAGCATTGGTCATCAAGCATTGGTCATCAAGCATCGATCATCAAGCATCGGTCATCAAGCATTGGTCATCAAGCATTAGTCATCAAGCATCGGTCATCAAGCATCGGTCATCAAGCATCGGTCATCAAGCATCGGTCATCAAGCATTAGTCATCAAGCATCGGTCATCAAGCATCGGTCATCAAGCATTAGTCATCAAGCATTGGTCATCAAGCATTGGTCATCAAGCATCGGTCATCAAGCATCGGTCATCAAGCATCGGTCATCAAGCATTAGTCATCAAGCATTAGTCATCAAGCATTGGTCATCAAGCATTGGTCATCAAGCATCGATCATCAAGCATCGGTCATCAAGCATTGGTCATCAAGCATTAGTCATCAAGCATCGGTCATCAAGCATCGATCATCAAGCATCGGTCATCAAGCATCGGTCATCAAGCATTAGTCATCAAGCATCGGTCATCAAGCATCGGTCATCAAGCATTAGTCATCAAGCATTGGTCATCAAGCATTGGTCATCAAGCATCGGTCATCAAGCATCGGTCATCAAGCATCGGTCATCAAGCATTAGTCATCAAGCATTAGTCATCAAGCATTGGTCATCAAGCATTGGTCATCAAGCATCGATCATCAAGCATCGGTCATCAAGCATTGGTCATCAAGCATTAGTCATCAAGCATCGGTCATCAAGCATCGGTCATCAAGCATCGGTCATCAAGCATCGGTCATCAAGCATTAGTCATCAAGCATCGGTCATCAAGCATCGGTCATCAAGCATTAGTCATCAAGCATTGGTCATCAAGCATTGGTCATCAAGCATCGGTCATCAAGCATCGGTCATCAAGCATCGGTCATCAAGCATTAGTCATCAAGCATTAGTCATCAAGCATTGGTCATCAAGCATTGGTCATCAAGCATCGATCATCAAGCATCGGTCATAAGCATCGGTCATCAAGCATCGGTCATCAAGCATCGGTCATCAAGCATCGGTCATCAAGCATCGGTCATCAAGCATTGGTCATCAAGCATTGGTCATCAAGCATTGGTCTTGGGCAGCCATTATCATCACCATCTTTTGATAATAGTTGAGCGATCCTCTTTTTAGCCAGTCTACAGAGCTTTCCTTATCTATATATTCCTGGGAGAATTCATCCAGAAAATATTTGGCACGTTGTTGGTTGGCCCATTCTTCCAGTTTTCTATTATGGAAGGTCTTGGCTTATTTCTGGCCGCTCTTTTGGGCTATTTCCGTAGCTGGCTTGTTTGGTGTTTCTGACTCATTTGTGATGGAGGTCGTTCTACTGGCTCTTGTTTCTTAATGTCGACATACCATCATAAGGTTTGGGGGTCTGGGAACTCATCAGATATTGGCCAGTGCTCACAATTGTGGCTCGATGTTGATGGTCAATCTCTGAGAGACCCATACCTCCTGCTCCTCTGGGCAGATACAGCCTCGGCAGACATTGGTTTCTGTACAGTGTCAACATGTTTTGTGTTTTAGTGTCTAGCCTGTTAATGTCCTTTTGTGGCCAGTCAATAATGCCAAAGTTGTATGTTATCACTGGCATTGCAAGTTGGTTAATGGCAGTTAGCTTGTTTTTGTCCGTGAACGGTTTTACAGATTTTTCTTACATGGCGTATATATTCCCTGCCAATTTTTTCTCTAATCTTGGAGTGTGTGTGTGTGTGTGTGTGTGTGTGTGTGTGTGTGCGTGTGCGTGCGCTCAATTGTGTTCGTTATAATATATACAGTGTAACCCGGATATAAGAGCACCGGATATAAGAGAAACCCGAATATAAGAGACATTGTCTCTGGTCCCAAATTACAGCCTGTGTTAATGTCTATAAATTAGACCCCGATATAAGAGACCCGGATATAAGAGAAACCCGGATATAAGATACTTCTTCTCCGGTCCGTCCTCCCAATATAAGAGAGTTCGTTTTGAGTGACAGTGTGATTTCGTAAATCAGTCAAAAGACGTTGCTAAATTTTCTCACCTCATTGGTGAGTCTTTCTATGACCTTCACTATAGCCATATCCTTTAAATATTTGTAAAAAAAGGTTTCTTTTTTTGTTGTTGTTAGAAGGCGAACCCGGATATAAGAGACTTATTCTCAGGTCCCGACAGCTTTCTTATATCCGGGTTTAACAAAGAGATTTGTGTACAATCAAAAATGACTGCCTTTTTTAAGGAAAAATAATTTTTGACTGAATTATTTGTGAAAACTGATTGAAAAGTATTTTTTATGTCTATAACTGTTAAATAAACTAGTGTTCTGTGCGTAAAAAGCGTTATATGTGGTGTTTCCATACTTACATAAACAAAATAGACAATACCCGGATATAAGAAAAACCCGGATATAAGAAAAACCCGGATATAAGAGACTTATTCTCCGGTCCCGACAGCTCTCTTATATCCGGGTTACACTGTACTTGATTTCTATCATACTGTTTGTTTCCTGAAGATGATTCGACGAAGAATCGAAAGTGCTCGTGATACTTATGGAACGGACAGTCTATCGGATGACTCACCCGGCTGAAATAGTGCAGTTTGTACGGCTCATCTACCATACTTTTATCATAACTTTTTGACCCAGCCATAGCGGAGAAAATAGACCCTTTCTCAGGTGGTAACCCGTTGGGCATTGATCCACGATGTTAGGGCCATACACTTTTTTTTTTTTAGATATTTTTCTTCTATGGAAATGCGAACTTTTACGGTTATGAACAAATAGCGTAATAACTCTTTTTTTTCTCACAACTTATGGAAAATTCATTATTTTTTTTTTGCTTTTGACACGAAAAATATTATTAGAAAAATTTTTTAAATAAAAAAAAAGTTATAATTAAGCAGAATATTTTGTCATGTTTAACGTTTGCATAAATGAAAGAATGCAATATATATATATATATAATAAATATTTGTTATTGTTTATTATCTATGTACGTATACGTTTCGTCCTTTTTCAATCGGGACTCATCAGCATAGAGATATGACTATTCACTACCGGTCATGCGATTCGAAACCCCGGACCTCAAGTATTTTTCAACTCCAGTCCGACGTCGCTAATCACTGGGCCAATTGTAAACAGCGAATAAACTATGATAATTTTAACACTTTAACGGCGGCTTTGACGTCAAGGCATTCTACTTCTATTAAGGGAAGGAATGATGCATTATATATTGCTAGTAAGATACAGGTAGATAGATAGATAGATAGATAGATAGATAGATAGATAGATAGATAGATAGATAGATAGATATTAGAAGAATACCTGTCCCAGGACAAGTAAAGTTAATTCACCAAACTGAATAGATTATGCTCCCTTACAACGATTAAAATCAAGATATAATTATACTAAACTGCATGCCTACAATCTTTACTTTTATTTTGATCCAAAATCAATTACATAATTTTGGTTCGAGAAAATCTCAAATCTAAGACTTAAGCTTAAGCGGTCTTAAGCAAGATTCCTTGAATTTTAATTTCTTCTTAATTGGTGTTTAATGATTATGGATCAAATTTAATAAAAATTTGAAATATTTGAATTTGATATTTAAAATAACATTCAATTTTCAGTGTTTTTTTCACCTACAGACGATATCGTTTCGGGCTTTAAAGGAGCTTTTAATTATATTTTAAAATATTAAAGTATTTTTTTTTGTTGCCATACAGACGATATCGTTTCGTTTTTTTTTTTTACCTTCATCAGTGCAGGAGTGGCGGTTGTCAGTGGTCGCATGGGATCGAACGCAGTTTCTAGATTTAGGCAAGAATCACGAGACAAACGCTGAGGACCACACGACCAATACCTATCCTGGGACGGGTAAAATTAATTCCTCGAACGGAACAGTTTTGCACTACTTCTATGTCCTCCTAGGAAGATTATAATCAAGAGACAATGATACTAACTAAACACATGATATGTTTTTGATTTTAAAAAAATTCTAAATCTTAAGGCTTAAGCTGAAGGAGTCTTAAGAAGAAATTGAAATTCAGGGAATCTTGCTTAATTTGTGTTATAATATTAATTTCAAATTTATTAAATTTGATCCATAATTATTATTATGGATCAAATTTAATAAATTTGAAATTAATATTATTATAGTTATTATGACCCCTAAAAATATATAGTCCCCTTAAAAATATATAGTCTATATTATGCCCCCTAAAAATATATAGTCTATATTATGCCCCCTTAAAAATATATAGTCTATATTATGCCCCCTTAAAAATATATAGTCTATATTATGCCCCCTTAAAAATATATAGTCTATATTATGCCCCCTTAAAATATATAGTCTATATTATGCCCCCTTAAAATATATAGTCTATATTATGCCCCCTTAAAATATATAGTCTATATTATGCCCCCTTAAAATATATAGTTTATATTATGCCCCCTAAAAATATATAGTTTATATTATGCCCCCTTAAAAATATATAGTGTATATTATGCCCCCTTAAAATATATAGTCTATATTATGCCCCCTTAAAAATATATAGTCTATATTATGCCCCCTTAAAAATATATAGTTTATATTATGGCTCCTAAAAATATATAGTCTATATTATGCCCCCTTAAAAATATATAGTCTATATTATGCCCCCTTAAAAATATATAGTCTATATTATGCCCCCTAAAAATATATAGTTTATATTATGCCCTCTTAAAAATATATACTCTATATTATGCCCCTTAAAAATATATAGTTTATATTATGCCCCCTTAAAAATATATAGTCTATATTATGCCCCCTAAAAATACAGGGTGTTTCAAAAGTCTTGGGAACATAACGATTTTTAATAACTCAAAAACTATTAGGAGTTGAAAAATGAAATTGGTACCGTTGGAAAGGTTAAAGTTTCAAGTTTTGTGGGGAATCTTCAAAGTTGCTCAATATGAGCACCATTCGTCACACGGCAGACATCTAGTCGATAGTCCATTTCCTGCCAAACGCGTTCCAGCATCTTGACGTCAATGGTTCCCACAACTGCCGTTACTCGAGCCTTTAGTTTGTCAATATCTCTTGGAAGGGGCGGCACATAGACTTGTTGCTTGACAAAGCCCCAAAGGAAAAAGTCACACGGGGTAAGATCTGGAGACCTAGGAGGCCAGGGCATGAGAACGTCATCACCTCGCCCAGATCTCCCAATCCATCTACCAGGCAGCCTTGTGTTAAGAAACTGCCTTACTCTAAGACTCCAGTGTGGTGGTGCACCATCTTGTTGAAAAATGAAGTTATCAGATTCTGCTTGTTCCAACTGAGCCATTAACCAGTCTTCCAGCATGTTGAGATAGGATTCACCAGTGATAGTTGCCTCTTCAAAGAAGAACGGTCCATAGACACCTTTCTTGGAAATTGCACAAAACACGTTCACTTTTGGTGAATCTCGCTCGTGCTCAAGAAGTTCATGAGGATTCTCAGTACCCCATATGCGAGTGTTATGCTTGTTAACTTTGCCATTCAGATGGAAGGTCGCCTCATCTCTAAAAACAAGCCGGTCATCAAAGCCGTTATCTTCCAACTTCTCTTGCATTGCAATGCAAAAGTCACGGCGGAGTGGCTTATCAGTGTTCTTCAACTTTTGGACCAACTTGAGCTTGTAAGGTACCATTTGCAGTCGTTTCCTTAAGACACGCCAGACAGTTGCTGGAGCAAGCTGAAGTTCCCTGCTGGCTCTTCTCACTGATTTACGGGGGCTTCGCTGAAAGGCTGTCCGAACTTGCTCAACTGCATCTTCTGAAGTTGAAGGGCGACCTGTTCGCTTACTTGGGCACAAACACCCATCTTTCACAAATTTACCATGCCATCTGACAATGGATTTCCTTTCAGGGGCTTCTTTTTTAAATTTCCTGCGAAATGCACGCTGAACACATGTCCACGATTCAGTCTTTGCAAATTGGAGGACGCAAAATGCCTTGTCTTGTTTAGAGAACGCCATTACTGCACCTGGAAAGATAACAAGAAAATCATTAGTATGACCAAAAACTTGATTAAGCAAGCTTTAAAATGGCACCATTTTCATTTTTCTACCTGGAATAGTTCATGAGATATACGCATTTGTAATGTTCCCAAGACTTTTGAAACACCCTGTATATAGTTTATATTATGCCCCCTTAAAATATATAGTCTATATTATGCCCCCTTAAAAATATATAGTTTATATTATGGCTCCTAAAAATATATAGTCTATATTATGCCCCCTAAAAATATATAGTCTATATTATGCTCCCTAAATATATATAGTCTATATTATGCTCCCTAAAAACATATACTCTATATTATGCCCCTTAAAAATATATAGTTTATATTATGCCCCCTTAAAAATATATAGTCTATATTATGCCTCCTTAAAAATATATAGTCTATATTATGCCCCCTTAAAAATATATAGTTTATATTATGCCCCTTAAAAATATATAGTCTATATTATGCCCCCTTAAAATATATAGTCTATATTATGCTCCCTTAAAAATATATAGTCTATATTATGCTCCCTTAAAAATATATAGTTTATATTATGCCCCCTTAAAAATATATAGTTTATATTATGGCTCCTAAAAATATATAGTCTATATTATGCCCCTAAAATATATATAGTCTATATTATGCCCCCTAAAAATATATAGTCTATATTATGCCCCCTTAAAAATATATAGTTTATATTATGGCTCCTAAATATATATAGTCTATATTATGCTTCCTAAATATATATAGTCTATATTATGCCCCCTTTAATATATATAGTCTATATTATGCTCCTTAAAATATATAGTCTATATTATACTCCCTAAAAATATATAGTTTATATTATGCCCCCTTAAAAATATATAGTTTAAAATTATATTTTTAGGGTGCATAATATAGACTATATATATTTATGGGGCATAATATAGACTATATATTTTTAAGGGGCATAATATAGACTATATATATTAAAGGGAGCATAATATAGACTATATATCTTTAGGGGGCATAATATAAACTATATATTTTTAAGGGGGCATAATTCACATCCCCTCTTTACTGTTTTGAATAAAACTAAATTAAACTAAACATAAATAAAGATTGAACACAAAATTATAAACTTAAATTTCATCAATACATCAGGAATATACGATTGTAAAATAATTGACAAACTCTTTTTTTTTTATAAACATTTTATTTTCCCATTCTATATCCACATACTTCCGCCATTCGTGTCAAAAGGCTTTTTTTATCCCTGTTTAATTATGAATCTTGGTCGTGTTGGTGGTAGTGTCCACAGCCTGCATAATATTGTCCCCTTGTAGTGATTCTGTCAGATCTTTCTTCCTGTTTGGAAATTGATGAAAGTCAGAGGGTGCCAACTCTGGCGAGTAGGGTGGCTGCGGAAAAGGTCAGAAGCCACAGTCATGCATTGTTGCTGTCGCCACCAACGAGATATGCCCGATACTCAATTTTCTCCATGCATCAGTTTCTTCCCTTCAACGACCTGCAAAAATCAAACGGAAAATGTTAAAACCTACAAACTTATAAAGTATACAAATAGTGACGGGATGAAACGGCAATTTTTTATTTGTTTATCTTAGAGACCTTTCATGCATATCTGACATAGGGTTAGGGTTAGGGTTAGGGTTAGGGTTACGCATGAATAAGAAAAGATAGGCTAGAAACACCGACAAAGTCGTCTCAACTCAAAGTCATTTAATTAAAAAATAATAATAATAAAAAAGAAAACCCATGAAAGTATTATTTTTAACCACAATGAGGAGAGATTGGAAATCACAATATTCCTTTTACCTAACGTCACTCAGGCCAACAATGGATGAGAAATACGGTTCAGGAAAATGTTTAAATTCGATTTAGAATTCTGACAAAAATTAGATAATAATTTCTAGGATTAATTAGACGGACAATGGGACAATTAGAATCTGGGGAAAAGTCGGCCAGAAGATCTAACGTGGTACGATGTTAAACAAGACAACATACATCTGAAAATGTTTGGGTTCCGAGTTATAAGTCACTGAAAAATACTAATCAACTTTCTTTATTAATGTGTTAGGGTTAGGATTATTAGTGTGTGATAGTGCACTGTTGTTTCTACATACGGGATAGATGAACACTATCCCTGTGACAGTATCACAGGTAAAATAAGCCTGGGCCTGGTGTTGCCACATACACTAACAAAGCCGTGAAAAAAATTGCACAAAACAAATATAAAAGCCGTGGGGCTCAGAAGAAAGATCTGAGTGTCATGATCGGCAGCGGATCTTTTGCTAGCAAACATGGGGCACCTGGTTAGCATCCTGCGAATGTTGGCGCTTCTTCTTTCGGGTAACAGAATACGACAGACCAAATACGATGAATAAATATCATCAGTACAAACCAAAGACCATGCAGAAATGGATCACAAAAAGAAATTAGACTCATAATTAAGTGCTATTACAAAAGCAACTCCCACACAAAGAGGTTCCGGACCGATATAGAACATAGTCCTGTTATGCCATTGACTTTCCAAACACTGTGTGTGTATGTGTGTACATTATATATATATATATATATATATATATATATATATATATATATATATATATATATATATATAAATTTGGGAAAGTTCATTTTTTTAAGCATCTTTAGAATTTTAAGCATAAAGAAAGAGGCAAAATGCTTTCAAAGAACCATGTGTTAGATGCAGATATTTTTTATTAAAATCAAAATAAAAACATTTTTTCTTTTTGCTTTTTCATCTTGACTTTTTTTTATCTAATATTTCGCTTGATATAACAAGCCTCGACAGAGCTTTAGACAACTAAAAGGGATTAACCTTTTTTTTTTCGTAAGGATTATTACAAAAAAAAATGGTTTATGTTATATATATATATATATATATATATATATATATATATATATATATATATATATCAGGTTGGAAAGAAAGCAATGTCGTATTTTTTACTTCATCACTTTGCAGCCTCCTAAGTTGTACACAGTTCTAGATTTTTTGGTGAATTGGTGTCTTAATATCTTGCTTTGCCTTTCAGATATAGTAATTAGTTGGAAAATATTTAATAGTTTAACGGTCTCAGTAGTCAAAAAATGGATATTAGTGAGAAGCATCTAACACATTGCATGTTCTATGAATTCAAAAAAGGAAACTCAGCTGCAGAAGCTACAAGGAATATTGGAACTGTCTATGGGATAAATGTTCTGAATGATCGAAAATGTCAACGGTGGTTTGCAACATTTTCTTCTGGAGACTTTAACCTGTCAGATCGGCGACGTTCGGGAAAGCCAACTCAATTGATGAAGACGCCATTAAAGATGCTGTGGAAGCCAATCCAAAGTTAACCAGCAGAGAATTAGCTCAACAATTCAATACAACCCATACCACAATTATTTCATGCCTCACGAGTTAGGAAAAGTGTAAAAACTTGGTGTCTGGGTTCCCCACGATTTGACTGACACTCAACGAAATCAAAGATTGACTGTTTGCATATCTTTGCTTTCCAGGAATCATCGAGAACCATTTTTGAAAAGAATTGTGACTGGAGATGAAAAATGGGTTCTTTACAAGAATACGCAACGCAAAAGACAAGGACTAGACCAAAGATGGTTATGATCTCTTTATGGTGGGACATGAGAGGACTGATTGATTATGAGTTACTAGAGCCTAATCAAACAATCACAGCAGTAAAATATTGTTCGCAGCTGGATGATCTAAGAATTGCTCTATCAAAAAACGACCAGCATTACTCAATAGGAAGTGTGTAGTGCTTCAGAATGATAACGCGAGACCTCACACAGCAAAACTCACTCAGGAAAAGGTCATGAGTTTCAGTTGGGAAGTTTTGTCTCATCCGCCTTATTCACCTGACATTGCTCCATCCGACTACTATCTTTTCCGGTCGTTGCAGCATCACTTAAACAATAACATTTATGAAAATGACGACCAACTCAAAAACAACCTAAATTTGTTTTTCTCTAAAAAATCAGAGAAATTTTTTGAAGACGGCATCCAGAAGCTAGTTGATCGTTGGACAGAAGTCATAGAAAATGAGGGAAATTATTGTAGAGATTAAAAATGCCCTAATGTGAATGTTTCAGATGAAATAAATGTGTTGGACAAAAATGACATGACTTTCTTTCTAACCTGATATACATATACATATATATATATATATATATATATATATATATATATATATATATATATTATATAACAATATTTATAAATAAATATTAAATTATTGCAGACACCAGCATTTCAAGCTTATTGCTCTCATTGGTGTAGGAAGGGGAGAATCCAGTTCACAGAGTCAGCCTAGACTCTGCAAGCTATCACTCTATCCCTACGGCGACCGGGAATTATCACGTGATTAAGGGGAAATTAACTTCTATTTGTGCCTAGAGAAAGTGGGCAGCAGACAGAAGACTATATGATTAAAACTCAAACTAATATTCCAACGTAATGGAAAATAAAAAAGGAAACATAAAAATATTATTCATCAATGTTTCGTCTTTATTTCGAGACTTCCTCGGGATGATTAGTCTTAAGAAATAACACACAAGTACAAATGTTTGAAAAAATTCGGTCGGTTTGTATCTATATATATATATCTCTATCTCTCTCTCTCTATATATATATATATATATCTACATATATATCTATAATATATATCTATATATCTATCTATATATATATATATCGTGTGTGTGCAGAGTTCAATAGTTTTGATAGGAATCCAAGTAAAAGAACTCAATGTACTTATTAACAGAGCAGGAATAAATTTAAAGGAAATAAACTAAACACGCATTAGGGCTGTCTGCATTATAGATTATTTCGACCTAGATGGGGCTCATCAGATGCGTAAACAGCCACATTTCGAAACTGTTTATGAATTTATTTAACTCCTGCTGTCAAACCAGTACCAGATTATCCGTGCTGCAATGCGATCACCAAGATAACAAAACTTCTGGACAATCTCGATACCCTTGCGATCCAAATATACTTTGTCCCCATCTGAATTCTCATCCGTCTTCATTATTTTACACAACTTGCCCATCAACTCACCCGTAATTCCGCTGCACTTCTTGTGCACTCAATGCTTACAGTCCGACAGAGACTGGCCACTTGGGTGACCTTTGATTGAAGTATTGTGTCTTGGATAATCCTAGGAGGTCCACCCTTCCCAGGTATTTCCTTCCCCTCTTTGGGAAGGGGTTGGTTTATTGACAATTACCTGAGGCGCCCCTACCGGGGAATGCCGACAAGGCTGCTGTTAAGGCTATTTATAGAGGCCAGCCAGGCTCTTCGACTGGAGCACTGGCTTTTTCTCCCACCACCTCCTGACCTTGTGCCACATCTTCTTTCCTTCCTTACATTGGGGGGGGGGGGGGGGGGTAGTTTGTTAATGTCATAGTAACTAGTAGTATTATCTTCCACTGTTATGGAAGAGAGAAACAAAGAGGTAGAGAGAGACGGAAGCGAGAGTCATAGATGACATACAGAACAAGCCGCGCATGCGTGGTCCCCCTCTGTATGTGACGATTGTAAAATGCAATAAATTTGGGCAATTTGGGGCATTTTTGACCCCCCTTTGACCCCTTGGGGGCGCGAACCAGAGGTCAAGGATGCTCATTTTATATCCAGAACAATTGCCTCTACATTTTGGCCAAGTTTCAGAAAAATTGAATGGATGGATCAAACGTTATGGGAGAAAAGAGTCATTTTTTGCCATTTATGGGGGCGTTTGACCCCCTGGGGGCGCGAACCAGATTTTTTCCACGGTCAGCGATACTTAGTTTCTATTAGGAACAATTGCCTCCACATTTTGGCCAAGTTTCAGAGAAATTGAATGGATGGATGAAAAGTTATGGGTCAAAAATGTCATTTTCGGCCATTTCGGGGCCTTTTGAGCCCCGGGGGGGGGGGGGGGCTAACCAGATTTTTTTTCAAAAATCGGAGAATGTCACATTCTAACCTGACCAAAGTTACAACTTCATGCAAAATTTCAGAGAAATTTCAGAAGAATTGAATGGATGGATCAAACGTTATGGGAGGAAAGGGTCATTTTTTTGCCATTTTAGGGGCACTGTGACCCCCTGGGGGCGTGAACTGGATTTTTTCCAAAACAAAAGTTACAACTTCATGCAAAATTTCAGAGAAATTCAATGTATGATTGCGGAGAAAAATCCGGACGGACACACACACGGACGGAAATGCCTCAAAACATAAGTCTCACAATTTTTTAAATCGGGGGACCAATAAGAGAATAGAGAAAGCGATGGATAGAAAGATGTGTCACGGATTAAGTTATTTGCAAATTACGGCTAATTAAAATAATTAAAATGAAAACTTAACTCAATACAAAAACTGACAAATATTTTAGCCTAATATATATATATATATATAAAGATAGATGAAAGAAGAGGGATAAACATGTACGAATGACAAATTTATCTCAACTTCGATTGTTCAATGCAAGGTATACTCGGTAATAAAATTATGTTTATTATTCTTTCCTTAAGCCAAGACTTTTCAAAGATCAAAATCTTATCATCAGAGGAATTATATAGATAGATAAGTTGGCGGTGGAAAAGCCAAACTCCAAAATTCGAAAAAATATTAAGTAATGGAGAGCGAAAAAGAGAATTTTGGTATGCGAGCACAACAGGGCTATGTATTTTACTGGTAGGAATTTTTCTTCAGCGCACCTCACACACTTCATCCACTCATGCATAGAGATTTATACTGTAGTGATGTGATAATGAAATGGTTTGGTTGATATGTAGTCATACCCTTAATGATAATAAAAGTGTAAAGATTTGGGAATTTCCTTGCTTTTGTACATTTAGTGTATATGAATTTTCATCTTAACCCTATTAAGGGCATATGATTTCAGTATACTGGCATTTTTCATGGAATGTCACTACTTTTGTAAACGCTATGCCTCAATACAATGCCTTCTCATAAGGTTTTTTTGAATTTTCTGGAAAACTAAGGTATATGGTAAACTGAAATTAAAATGCCATCAACTAGACCCTAGAACCTCTATCTCTGCCAAAAATCAGCTGAATCCATCAAATAGTTGATGAAATACAGGGTGGCACATACGTACGTACGTACACACAGATAACATGATTTCATGATTGACCTTTCTGGATCTCTGGGTTGCCTTGACTAATGATGCTGAAATTCTACACACTTATAGAACCTATCAAATAAAAATGTTGTGCAAAGTTTTAACTAATTTGGTTTATTGGTTTTTGAGTTATGATTGATCAAAGAAATGAGATTTCTAGCATAGGCCATTCTTGAAGTCTATTAAGGGATAGAGCGCTCTCGCGCCTCCCTTGATTAGAACCCTCTTTAATTGATGTCAAATAGTTAATGTTAAAATTGCACAAAAATCGAAAGTATCTGAATTTTCACGAACACAAATTTAAATTGCCTCAGTCTAGAAGGATTTCTCCTTCACAGACAGACGACATAAAAAGTAGTATCAGAACAGATACTACACTTTGCTTCTAAAGTCAAAGCAGACAATACATCGAATGTTCTAGACAATTATAATGGTTAAATATCAAATTACTAGAAACGTCTGCCCAAAAATTTTAAACATTAGAAAAATGGTTTATCAAATTGCTATAAAAACTATCATAAAATTATTTTTAAATAAATTAAGAAAAAAGATAAGTCCTTGCATCTCCATCTGTTTTTGCCGCTTCACCAAGCATCTCTTCATTGGCCATCTCTTATTTGTAGTCACCAATTTCTTTTCAACTTTATATTAAAAAAAAATCTCAGTACATGAATAATATACATATCATATTCTAAATATTTAATCAGATAAACCTAAAAAAGTTTCCTGGTCAATTCGTTTTTGTTTTTACCATTATTTCTGAATTCATACAGTTTATTCTTTAAAAAAAAGGATTTGCTCCCCTTTTTCATAAACCCAGGGTTCAATCCTCAGTCAAGTCATACCAAAGACTTTAAAACAAAAAAAAAAAGTGTTGAATGATGTGATGGAGGAGGAGCATGAGTTGTCCATTGCGTCCAGTTGAGCATCAGATAACCCGAGCCCCTCCTTCTTCTATCGACGGACACCATAGACTAGGCATTTTCAAATGTATTAAAAATTAAAAACACTGATTTAATTATGGGATGGCCAGTGTCATAAGACCGCCCTCCCAAGAATTACCTCCTCCTTTTGTAAGGGTGGGGTTGAATTATTCCTTCGATGGAGGGTTAATGTAGTACTTGTTCTGTTGTCATGAGAACATCTTCCCAGGTATTACCTTCTCCTTTTTTTTTTGGGGGGGGGGGGTAGTATCTTCTGTTGTTCCTTCTCCTTTTACGGGAAAGATCCTCCTCCCAGGTTATACCTCCTCTATTGTTGAGGAGGGGGGGTTGTAGTATATGTTCTATTCTAATGGTACCGTCCTACCAATTTACGTGAACAGTCAAAAGACGCCGAAGCGCTTATCCAATCAGAAGGCGAGAAAAGCAGACAAGTAAATTGATTAAATCGTAATTCGACGATTGTCAAGAATTTCGATGAGAAAAAAGGGGGGGGGGCGAAAAAAATTTTTTTAAATAGAACAAATCGTCAACAGATAACTGTTACCAAAAGCAATAAAAAATAGTTTAGGGGGGAGAAAAAAAACAAAAAAAGAAACGGTTCGGGTTTTTGTCTGGTTCAAAAGCTGAACAAATACCGAAAAACTAAAAATTAAATTTAATTTTCTTGTGAAAAATAAATTTATAAAAGTTGTTTCATTATTTTCTTCGTCAAAAAAAAAAAAATAATTTTTCATAAAAAAAAAAAAAAACATACGGTGAGTGTTTTGTTTGCTTTAAACGTTGTTTCACTATTTTTTTTTTGTTGGAACGCAGAATGGTTTTGATTGCTTTGTTTTTTGCTCCAGACAAGGCATGAAGCCACTTGATGTAAAAAAAAAAAAATACTACTTCAAGGTCAAAATCTAGCCAACGATAACTGTTAGATGGATAGATTCCGACTCAGAAAACAGCAATTCTTCCCCCTTTGTCAGAAACATTGCTTAGGCTTTTTCCGGCTGTTTATGTAATTCTGCGTTGGCAAAAGTCGGTTTTGTCTGGTTCAAAAGCTGTACGAGTCCCAGTTTAGACGATAAATTTATTTCGATGTTTTGACATGTTTTTTTTCCCTGTCACTTCATTCTAAGGTGTGTGGACGCATGATTGTGAGGTGAATAAATGTAATTAAATAAATATATTTTTATTCTTTTAAGAAATTAAATTTTTTTTTCACAAAAAATAAAATTAGAATTTGGTATGAAGAACTAGTAAAAAAAAAAAATTTTTAAATGAAACAAAAATATTTTTTTAAATGAAACAAAAATATTTCTCCAACTTTAACGACTTAATTATTGAATAGAAAGTTTATAAAAAAAAATAAATAAATAAAAATTAATATTTATGTTTTATTTATTAACTTGTTTCAAAATGGCAGATATCGGACTTTAAAAGATTTTTTAAATATTTACTTATTTTTGTTTGGGGGGGGGGGGGGTGTAATACTAATTTTTTTCTTTTTCTTTTTCTTTCTTTCTCTTTCTCTCCTTCCCCTATTTTCCCCTCCCTCTTTCTTCTCCGCCCAGCCCATTTCTCTTTCTAGACATACACATACACATAGACAACTCGATTCAGCATAAGGGAATTAACTCTGTGAAAAAAAACGGAGTTACTTCCCTTTAGTTAGTTGCTAGAAAACAGACCCCCCCCCCCGACGAAATCTGCACAAGTTTAGGGTCAAAGAATGAATAATTTGTTTTAATTTTAGATATTATTCATCTGGGACAATGCCGATCAAGAAAATACAAACTTTGTAGTTTTTTGTTACTTCTAGTTGGGCATACACACACACACACACAGAGTTCAACTTCACTTTATATAATAGATTATTAACAGAGAATAATAGTTTGCTTAAAGCATTGCTGGGAATAGTAGTAGTATGTTTAAGAAACTTCCCTTTGTCAAAAATAATAAACACTAAAGGAAAAATCCGTCTGTGCAGAGAAATCACCAAAATGGATGCCAGAGAGTAGGCTAGGGGCAAACCAGTCTCGCAGAGAATAGAAGTTTTTTCCCTCGAAATATTAAATAAATGATTTTTAATAATCATCCACACAACACACAAACAGCCAACACCACACTTGCTGTTATGTAAGATTTTAAGAAAAAATAAATAGTAAGTCCCATTTCGATTTATTATTTTTGTTCCTTCCAGCTTACAACCTACCCGGCACTTTGCATTGCCCACAGCCTTTTAAAAACATACTACTATGATAAATTATCTTTCTGAATTTTTGAGATAAGGATTAATAATATGTATTATTTGGATTGTTCGGACTACTGTTCTCATCTTGGGTGTTATGTTATGTAATTGTCTGCAAGGACCCATGGATATAACGGATAAGTGCTAAATAATAATCAGTTCTAAGTGACAGTCTTCCGGAGGTTGAAGGTTCAATCCTCAGTGCAGGCGATACGAAGAATACAATTACAAATTACTTAAGACTTTTACCCGTTAATGGCTGACGGAACGAGAACAATCTACCCCCGTGGATTAAATAAAGGGTTCTGTTGGAAATTCCGTACAGAGTTCAACAGAGAGATTCCCGAGTTGAACACGATACACCTGAAGAAGGTTGGAGGTTAGATCAGCCGAAACGTTGTGAGAATAACACCCGAAATGAGAACAGTAGTCCGAACAATCAAACTAATACATATCATCAATCCTCATCTCAAAAATTCAGAAACATTATATCAAATCGGTACGGACCCGACTCAACGCTCTTTCCATTTCAGAAACACATCACGCATTTTGAATTCTAACGGCTATGGTTTGTTGGAAAAAAAAAAAAAAAAAAAACATTCTTTCCACCATTCATCAATATGAGCTATTGTCAAGATACATGTGAAGAAGGTTGGAGGTTGCATCGGCCGAAACGTTGTGATAATGACACCCAAGATGAGAATAGTAGTCTGAACAATCCAAAAAATACATGATATATTACGTTTACAAATGGATTCAAGGCCTTGGATATACGTGTTTAGGTGGGTAATTTTGACATTTCTTTTTAAATCTCAAAAATGTTTTTAAAATTATGTAATATTATTTTTCTTGAAATTCATTGATTAAAAAAGGAAAAATAATAAATTTGGTAGCATCGTTTATGTTTTGCGCATACATTAAAAGATTTTAGATTTAATGAAAATTAAATTTTGATTTGGGATAGCTACTAATGAAAATTAAATTTTGATTGGGGATAGCTACCAATGAAATTTAAATTTTGATTTGGGATAGCTACTAATAAAAATTAAATTTTGATTGGGGATAGCTACTAATAAAAATTAAATTTTGATTGGGGATAGCTACTAATAAAAATTAAATTTTGATTTGGGATAGCTACTATGAAAATTAAATTTTGATTTGGGATAGCTACTAATAAAAATTAAATTTTGATTTGGGATAGTTACCAATGAAAATTAAATTTTGATTTGGGATAGCTACTATGAAAATTAAATTTTGATTTGGGATAGCTACTAATAAAAATTAAATTTTGATTTGGGATAGTTACCCATGAAAATTAAATTTTGATTTGGGATAGCTACTATGAAAATTAAATTTTGATTGGGATAGCTACCAATGAAAATTAAATTTTGATTTGAGATAGCTACTATGAAAATTAAATTTTGATTGGGGATAGCTACTAATAAAAATTAAATTTTGATTGGGGATAGCTACTAATAAAAATTAAATTTTGATTTGGGATAGCTACTAATGAAAATTAAATTTTGATTGGGGATAGCTACTAATGAAAATTAAATTTTGATTGGGGATAGCTACTAATAAAAATTAAATTTTGATTTGGGATAGTTACCAATGAAAATTAAATTTTGATTTGGGATAGCTAGTATGAAAATTAAATTTTGATTGGGGATAGCTACTAATAAAAATTAAATTTTGATTTGGGATAGCTACCAATGAAAATTTAATTTTGATTTGGGATACCTACTAATGAAAATTAAATTTTGATTGGGGATAGCTACTAATAAAAATTAAATTTTGATTTGGGATAGCTACCAACGAAAATTAAATTTTGATTTGGGATAGCTAATTTAAGTTGACAAATCAAACTTTGATTCTGACTAGCCAATTTTCATTTGTTATTGTCGTTCCGTGTTATTGGCAATCTACTTAATTCAAGAGTTCGAAAAATATATAAAAATTAGAAATAAATACAACACTTGAAATCAAAGACAAGAAACAAAATTATTTTGTATTTCTTTATTTTATTTTATTTTATATATATATATATATTTTTTTTTTTTTAATTTTTTATTCAGAGAAATTGAGACAAGCCATTTACTCATACAAGAGAGGTAACTTGTATCGAATTCACTGTCGAATCGAATTAGAAATATATCTTTATCAGTTTGGCCCTCGGAACAGGCGAAAAGAAATGTCAGCATCACAGATAGTCATACAGGAACACGCTTATCCAGACATACATCCAGAACTCGGAGAAACACGGATGAAAGAATCTAAATTTGGCGACGACAATTGTGGTTCAACTAAAATCGCGGTTATGCATGGTGGAATCTGCTGATGGTAATAATGATTTCCGTCTAGCATTACGGCAATGCTCTTCCATCAAAATAATCGAATACTTTCAGCTATCAGTATCGTAAAAAAAAATAAAAATAAACAAAGAGCATCATTTATAATGCGATATAATTTCTCCCACTGACACTTGCAGTTTCGTAGCTCAGTTGGTAGAGCACCGGACATCAGTCGCTAGGGTCCCGGTTTCGAATGTCGCTAGTTCTAGCCCCACTGATAAGTCTTAGATGTTTTTTTGTTTTGTTTTACGGAAATTGCTCCAGACAAGGCATGAAGCCACTTGATGTAAATAGCTAAAGAAATACTACTTCAAGGTTAAAAACTAGTCAACGATAAGTGTTAGATGGATAGATTCCGACCCAGAAAACAGCAATTCTTCCCCCTTTGTCACAAACATCGCTCATGGAATGTGAGGACTAAAGGACAAAACAAGGGAAGCAAGAGTTACGAGGCTGCCGAAAGTAAACCCCATGGTCCACTTTCTATTACTGTTACAATGACGTGTCAACAAAACAAACAGATGTTACGCACATCACGAACATTTGTTACGAGAAAAAATCCAACAAACGGCTTCTTGCTTTGACAACATTACACTTTTGTTTCCAAAAGGATCCTGGCAGCTAGTTGGGTTTGGTTTAGTTGTTTTGTTTTGTTTTACGGCATATCAACCCTTTCAAGTTTATTTAATACCGAATCCGGTCATTTTGGTAAAAGTTTTTATGCTTCAAGTTCTTTATATCTTCAAGTATTTATTCATGGTGTTTCGTTTGGTTGTTTTGTAGAGGAAAATTGTTTTTGTTTTTGGCTTTGCAGAACATGATTGAGTTTTGCAAAGGGAAAGGGGAAAAAAACAATAACATCAATATTTGGTGCATTTTAAGTCAGGAAGGAATATGGAAGACAATATTTCGTGCAAAGCTGAGATAAAAGGTCAGCAGTGTTGAGCCAAGAATTGGCCAACGAGCATCAGTTGACTCTACGCTATTCATGAAAACTTTTGTCTCCTGGGCATTCTTGCAGCGATTAGGGAGACTAAGTTTCACATGACCATAGACGAAAGAGCCCGAGTTGTTAAAAGCATTAGCTAACAAACATCATAGTTGACTTGATGCTATTCACTAAGAGAGAGGGGGGGGGGGTGAGAGAGGTAGGTCAGTTTGTTGGGAGACTGTAGAGCGAACAGCACATGTAGAGAATGACTTAAGAATTAATGATAAATTAACACAATTTCTCCCAGGCCACTAGCAGAAGAGAAGGTGACATCAACATCTTAAATAAATGGCCCTTTCTTCAAATTCAGAAGCATGCTCTTATTCTATGCAGAGTTCAAATAGTAAAAATATTTTGAGCTAATTTGTTATAATTTCCACAAAACATTTTGAGCTAATTTTTTATAATTTCCACAAAATATTTTGAGCTAATTTTTTTATAATTTCCACAAAATATTTTGAGCTAATTTTTTTATAATTTCCACAAAATATTTTGAGCTAATTTTTTTATAATTTCCACAAAATATTTTGAGCTAATTTTTTTATAATTTCCACAAAATATTTTGAGCTAATTTTTTTATAATTTCCACAAAATATTTTGAGCTAATTTTTTTATAATTTCCACAAAATATTTTGAGCTAATTTTTTTATAATTTCCACAAAATATTTTGAGCTAATTTTTTTATAATTTCCACAAAATATTTTGAGCTAATTTTTTTATAATTTCCACAAAATATTTTGAGCTAATTTTTTTATAATTTCCACAAAATATTTTGAGCTAATTTTTTTATAATTTCCACAAAATATTTTGAGCTAATTTTTTTATAATTTCCACAAAATATTTTGAGCTAATTTTTTATAATTTCCACAAAATATTTTGAGCTAATTTTTTTATAATTTCCACAAAATATTTTGAGCTAATTTTTTTATAATTTCCACAAAATATTTTGAGCTAATTTTTTTATAATTTCCACAAAATATTTTGAGCTAATTTTTTTATAATTTCCACAAAATATTTTGAGCTAATTTTTTTATAATTTCCACAAAACATTTTGAGCTAATTTTTTATAATTTCCACAAAATATTTTGAGCTAATTTTTTTATAATTTCCACAAAATATTTTCAGCTAATTTTTTTATAATTTCCACAAAATATTTTGAGCTAATTTTTTTATAATTTCTACAAAATATTTTGAGCTAATTTTTTTATAATTTCCACAAACTATTTTGAGCTAATTTTTTATAATTTCCACAAAATATTTTGAGCTAATTTTTTTATAATTTCCACAAAATATTTTGAGCTAATTTTTTTATAATTTCCACAAAATATTTTGAGCTAATTTTTTATAATTTCCACAAAATATTTTGAGCTAATTTTTTTATAATTTCCACAAAATATTTTCAGCTAATTTTTTTATAATTTCCACAAAATATTTTGAGCTAATTTTTTTATAATTTCTACAAAATATTTTGAGCTAATTTTTTTATAATTTCCACAAAATATTTTGAGCTGATTTTTTATAATTTCCACAAAATATTTTGAGCTAATTTTTTTATAATTTCCACAACATATTTTGAGCTAATTTTTTATAATTTCCACAAAATATTTTCAGCTAATTTTTTTAGAATTTCCACAAAATATTTTGAGCTAATTTTTTTATAATTTCCACAAAATATTTTGAGCTAATTTTTTTATAATTTCCACTAAATATTTTGAGCTAATTTTTTTATAATTTCCACAAAATATTTTGAGCTAATTTTTTTAGAATTTCCACAAAATATTTTGAGCTAATTTTTTATAATTTCCACAAAATATTTTGAGCTAATTTTTAGAATTTCCAAATTTCTGAAGAGAAAAAAGGATTATTTTTTTAAAGTTTGAATTTAAAGGACTCAGATTTTTTTAGTTTGACATATTAAGAATATATTGAAAATATGAAAAGAAATATGTTCGGCCTTCAGCAGTATGTTTGGTTATTTTCACTCTTATTTAACACACACACACACACACACACACACATATATATATGTAATTACAGAAGATTAAGACAACATCGGTACCGTCGGTTTCAAATCCAAACAAAGGGGACCTAGTTGGCCTCCTCTGCCGGGCTCTCTTCAGCCTCTGTTTATGTCTGTTTCTAAGTAATCTAGGTAAACAAAAAAGTCGAATTCAGGGAAAGACACACTGAGTACGTTTGGGGGAGGGAGGGGGGAGAGGAGACAGGAAGTCATTCTTTGATGAAACAAAATTCATCAAATTCCTCTACTACCCTCATCAAGAATCATTGAACGCCTTAGCTCAACGGCAACACTAAGAATTTCAGTTTTCAGAGAGAACTGTCATGAGAGGAAAAAGGAAGGCAAGACAGAGAAAGGAAGATGAAAAGAGAAAAAAAAATAACAGAAAAAGAGAAAGGAAGATAAAGCAAAACAGCGGAAGAAAGAATAAGAGAAATAAAACCAAATAGCGATGAAAAAAAAAATAAGCATGTAAGGCTCTAGCAATTTGGCAGAAATCAGGTTTTGCTTATCTTAAAAAAAATTTTTTTTTTAAATAATAAAAAAAATAAAAATTAACAGATTTCGACCAGAAAGCGAAGCACTCGCATCCATGGGAGACTCTAGCTGTTCAGAGCTGATATCCATTTTTTTCGAAATTCTGCTAAAAAGCAGAAAAACTCACATCCCTGATAATCGATCGTGACACTATATTAGGACCTTCCATAGCAAAGACAAAGTTTTATTTCCATGAATAAATAATTTAAATTAGCAGCAAATTCTTTTAAAAAATCGAAATTTAGAGTTTGGAGATATTAACTTGAACCACAATTGTGCCGAGATTCAGTTTTTCAGCGACCTAGTTTTTTATTACCACAAACATGACCAAAAAAACAAATGCAATGTTAATTAATGGCAGACAATCGGTACATAAAATAAATATATTAATCTTATAGTTTCATTTTTCACCGAATCGATCAGTGTAACATATTGATTTCTTATTTTTATATTCTGTCATCGTTAATTAATAAATACTGAAAATTTTAATAAATAAATAAAATAAAGATATTATATTTTGGAATTTTTTTTTTTTTAGATGAGGATTGATAATTTCTATTATTTCGACTACAACTCTCATCTTGTTTGTTATTTTCACAACGTTTCAGCCGATGTAACCTCCGACCTTTCGAACTCTGCAATTTATACAGAATTAGCATATTTTGGAATGTTGGTGCTTTCACAGATTAGGACCCGCGCTAACTTTGACCCCGTCTATAGGGTTAGAGTTTAGGGTTTAGGGTTAGAGTCAAAGTTAGCGTGGGTCCTAATCTGTGAAAGTACCGGAATTTTTTTTTAAATGAGGATTGATCATTTTTATTATTTGGACTACTATTCTCATCTTGTTTGTTATTTTCACAACGTTTCAGCCGATGTAACCTCCGACCTTTCGAACTCTGCAATTTATACAGAATTAGCATATTTTGGAATGTTGGTGCTTTCACAGATTAGGACCCGCGCTAACTTTGACCCCGTCTATAGGGTTAGAGTTTAGGGTTTAGGGTTAGAGTCAAAGTTAGCGTGGGTCCTAATCTGTGAAAGTACCGGAATTTTTTTTTAAATGAGGATTGATCATTTTTATTATTTGGACTACTATTCTCATCTTGTTTGTTATTTTCACAACGTTTCAGCCAATGTAACCTCCGATCTTTCAAACTCTGCAATTTATACGGAATTAGCATATTTTGGAATGTTGGTGCTTTCACAGATTAGGACCCGCGCTAACTTTGACCCCGTCTATAGGGTTAGAGTTTAGGGTTTAGGGTTAGAGTCAAAGTTAGCGTGGGTCCTAATCTGTGAAAGTACCGGAATTTTTTTTTAAAATGAGGATTGATCATTTTTATTATTTGGACTACTATTCTCATCTTGTTTGTTATTTTCACAACGTTTCAGCCAATGTAACCTCCGACCTTTCGAACTCTGCAATTTATACGGAATTAGCATATTTTGGAATGTTGGTGCTTTCACAGATTAGGACCCGCGCTAACTTTGACCCCGTCTATAGGGTTAGAGTTTAGGGTTTAGGGTTAGAGTCAAAGTTAGCGTGGGTCCTAATCTGTGAAAGTACCGGAATTTTTTTTTAAATGAGGATTGATCATTTTTATTATTTGGACTACTATTCTCATCTTGTTTGTTATTTTCACAACGTTTCAGCCAATGTAACCTCCGACCTTTCGAACTCTGCAATTTATACGGAATTAGCATATTTTGGAATGTTGGTGCTTTCACAGATTAGGACCCGCGCTAACTTTGACCCCGTCTATAAGGTTAGAGTTTAGGGTTTAGGGTTTAGGGTTAGAGTCAAAGTTAGCGTGGGTCCTAATCTGTGAAAGTACCGGAATTTTTTTTAAAATGAGGATTGATCATTTTTATTATTTGGACTACTATTCTCATCTTGGTTGTTATTTTCACAACGTTTCAGCCGATGTAACCTCCGACCTTCTTCATGTACGTCTTTTCGAACTACGGAAGAATTCAGCACTGAACCCTTTATTTAATCGACGGGGGGGGATGGATTACTTAACACTTTTACCCGATCGTCAAGGCTGACAGGACGAGAACAATCTACCCCCGTGGATTAAATAAACGGTGAAGCTTAAAATTCTGTATTGATACCCGAGTCTGAACAGGTGCGTGACCCTGAAGAAGGCCGGAGAGTACATCGGCCGAAACGTTGTGTATATAACAGTAGTCCCTATTTACTTGCCTCCCCACGAGGGCAGAGTTAGACACAACGGTCGGTTTTTAATGCGGGGGAAAAAATCCAGCTTCACAAAAAAAAAAAAAACGGAACCCTGGGTTGGGACAAAATTTTTAAATTGCCTCAGTCTGGAAGGATTTCTTCTTCTTCTTCTTCACTGACTGAGGAGAGACAAGATAGAAGTATCAGAACAGATACAAGAACGGTAGGCCAAATAATCCAGATAATATTAAATAATGAGTTTCCATGTTCGTACGTAAACGCGGCATTTAACGAGATCTTTCTACTAACGTCTCTATAAACTTGCTGTGTTTTTTTTTGGGGGGGGGGGGGGGGCCTTTTTTTTCTGGATCGCAACATTCTAAAAAAAAATCAAGGTGCGTTTCGTGCAGAAGAGAAACACAATCGATCGTCATTCGACATAAATCCATTTTTCGGAAAGTCAATCGAGGCAGACATCTTAAGGTATTGATTTACTTCTCTCCAGGAGGTTAGGCACAAGGCCAGTTTTTATCTTACTCCCACAAGTAAGATGTGACCCAAGGTCGGGTCGGGAAAGTGGGGTTTAAAAATTGCCTGGGCAGCCCCGTCGGCATTCCCCGGTAGGGGCGCCTCAGACAGTAAGCAATAAACTTACTCCTCCCCAAAGAGGGGAGGCGAAGCCTGGGAGGGTGGACCTCCTAGAATTGCACAGGACAGACCCATTGACCGGCGTAAATCAAGACCCGAAGGCCAAGACAACACCAGTATGGGGTGCAGTATCCATCGGAACAGATACTACACTTTGATCTTAGCCAAATATGCCAAACGCGCTTATGTCCCCTGATTTTGTCTCCGGTTACCTTAAGATGGCGGCCTTCGAACATGTCAATTGACTGTTCCCGAAAAATGGATTTTGCTTATAATTAAAATTCTACTCGATCATTTTTCCTACTTTTTTGTGACGATACTTATTTAAATCTGCTGCGTAAGTATAGAATAATGTTTTTGTTTGTGGTATTGATAATTTAATACGGACGCTTCTCTGTACAAGCACCAATCTTTTTATTACTTATATCATCACTTAACAGTGATGTTGGTTTTCCTGGGTAACGCAGCTTTTAAACATATCTGCTCTATCTGGGATTTTGAGCAGCTTTGGATTGACTAACTTATACCACTTACTAGATGATGATGATGATATTATTATTATTATTATCACTATTATTATTAATTATTATTATTATCATTATTATTATTATCATTATTATCATTATTGTTATTATTATCATTATTATTATTATCATTATTATCATTATTGTTATTATTATCATTATTATTATAATTATCATTATTATCATTATCATTATTATCATTATCATTATTATTATCATTATCGTTATTATTATCATTATTATTATCATCATTATTATTATTATTATTATTATCATTATTATTATCATTAGTATTATTATCATTATTGTTATTATTATCATTATTATTATAATTATCATTATCATTATTATTATTATTATTATCATTATTGTTATTATTATTATTATCATTATCATTATTATCATTATTGTTATTATTATCATTATTATTATAATTATCATTATTATTATCATTATTATTATTATTATCATTATTATTATTACTATTATTATTATGACTCCCAGGCAACACCATGTACACATACAATATAATAACAAAAGACAAATAAGTTATTTCTCCCGGGCAACGCTGCATTTAACCACACCGGCTCTATCCAGGATATTGAGCATTTTGGATTATGGCTCCCGGGCAACAACATTATAACCAAGATGGAGAAGATCTTTATCCTAAGCAACACTGTGTTTAAACACGCCTGCTCTATCTAAATAATTGAGCAAGTACTGAGCACTTTACTACTTGCTCTATCTAAGATATTGAGCACTTTGTATTATGGCTCTAAGGGTATACAACAAAGAATACATAAAGAATATCGTTTGGGATCCTTTCATCGTCCATTCGCCTGGCATGGCCAAGCCACTGGAGTCGCCATCGGGTAAGCAGAGCTAACATGCTTGGGATGTCCGCCTGATCCACTAAACACCAGAAAATGACCTTAATCCTAAGAAAAAGTTAGGGGTCATTTTCTCTTGAGAACTTTTCTAAGAATTCTGAAAAAGATTTCTTACGCTTCTGAATTTTTGAGACGAGGATTGATAATTTGTATAATTTGGATTATTCGGACTACTGTTCTCATCTTGAGTGTTATTCTCACAACGGCCTTCTTCAGGTGTATTTTTTCGAACTCAGGAATCTGGAAGGAATCTCGAACGGAACCCTTTATTTAATCCATACTCTCGTTCTGTCAGCCACGACTGGGAGAAGTCTTCAGTAATCATCAATTCTTCGTATCGCCCGCACCGAGGATTGAACCTTCAACCTTCAGATGACTGTCACTTAGAACTGGATTTTACTTAGTACTGTATCCACTGTGTCACGGGTCCTTGCGGGTAAAATTCAGTTTTTAGTGATAGTCATCTGAAGGTTAAAAGTGCAATCCTCAGTGCGGGTGATACGAAGAATTGCACTTTTTTTCGTCACCCGTACATCTTGCGCATGCACGACGTGAAAAACAAAAAAAAAAAACACGAATTCCAAATGCGTTCAAGTGACCTATTTTTCGTCAGATTTTATACCCTGTTTCTTCGGCGCAACGGTTAGCGATACAGAACGAACACCAAGAAGTTTGCTGTTCGATCCCCACCGACTCCTAAGAATTTTTTTTTTAACGATAATTTACATATAGAAAAAAAATAGTCTTATTATTAATACTTATGCTAAGAGAATGTCTTAAAAGATATGACGTCACAGTTTATAAATTTTTGAATAAAATCAAAGTAAAATAAATATATAGTAATGGTTGTGACCCAACGGATCACAGGTACGTCTAATATATATGTAAAATATATATATATATATGTATATAACGGTTATGGATTAAATGATCTTGTTCAGTTGAAGATTGGTAGGCATGATTTTGAACCCGCTGTGTTGGTTTTGTTTTGATTTTCGGTTTGATTTTCTTATCTACCCATTGTCTGAATTTATTTTCATAATCTTTGGCTCCGAAGATATGGTCTCACCGAAACACAATTACAGTTGTGTAAGCCACATGATAAATATTTATAAAGATCTACCTAGTATAGAGCACTGTTGAAAAAAATATTGGTTTTAAGTTCATTTTATATACACACACACATATATGTATGTATATACATATATATACATATACATACATACATACATATATATACACACACACACATATACATATATGCACAGGTATATATATATATATATATATATATATATACATATATATATATACACACATATATATATATGCACATATATACATACATATAAATATATGCACATATATACATACACACACATATATATACATATACACACACATATATATATATACACACATATATATATACACACATATATATATATACACATACATATATATACACATACATATATATATACACATATATATATATATACACACACACATATACACATTCACATATATACATACATATACACACATATATATATACACACACACATATATATATGCATACATATACATATATACATACATATATATACATATCTATATATCTATATACACACATATATACATACACACATATATACATATCTATATATATATATACACACATATATATATACACACATATATACATACACATACACACATATATACATACATATACACACACACACACATATATGTGTATACATATACACACATATATATGCATACACATATACACACATATACGTATCATGTGTGTTTCAGTATTATAAATTTATTGCCAACAGTATGTCGATGACAATATTATTTTTAGCATCACATTAAAGAACGATTATCTTTCCACTGATGTCATCATGTTTCGTAAAAATATGTCCAAAACTAAAGGCATTATAAATATTTAAATGAAACACACACACACATACACGCATGTATATATATATATATATATATATATATATATATATATATATATACATGCGTGTATGTGTTTTAGCCATTTTGAGGGGTAATTCCTTACAAAATTCTGGACATTGAAAAAAATTTCAAATATGATTTCAAGATTTACGCTTCATTATAATAAAAAAAAAAAAAGAAAAAAAAGAAAAATTAACAAGAATTCATTTCTGCAAGATTGCAAATGGCTTGGAAACATTAAAGATACAAAAACACAAAAGAAATGAAACATGAATGTGGTAGAAAATCAGACAGGTTAACAGCGCATCAAGGGGAATCAGAAAACCATTTTTTTTTTTTTCATCAGGAACTCAGAATCAAAACAATTACTCTTCTTATAAAGGAATTTGTTTGTTGTTTTTTTTTAATTGAAGACGTTACTAAATAAAGCTGTTCAAGGGAGATAACCGAGAATTTTGGATTGTGACCAAAAAAAAATCTCTATAAATGGTCAATAAAATTATCGGTGCTTTTACAGTTTAGCGGACACTTTAAATAAAACAAACTGAGGAATATCTGTTCGATGTACGTAAATCCTATATCAAAAAACACGTAAATTAATCAAGTAGTTTTATTGTTTTTTTTTATAAAAAAAATTAAATTTTAGCCATGTACGAAGAGGACAGATATTTTGAAAGTTTCCAAAAGGGGAATAACCGTAACTTCAAAAATCGCTCCGTTTGATCACGTGACGTCGAGAGATACATTTGGTTGCCAACATCCCTGAGTGAAAGTTGTATTATGGAATCGACTGGATTCGAACTTGGCACACCCAGGTCGTCAGTCCGTGCCGTTATCCACTCCCTCATTACTTCTATTAAAGTAGCTTCTTTCCCAAAACTGAAGACTTGTGGAACTCTCTTCCTGCTGACTGTTTTCCTCCTACCTATAATCTTGGTCTTTTCAAGACTACGGCCAATATGCATCTCCTGTCTGCGATAATCATCTTTCATTTTTATTAGCTCCTTACATCAAGTGGCTTCATGCCTTGTCTGGAGCGATTTTATTTTCAGCTACCACCTAAGTACATAACAAAGTTTATACATTTCTTTGAATATTTTAATGTCATTGTGAAACAGCAGAAGCACCAAAAACAAAATAGCAGATAAAAGCATCATCTATTACTAATGGAGATTTGGTGTCAGTCTGTCTGAAGCCGAAACTATACTATTACTTCTATTAGTAAAAGTGAATTCGTATGAATCAGAATGGTACGACTTTGTTGACCGGTTTGATTCTGTTGTCGGCAGTCTTGGAGTCGGAAGTACGTAATGATTGCCAACATCCCTAAGTGAAAATGGTGGACCACGTAATGGTAGCCTACATCCCTAAGTGAAAATGGTGGACCACGTAATGGTAGCCAACATCCCTAAGTGAAAATGGTGGACCACGTAATGGTTGCCAACATCCCTAAGTGAAAATGGTGGACCACGTAATGGTTGCTAACATCCCTAAGTGAAAATGGTGGACCACGTAATGGTTGCCAACATCCCTAAGTGAAAATGGTGGACCACGTAATGGTTGCCAACATCCCTAAGTGAAAATGGTGGACCACGTAATGGTTGCCAACATCCCTAAGTGAAAATGGTGGACCACGTAATGGTTGCCAACATCCCTAAGTGAAAATGGTGGACCACGTAATGATTGCCAACATCCCTAAGTGAAAATGGTGGACCACGTAATGGTAGCCAACATCCCTAAGTGAAAATGGTGGACCACGTAATGATTGCCAACATCCCTAAGTGAAAATGGTGGACCACGTAATGATTGCCAACATCCCTAAGTGAAAATGGTGGACCACATAATGGTTGCCAACATCCCCAAGTGAAAGTGATATTATGGAATCGACTGGATTCGAACTTGGCACACCCAGGTCGTCAGTTCATGTCGTTATCCATTTAACAACCGTCACCTCCAATAAATAAAGATCCGAATGAAACTATCCGATATACTTTATTTATTTATTTATTTTTTTTTTTTTTTAATTTTTAATAAATAAATAAAAATCAAGTATATCAGATAGTTCCATCCGGATCTTTCCAGTTTTTGCTTATTTTTATATCAAATCATTTTTAATATTTATTTTAAGTGTTCCTTTATTTTCACGACGACATTAAAATATCTATAAAAAAAATGTACAAACTTTATTATGTACTTACGTGTTAGCTGAAAATAAGATTGTACAGAAAAAAATACGCAAATTCACCCAGTATTTATTAAATTATAAGAAAAAGAAAGAAAAAAAAACGATCTAACGTATCATTAGACATTTCAGCTTCCTAAGTAGGCAAGGGAGATAACTTTCAGAAAAAAACTCAAAATATAAGAAAAATGGCGACATATAGATAAAATCGTTTTTTATTTTTAATTTAATAAATACTGGATGAATTTGCGTAATTTTTGGTGTACAGTCTTATTTTCAGCTACCACGTAAGTACATAACAAAGTTTATACATTTCTTTAGCTATTTTTTTTTTTTAAGAGAGGCCATTTTGGTTTCTGATTGGGCAAGGGAGATAACTCAAATCTTTTTGTTTTCAAAATTTCCTGGAAAACCACTAGAAAATCTACTTCAGCAAATTGCTGAACTGTATCCTGTATAAATTTATAAAAGCCCTACATTTTAATATAAAAAAAAATTACTATTTAGTTTAAATAAAATGTTACGTTTTTATCTTATATCGTACTTATAAGTTGTTTTTTTCCGAAATTGGTAAAAACAAAAAAAATGAGTTATCTCCCTTGCCCAATCAGAAACTGAAATGGTTAAAAAGAAAATGGCGATCGATAGATAAAATCGTGTTTTAAAAAAAAAAATTAATTTAACAAATACTGGATGAATTTGCATAATTTTTGGTGTTACAGTCTTCTTTTCAGCTACCACGTAAGTACATAACAAAGTTTATACATTTCTTTAGCTATTTTTTTTCCTTTTTTTTTAAGAGAGGCCTAACATGTCGTTGTGAAATGAAAGAAGCAGCCTTATTTTTTTTAATGTTACTGAAATTGTTATTTGTGACTTTAATGTTATGTGTATTTAATTTAAAACTTGTTAGGCCTCTCTTTAAAAAAAGAAAATAGCTAAAGAAATGTATAAACTTTGTTATGTACTTAGGTGGTAGCTGAAAAGAAGATTGTACAGAAAAAAATTACGTAAATGCATCCAGTATTTATTAAATTATAAGAAAAAGAAAAGAAAAAACGATCGGCAGACATTTTGTAACGAGTTCAGCTTACTGATTTGGCAAGGGAGATAATACGAGTTATCTCCCTTGGCGACCCATGATAAAAATTGGCGATTCATACAATATGGATTGATAGATAAAATATATCGTTTTTTTTTATTTATAATTTAATAAATACTGGATGAATTTGTATAATTTTTGGTGTACAGTCTTCTGTTCAGCTACCACATAAGTACATAACAAAGTTTATTCATTTCTTTAAAAAGAGTCGCTTTTTTTTTCCCCCTCAATGCTTAACATTGAGGGAAAAAAAAAAGCGACTCTTTCTTCTTCCGTAAAAATAATTGTCATTGCCTTTAAAATAGTCTTTAAATAAAAGAATGTTAATTTAAAAATTGTAGCAGTTTAATTCGTTTCAAAAGAAAATATTCTGTCTTCTTAGCTATTTTTTTTTTTTTAAAGAGAGGCCTAACATGTCGGAGCGAAACGAAAGAAGCACCAATTATTTTTTATTCAATTTTTTTTGTTTATTTGATTTGTATTTTCAATTCATTTTTACCATTTTTTTTTTTTTTAATGGAATTAGATTTCAAATTATTTTGTTTTTATCAGTTAAAAATAGCGACGTATACCGAGCAGTCATTTCCCGGTAAAGGACCTTGTGTTAGGTCTCCAAAGTGCAGGACTGACCAGATCCGAATGGAGGAAGGATTAACAAAGCCCCGAATGAAATGGAAGGATTTGTATACAGAAAGTATCCAAACATCTTTGAAGAATTATACAATAAAGTAAGTAAAATTTGATTGGATTATTGAATGGTCATCTTAAAGTCCAATGTAAACAAGTTCTTGTTGAACCGTCTCCGTAAATAATCAATTTCTGCCCTGCTACAACCATCATGCCGGTGAACGCGATGTTTTCTCACCATCCACCTGACAAACTCATTGACCCCTTATCCTCGAGTGGCCTTTAGGCCTTGATAAGCGGTGACCTTTAATGTCAATTTAGAAAAAGAAAAAAATTTAAATATGAAAGCGTTTTTAAACTCTTTTTCTGGCTTGAATTAATAATTTTTTTTTAAAAAGTCGCATATTACGATCATGATTGATTGTGCCCCTGAAGCGAAAAAGAAACTATGATTTTTTTTTTCAAATCACTTTCATTTGAAATAACTAACATTTTTTGAAAATTAAAAAAAAATTTTAAATTTGAATTAAAAAAAAAAATTTTTAATAATAAATTAAAAATTTTTTTTTATATAAAATAAACAAATTTTAATTTATATAAAAAAAAAAAATTTGATTTATAAAAAAAAAATGTAATTTATAAAAAAAAAGGGAGGGTGGGGGGGGGGGAGTGTGGAAAGAATTATTTCTTCAGGATTCTCAATTTGCTGAAATGGTGATTCGTCATCATTTTTTTTTTTTTTTTCGTTTGACGTCAGGGAATTTCTTAGATAAATTTTTTTTTTTAGCGATTCTTTCATGACAATTATTACTTTTGCTTTTAACTAAAAGAAAAATTAAAAATAACTAAATTATTTTTTTGTATTTTTGTATTATATAATCCCAAAAAAGAGATTCTACTTTTTCCCCTAGGCGATTACGTGTGAACACGACGAAAAACTTGGCGGAAAGAAGAAAAAAAAAAAACAATTATTTTAGAGGGTCAATGTCTCCTATATAAATTAAACGTAAAATGATCCCCGATTTCTGGACCATTCTAGCGTTTTAGGCTCTGTCGCAGATAAGCAAACTCTAAATCGGGTTTAACAACGGCGTATCAAAACGTTTTTAGGTCCGTCATATATTAAAAACTATTCATTTTTATACCGTTAATCAAATACAAGTAATACTACCTTACTCATAGTCGACTGAAAAATTGCGGGTTCATACCTTTCCCGAAAGTATTAGTACCAAAAATGACCTCAATAGATCTGCGAGGAATTGACATAGACGATCGATCCTATAGTCTGCATTTTCTATACGTTAAGATAATCGCACATAGTCTCGTTCTGATTCTGAGTTCCGATAAAAAAAAAAAATTTTTAAATTACAAATTAAAAAAATAAAAATTTCATTTTCCAAGTTCATAACTGGATGTTTACGCAACATTTTTTTTTTTTTTTTTTTTTTAAATCTTTCGCACGCTCACAGATAATAATCATGCACCCGACTCACACCTTAGACCAAATTTTCAAATTGGTTTTGAATTTATAAAAAAAAAAAAAAAAAAAGAGAGAAACACTCTTTCTACACTCACACCATCCGTCCACTTTGTCGCCAACGGCAAGGCGAGTCTGATACACAATTTCACCAATTACTAACCCCCACCCGCTCCCCACCCACTCCCGCATAAAGATAGCTACATCATTTCAAATTCTTCCCCAAAATTCTGTCCGCCTGCTTGTGCCATACCAGTTTGGGGTGGAGCCATGCCAGGGGGTCCTGCCATCTGAGCCTGTGAGACGGGTACCCTGTGCTGCTGCTGTTGTTGCTGCTGCTGCTGTTGTTGTTGTTGCTGCTGCTGCTGTTGCTGTAACATCTGCATGTGTGTCTGGCGTAAGTGATGCTGCTGTTGGCCACTCTGCTGCTGCTGCTGTTGTTGTTGTTGTTGCTGCTGCTGCTGTTGCTGCTGTTGCTGAAATCACACACACAAAAAGAAAAAAAGAAAAGAAAAGAAATTAAACATTTTGGCCGGCATTAACGAAATTTTGTGCGTATTTCTTGTGTCAACTTAACTTTGATAATTACACAGCAAATTATCTTTACAATAATACATTAAAACATCTGGACGTACGTTATCACCCTTCACACACTGTTTAAAAAAGAAAATTGGTGCTTCTTTACTTTCATGAAACTATTTAAAGAAATGTATAAGCTAAAAATAAGATTGTACAGAAAAAACTACGCAAATTCATCCAGTATTTATTAAATTATAAGAAAAAGGAGAAAAAAACGATCTAACGTATCTGCAGACATTTTTACTTACTTATTAGGCAAGGAAGATAACTCAAATTCTGTTTTCAGAAAAACTCAAAATGGCGACCGACAAATAAAATCGTTTTTTATTTTTAATTTAATAAATACTGGATGAATTTGCATAATTTTTGGTGTACAGTCTTCTTTTCAGCTACCATGTAATTACATTACAAAGTTTACACATTTTTTTAGCTATTCTTTTTTAAAGAGAGGCCTAACATATAATTGTGAAACTACAGAAGCACCAGAAAATTAGATCGTCCAATCAGCAAAGATAGCGATTGGTGATTAATCCTGATGTCGCTACGGTAAGCAATTCCGACTTTAACCATTTTAAAATGAATTGTTCCCAAATCAAATTCTGTTTTCAGAAAAACTCAAAATGGCGACCGATAGATAAAATCGTTTTTTATTTTTAATTTAATAAATACTGGATAAATTTGCATAATTTTTGGTGTACAGTCTTCTTTTCAGCTACCACGTAATTACATTACAAATTTTATACATTTCTTTTGCTATTTTTTTTTTTTAAGAGAGGCCTAACATATAATTGTGAAACTACAGAAGCACCAGAAAATTAGATCGTCCAATCAGCAAAGATAGCGATTCGTGATTAATCCTGATGTCGCTACGGTAAGCAATTCCGACTTTAACCATTTTAAAATGAATTGTTCCCAAATCAAATTATGTCATCCTGTCGACTAAAACAGTACAATTTTAAAATAAATACATTCCAAAAAGTGACGTTCATTTATTGATTTGAATAATATTTAGCTGACAATGGCAAGGAAAATAACTCAAATCGGCACATGTTCGTCTTTTCCCAGTCTGTTTTTCACAACTTTTTACTGACCAGTTTTTTTTTTCTTTTTTCGGTGTACACTTACCTATCAGCCTGCTAGAGAATTCCGGGGTTTTTTCAAATATTTTTCAAATATTTTACATTTTAGGAGGGGGGATAAGTTTCCAATGTTAATGCAACGTAGACTGATCCCCCTCTTTTTGACCATCTCAATTTTAAAAAAATCTTTTTCGGTGTGCAATTACCTATCATGTCAGTAGAGAATTCCGTTTTTTTTTGGTAAAAAATGTCAGAAATTGAGATCTTAAGATGGGGGATCAGTTTCCAATGTTAATTCAACGTAGACTGATCCCCCTCTTTTTGACCATCTCAATTTTTTAAAATTCTTCTTCTGCTTACAATTACCTATCATGTAGCGAGAGAATTCTGTGTTTTTTGGAAATAAATTTTTTTTTAAATTGAGATTTTAAGACGTAAAAAGTTGTGAACAACGGACTAACAAGACTGATCCCCCGTCTTAAAATCTCAATTTTTTTAGATTTCTTTCCAAAAAACCCGGAATTCTCTCGCGACATGATAGGTAATTGTAAGCAGAAGAATACTTTTAAAAATGAGATGGTCAAAAAGAGGGGGATCAGTCTACGTTGAATTTACATTAAAAACTGATCCCCGTTTTAAAATCTCAATTTTTTAAATTTTCTTTCCAAAAACCCTGGAATTCTCTATTCACATGATAGTTAATTGTACACCGAAAAAGATTTTTTTTAAATTAAGATGGCCAAAAAGAGGGGGGTCAGTCTACGTTGAATTAACATTGGAAACTGATCCCCCCTCCTAAAATATAAAATATTTGAATTTTTTTCCAAAAACCCCGGAATTCTCTAGCAGGCTGATAGATAAGTGTACACCGAAAAAAGAAAAAAAAATGGTCAGTAAAAAGTTGTGAAAAACGGACTGTGGGAAAAGACGAACATGTGCCCTCAAATCTTTTTGTTTTTTTAACAAATTTCGGAATAAAGGACTTATGATATAAGATAATAAATTTGAGCTATGCCCAATCATAAACCGAAACTGGATAAAATATGGCGACCGATAGATAAAATCGTTTGTTTTTATTTTTAATTTAATAAATACTGGATGAATTTGCGTAATCTTTTTTTTCAGCTACCATGTAAGTACATAACAAAGTTTATACATTTCTTTAGTTATTTTATTTTTTTAAGAGAGGCCTAACATGTCGTAGTGAAAGTAAAAACAGAGTACAATTTTAAAATAAATACATTAAAAAAAGTGACATTAGTTTTGTTGATTTGAATAATTTTTAGCTGACAATTATTTTGGTGCTTGTTCAGTGCTTCGGACATATGGAAAACTTATTTATTTATGAAAACAATATTATGTACTTACTCAGTGGTATTTTTATTGTTCAATGTTGAAAAAAGTAGGAAAAATTATGGACTAGAACTTTAATTACAAGTATTTTCCCATTTTACGTATTATAGCAATCGCTTCGATGAGTATGCCTCCATCTTGTTTCGTTGGACACAATTCAAGGGCAGATAATTTGGTTAGCGACTAAGAAATTGACTTCAAATTAACCTATCTCTGACCAGGCCTTTATTTATCCCTCAGGTCCATTCTTATCACTTCCTCCCATGTTTTCCTTGGTCTTCCACTGTGAACTGACCCTGCTACCTCAACTGTTCTACATCTACTAACCCCAAAACTCACATCCATTCTTTCACCGTGGTCATACCATCGAAGTCTCCTGTTCTGCACACATCTCACTATATTGTCCAAATTTAATAATCCTATTAAGAAAAAATAATTTGATTACGAAATTTAATCTACCATAATGCATTTAGGTTTCTTCGTAAACAAGTTAATCGTGGTAATGTTTTGTTTATAGCCGAAAAAAAAAAAAAAAATGAATTACTTGCTGACCGTTTGAAATTTTAAAAAAAAATTGGAAGCATTTAAACTAGTGTTGGGATGATTATCTGGAATCAGAATTGGGAATTGGAGAAAAAAAAATCGGAACTTTTTGGGGTATCGGAATCGGAAATATTTGAGCCTAATTTCCGATTTCAAAAACGATTCTTTGAATTTATTTGTTTCTTGTTTTGTTTCAAAGTTCATTTCCCATTGTTGATAAAATGATAAACATTTATTGATTTTAAATCTACCAGTAAAATTAAATTTAGAGACTATGATAACGAATTTCAGTAAAAATGGCACGACTGGAATAATAAGAAAAAAATGGCACAAGTGGAATAATAAGAAAAAATGGCACGAGTGGAATAATAAGAAAAAATGGCACGAGTGGAATAATAAGAAAAAATGGCACGAGTGGAATAATAAGAAAATTATGGCACAAGTGAAAAATATAGATGAAAATCTCAAAATGAGTTCATCAAAATCTTGGATAAAATACGAAAAGGGAAAACATTAAGAAGTTTGTCAAATTATAAAAAAAATTATATCGACATTTAAAAGTCATCAGGGAGGTCATTTATGAAAATCAGGAACAATAAAGGTCCAAGGATCGATCCCTGGGGTACACATGCATTTATGTAATGTTGTTTGGATGAATGGCCATCGTGGACAAGCTTGATTTTTCTTTTGGATAGGAAGGATCTAATTATATGAAATATTCGTCTACCATATGAAGTAATTTTTATGAGAAGACCTTTATGCCAGACCTTGTCAAAGGCTTTGGATATATCAACTGCTACCGTCCTAACTACATCTGCCTTGTCCAGTGTATGTTATATGCGTTCAGAGATGACCGTTAGGACATCCACAGTAGACTGTGCTTGCCTATTATTTATTTTAAATTACCAGAAAAAAAACTAAAATTCATAGATGATAATAATGAATTTAGTTAATAAAATAAGTTAGTAAAAATGGAAGATAAAAATGGCACGAGTTCACAAATAAGAAAAAAATGGCACAAGTGAAAAATTTAGATGAAAATCTTACAATGAGTTTATCAAAATCTTGGGTGCTTATGCTGATTAGCGGCCATATGAAAAAATTATTTTTATATAAAAACAATAATATATACTTATTAAGCATTATATTCTTACTCACTGTACGAAAAAGTAGAAAAAATTATCCACTAGAACTTTAATTACAAGTATTTTTCCATTCTGCATATCATAACAGCGATTCGTTCAGTAAGCGTCCATCTTGTTTTTTAAGAAGATTTCAGTTATCTGCCCTTGAAATCTTCTTAAAAAACAAGATGGACGCTTACTGAACGAATCGCAGTTACGATACGCAGAATGGAAAAATACTTGTAATTAAAGTTCTAGTGGATAATTTTTTCTACTTTTTCGTACAGTGAGTAAGAATATAATGCTTAATAAGTATATATTATTGTTTTTATATAAAAATAATTTTTTCATATGGCCGCTGAACAGCATAAGCACCCAAATCTTGGATATGATACATAAAGGAAAAACATTAAGAATATTATGAAATTATAAAGAAATTTAACTGTAGATGAGGACTCAGAGCTAAATCTCCCCCCACACACACAAAAAAAGAAAAAAATGAAATTCTACTTTTTTAGACGATTAAGGGATTAGGCAATTTTAGAATCAGAATCGGTAAATGTATCGAAATCGAGAATTTAGAACAGAATCGGGGGAAAAATATAGCAACCTGGGTATCCCCAACAGACATTATTAGGTCTTTTCTTTCTGATCGAAGCTTGCGAGTTACTCTGGACGGGGTCTCTTCATTCTCAAATCAAATAAATAAAATAAAAATGTTTTTTTGGGATAGAAAAGAAAAAAAACTTAATAGAAGTTTTTTTTTTTTAAGGATTATTGTTATAACCACTTCCCCATGCATATACTTAATTTAACAAAACACAATCCAAATATATTCTACTTTGTTGGCAGGACACGAAGCCGCAAAATTAACAGACATGAAGAATCAAGTAATAAAGAAACATGCGGAGACAAGATTCTACACAAGAGAAAAACCCACCAATAACAGAAAAAAAAAAAAACATGCCGCGTATAAAACAAAATAGAAAAAATTGGATCGATTAATTTCATTTATTGAAGTTTAAGAATAACCACAGAAATTTTGGGAAAACGGATGCAATCATTTGTGAGTCGTTTGCAGAAATGTGTGGCAAGTACGGGACATTCGCTTGAATGACATTCATTTTTAATATACATTGTTCATTGCGTATGAGTTTTGTTATTATCAGAAATACAGTTTTTTTTTATGGAAATCGCTCCAGACAAGGCATGAAGCCACTTGATGTAAGGAGCTAAAAAATTAAAAAATCCTACTTCAAAGTCAAAAACTAGCCAACGATAAGTGTTAGATGGATAGATCCCGACCCAGAAAACAGAAATTCTTCCCCCTTTGTCAAAAACATAGCTTATGGAATATGAGGACTAAAGGACAAAATAAGGGAAGCGAGAGTTACGAGGCTGCCGAAAGTAAACCCAAGGTCCACTTTCTACTCTCCTTTGTTAGATGGATAGATTCCGACCCAGAAAACAGCAATTCTTCCCCCTTTGTCACAAACATCGCTCATGAAATGTGAGGACTAAAGGACAAAATAAGAGAAGCGAGAGTTACGAGGCTGTCGAAAGTAAACCCAAGTTAGTCACTTTCTACTCTCCTATGCATATAAAAATGAAACAACATGATAGATAATTTGACTTATTTGAAAACGCTAATGCAACTTTGTGTTGTATTGATTGTTGATCGTCATGAAAATGCATAACGCTGTTGACGAATATAAATCACTTCCGACAAATGGATAAGTCATGAAACTGCAGTAAAAGATTTGGATTAGTAAAAGTATTATTAATATTATTATTCTTATTATTATTATTACTATTATTATTACTATTATTAATATTATTATTACTATTATTATTATTATTATTACTATTATTACTACTATTATTATTCTGATTATTATTATTCTGATATATGAATAAAAAAAAAAAATCGAGGTATAACCCTAATATCTACATAAAACAATAAAATAATAAACAAACAAATATTATTTAGATTATTCGGACTATTGTTTCATTCTTGGATCATTTGGTTTTGTAGACCGTGGCACAATGGATAAAAGTGCTAAGTTATAATCAGTTCTAAGTGAAAGTCTTCTGGAGGTTGAAGGTTCAATCTGGAGCAAAATCCTGTACACAAATTTTACTGATGAATATTTATTTGCGCGCACGTGGCCAACGCTGAACTATAACATTATTTCACCGTAAAACTCTATTTTTGCCAAGCTACTTGCCCCAGAACCAACGTCTATCACAAGCAGAACAAACGTCCGACTCCCATGTTGACTGATTCGCAAAGATCGCCTCTGGGCAAGCAGGCGGTGTAGAGGCACGACAGTTACCCTGTGCGTATGTCTTCCTGAGAAGGACGGTGCTGAATACAAAATGTCCTCTTCCTGAATTATAACCGGCCAACATGTGAAACTCCTACGTTTACACTCAGTATTGGCGATACTAAGAAAATAATTGCGAATTAGTTAAGATATCTCTGTGGATTAAATAAAAGGTTCCGTTCGAAATTCCGTACAGATTCCTAAGTTCGGCAAGACGCACCTCAAGAACGGTCGGAAGTGAGACCGGTCGAAACGTTGTGAGAATAACATCCAAGATGAGAACAGTAGTCCGAATAATCCGAATAATCCTAAGTATCAATCCTCATCTCAAAAATTCCAAAACATAAAACAGAATCAATATAAATTTATATATATATATATATATATATATATATATATATATAAACTTTTTAAATTCTATTAAAACATGTGATGAAACAAGAGATATGAACACAAGGAAGTAGAAAACACACAGTGGATGACGGACAACGAAAATAAAATATGAAAAAATAAATAAAATATGAACAACCAATAGAATAAACGTTTAGATACGAAAAAATAAATAAAATATGAACAACCAATAGAAGAAAAGTTTAAATATGAAACAATAAATAAAATATGAACAACCAATAGAAGAAAAGTTTAAATACGAAAAAATAACTTATTTATGAACAACCAATAGAAGAAAAGTTTAAATATGAAACAATAAATAAAATATGAACAACCAATAGAAGAAACGTTTAAATATGAAAAAATAAATAAAATATGAACAACCAATAGAATAAACGTTTAAATACGAAAAAATAAATAAAATATGAACAACCAATAGAATAAACGTTTAAATACGAAAAAATAAATAAAATATGAACAACCAATGGAAGAAACGTTTAAATATGAAAAAATAAATAAAATATGAACAACCAATAGAAGAAAAGTTTAAATACGAAAAAATAAATAAAATATGAACAACCAATAGAAGAAAAGTTTAAATACGAAAAAATAAATAAAATATGAACAACCAATAGAAGAAAAGTTTAAATACGAAAAAATAAATAAAATATGAACAACCAATAAGAAAAGTTTAAATACGAAAAAATAAATAAAATATGAACAACCAATAGAATAAACGTTTAAATATGAAAAAATAAATAAAATATGAACAACCAATAGAATAAACGTTTAAATACGAAAAAATAAATAAAATATGAACAACCAATAGAATAAACGTTTAAATATGAAAAAATAAATAAAATATGAACAACCAATAGAATAAACGTTTAAATATGAAAAAATAAATAAAATATGAACAACCAATAGAATAAACGTTTAAATACGAAAAAATAAATAAAATATGAACAACCAATAGAATAAAAGTTTAAATACGAAAAAATAAATAAAATATGAACAACCAATAGAATAAAAGTTTAAATACGAATAATAAATAAAATATGGACGACGAATAGAAGAAAAGTTTAAATACGAAACAATAAATAAAATATGAACAACCAATAGAATAAAAGTTTAAATACGAAAAAATAAATAAAATATGAACAACCAATAGAAGAAAAGTTTAAATACGAAACAATAAATAAAATATGAACAACCATAGAAGAAAAGTTTAAATACGAAAAAATAAATAAAATATGAACAACCAATAGAATAAAAGTTTAAATACGAAAAAAATAAATAAAATATGAACAACCAATAGAATAAAAGTTTAAATACGACAAAATAAATAAAATATGAACAACCAATAGAAGAAAAGTTTAAATACGAAACAATAAATAAAATATGAACAACCAATAGAAGAAAAGTTTAAATACGAAACAATAAATAAAATATGAACAACCAATAGAAAATGTTAAAAACTAAAAATAAATAAAATATGAACAACCAATAGAAGAAAAGTTTAAATACGAAAAAATAAATAAAATATGAACAACCAATAGAAAAGTTTAAATACGAAAAAATAAAAATATGAAAAACCAATAGAAAAGTTTAAATACGAAAAAATAAATAAAATATGAACAACCTATAGAAAAGTTTTAATACGAAAAAAAAAAATATGAACAACAAATAGAAAAGGTTTAATACGAAAAATAAATAAAATATGAACAACCAATAGAAAAGTTTAAATACGAAAAAATAAATAAAATATGAACAACCAATAGAATAAAAGTTTAAATACGAAAAAATAAATAAAATATGAACAACCAATAGAAACGGTTAAATACGAAAAAATAAATAAAATATGAACAACCAATAGAAGAAAAGTTTAAATACGAAAAAATAAATAAAATAGGAACAACCAATAGAAGAAAAGTTTAAATACGAAAAATTAAATAAAATATGAACAACCAATAGAAAAGTTTAAATACGAAAAATAAATAAAATATGAACAATTAATAGAAAAGTTTAAATACGAAAAATAAATAAAATATGAACAACCAATAGAAAAGTTTAAATACGAAAAAAATTAAAATATGAACAACAAATAGAAAAGTTTAAATACGAAAAATTAATAAAAAATGAACAACCAATAGAAAAGTTTAAATACGAAAAATTAATAAAATATGAACAACCAATAGAAAAGTTTAAATACGAAAAAATAAATAAAATATGAACAACCAATAGAAAAGTTTAAATACGAAAAATAAATAAAATATGAACAACCAATAGAAAAGTTTAAATACGAAAAAAATTAAAATATGAACAACCAATAGAAAAGTTTAAATACGAAAAATTAATAAAATATGAACAACCAATAGAAAAGTTTAAATACGAAAAATAAATAAAATATGAACAACCAATAGAAAAGTTTAAATAAGAAAAAATAAATAAAATATGAACAACCAATGGAAAAGTTTAAATAAGAAAAATAAATAAAATATGAACAACCAATAGAAAAGTTTAAATACGAAAAATAAATAAAATATGAACCAATAGAAAAGTTTAAATACGAAAAATAAATAAAATATGAACAACCAATAGAAAAGTTTAAATACGAAAAATAAATAAAATATGAACAACCAATAGAAAAGTTTAAATACGAAAAAATAAAAATATGAAAAACCAATAGAAAAGTTTAAATACGAAAAAATAAATAAAATATGAACAACCAATAGAAAAGTTTTAATACGAAAAAAAAAAATATGAACAACAAATAGAAAAGGTTTAATACGAAAAATAAATAAAATATGAACAACCAATAGAAAAGTTTAAATACGAAAAAATAAATAAAATATGAACAACCAATAGAATAAAAGTTTAAATTCGAAAAAATAAATAAAATATGAACAACCAATAGAAACGGTTAAATACGAAAAAATAAATAAAATATGAACAACCAATAGAAGAAAAGTTTAAATACGAAAAAATAAATAAAATAGGAACAACCAATAGAAGAAAAGTTTAAATACGAAAAAATAAATAAAATATGAACAACCAATAGAAAAGTTTAAATACGAACAATAAATAAAATATGAACAATTAATAGAAAAGTTTAAATACGAAAAATAAATAAAATATGAACAACCAATAGAAAAGTTTAAATACGAAAAAAATTAAAATATGAACAACAAATAGAAAAGTTTAAATACGAAAAATTAATAAAAAATGAACAACCAATAGAAAAGTTTAAATACGAAAAATTAATAAAATATGAACAACCAATAGAAAAGTTTAAATACGAAAAAATAAATAAAATATGAACAACCAATAGAAAAGTTTAAATACGAAAAATAAATAAAATATGAACAACCAATAGAAAAGTTTAAATACGAAAAAAATTAAAATATGAACAACCAATAGAAAAGTTTAAATACGAAAAATTAATAAAATATGAACAACCAATAGAAAAGTTTAAATACGAAAAATAAATAAAATATGAACAACCAATAGAAAAGTTTAAATAAGAAAAAATAAATAAAATATGAACAACCAATGGAAAAGTTTAAATAAGAAAAAATAAATAAAATATGAACAACCAATAGAAAAGTTTAAATACGAAAAATAAATAAAATATGAACCAATAGAAAAGTTTAAATACGAAAAATAAATAAAATATGAACAACCAATAGAAAAGTTTAAATACGAAAAATAAATAAAATATGAACAACCAATAGAAAAGTTTAAATAAGAAAAAATAAATAAAATATGAACAACCAATGGAAAAGTTTAAATAAGAAAAATAAATAAAATATGAACAACCAATAGAAAAGTTTAAATACGAAAAAAATTAAAATATGAACAACCAATAGAAAAGTTTAAATACGAAAAATTAATAAAATATGAACAACCAATAGAAAAGTTTAAATACGAAAAAATAAATAAAATATGAACAACCAATAGAATAAAAGTTTAAATACGAAAAATAAATAAAATATGAACAACCAATAGAAAAGTTTAAATACGAAAAATAAATATGAACAACCAATAGAAAAGTTTAAATAAGAAAAAATAAATAAAATATGAACAACCAATGGAAAAGTTTAAATAAGAAAAAATAAATAAAATATGAACAACCAATAGAAAAGTTTAAATACGAAAAATAAATAAAATATGAACAACCAATAGAAAAGTTTAAATACGAAAAATAAATAAAATATGAACAACCAATAGAAAAGTTTAAATACGAAAAATAAATAAAATATGAACAACCAATAGAAAAGTTTAAATAAGAAAAAATAAATAAAATATGAACAACCAATGGAAAAGTTTAAATAAGAAAAAATAAATAAAATATGAACAACCAATAGAAAAGTTTAAATACGAAAAAATAAATAAAATATGAACAACCAATAGAAAAGTTTAAATATGAAAAAATAAATAAAATATGAACAACCAATAGAAAAGTTTAAATACGAAAAAAATTAAAATATGAACAACCAATAGAAAAGTTTAAATACGAAAAATTAATAAAATATGAACAACCAATAGAAGAAACGTTTAAATTCGAAAAAATAAATAAAATATGAACAACCAATAGAAAAGTTTAAATACGAAAAAATAAATAAAATATGAACAACCAATAGAAAAGTTTAAATAAGAAAAATAAATAAAATATGAACAACCAATAGAATAAAAGTTTAAGTATGATAAATTAATAAGATATGGACAACGAATAGAATAAAACTTTAAATACGAAAAAATAAATAAATATATTTATCAGAACTGAAAAAAACAGAACAAAGAATTAAAAAGAAGTTTTTAAGGAACAAAGGAATTTATATTTAATAGATTTTATTAATTATACTCAAGCCTTAAAAAAACAACTAATGGCACTGATCTGCATGCAACGGACATTGTAAGATGACATGACTAATATTTTGTCTGTATTTATTAAAAAAACTTCTTCAGAGTGAGGTCTGATTTTCATTTCTTAATAAAAAAAGACGCACATGCTAAAATAGGTAGAGCAGGGGGAGAGAAGAGGAGATAGCAGAAGGGCAGGGGGATAACGGGAGGGGGTGGAACGAGGGGAGGGGAGCAGAACGGGGAGGGGAGAGCAAGCAAGGAGACATGCCGTAAGTATAGATACAGAGAGGGGTAAACATAGACCTGGGAATGAGCTGGCGGGGGGGGGGAAGGGTTAGGGTCTTTAAATGTGTGCGGTTCCAGGGTTCCAGGGTACCAGCGTGTTAAAATTTTAACCAGTGGCTAAAATTTTAACCAGTGGTTAAAATTTTACCCAGTGGTTAAAATTTTGACCAGTGGTTAAAATTTTAACCAGTGGTTAAAATTTTGCATAGGCCAGAGAAAAGCAGATGGATTGCTTTGATGTCGTTGAGTATATTTATTCGTGGAAACGCCTCGAGTCTGCTCTCGGCCTGCCAAGCCAGCCGGACACTCGGAGAAAACTATTGACTATGGTATGATTATATATAAGGAATCGGGATTTCTCGATATTGAACTAAAAGTCTAAGTGACGAATAAGGGATTTATTAATTATTTATTGAATTATTAATCTTATAGTTTAGTTTTTCACCGAATGGATCAATGTAATATATTTTGTTCTTTTATTTTTTATTTGTGATTGAATAAATAAAGTAAAAATGTTGATAAAATTTATTAAGTGAAAAAACTTTGAATAAAAAATAAAAAATAAATATTATGACTACTAGGAATTCACGATATTGTTATCTTATAATAATTTTAAAGAAAACGGATTGGTTGACAACATATTTAAATGAGCCAATCAAAAATCTCGACACAAAAACGCAACATGCAAATGTCCAAGTGACGAATAAGGGATTTATTAATTATTTATTGAATTATTAATCTTATAGTTTACTTTTTCACCGAATAGATCAGTGGAATATATAAGGAATCAGGATTTCTCGATATTGAACTAAACAATGTCCAAGTGACGAATAAGGGATTTATTAATTATTTATTGAATTATTAATCTTATAGTGTACTTTTTCACCGAATGGATCAGTGTAATATATAAGGAATCAGGATATCTCGATATTGAACTAAACAATGTCCAACTGACGAATAAGGGATTTATTAATTATTTATTGAATTATTAATCTTATAGTTTACTTTTTCACCGAATCGATCAGTGGAATATATAAGGAATCAGGATTTCTCGATATTGAACTAAACAATGTCCAAGTGACGAATAAGGGATTTATTAATTATTTATTGAATTATTAATCTTATAGTTTACTTTTTCACCGAATAGATCAGTGGAATATATAAGGAATCAGGATTTCTCGATATTGAACTAAACAATTTCCAAGTGACGAATAAGGGATTTATTAATTATTTATTGAATTATTAATCTTATAGTTTACTTTTTCACCGAATAGATCAGTGTAATATATAAGAAATCAGGATTTCTCGATATTGAACTAAACAATTTCCAAGTGACGAATAAGGGATTTATTAATTATTTATTGAATTATTAATCTTATAGTTTACTTTTTCACCGAATAGATCAGTGTAATATATAAGAAATCAGGATTTCTCGATATTGAACTAAACAATTTCCAAGTGACGAATAAGGGATTTATTAATTATTTATTGAATTATTAATCTTATAGTTTACTTTTTCACCGAATGGATCAGTGTAATATATAAGGAATCAGGATATCTCGATATTGAACTAAACAATGTCCAACTGACGAATAAGGGATTTATTAATTATTTATTGAATTATTAATCTTATAGTTTACTTTTTCACCGAATAGATCAGTGTAATATATAAGGAATCAGGATTTCTCGATATTGAACTAAACAATGTTCAAGTGACGAATAAGGGATTTATTAATTATTTATTGAATTATTAATCTTATAGTTTACTTTTTCACCGAATCGATCAGTGGAATATATAAGGAATCAGGATTTCTCGATATTGAACTAAACAATTTCCAAGTGACGAATAAGGGATTTATTAATTATTTATTGAATTATTAATCTTATAGTTTACTTTTTCACCGAATAGATCAGTGTAATATATAAGGAATCAGGATTTCTCGATATTGAACTAAAAGTCTAAGTTACGAATAAGGGATTTATTAATTATTTATTGAATTATTAATCTTATAGTTTACTTTTTCACCGAATAGATCAGTGTAATATATAAGGAATCAGGATTTCTCGATATTGAACTAAACAATGTTCAAGTGACGAATAAGGGATTTATTAATTATTTATTGAATTATTAATCTTATAGTTTACTTTTTCACCGAATCGATCAGTGGAATATATAAGGAATCAGGATTTCTCGATATTGAACTAAACAATTTCCAAGTGACGAATAAGGGATTTATTAATTATTTATTGAATTATTAATCTTATAGTTTACTTTTTCACCGAATAGATCAGTGTAATATATAAGGAATCAGGATTTCTCGATATTGAACTAAAAGTCTAAGTTACGAATAAGGGATTTATTAATTATTTATTGAATTATTAATCTTATAGTTTACTTTTTCACCGAATAGATCAGTGTAATATATAAGGAATCAGGATTTCTCGATATTGAACTAAACAATGTTCAAGTGACGAATAAGGGATTTATTAATTATTTATTGAATTATTAATCTTATAGTTTACTTTTTCACCGAATCGATCAGTGGAATATATAAGGAATCAGGATTTCTCGATATTGAACTAAACAATTTCCAAGTGACGAATAAGGGATTTATTAATTATTTATTGAATTATTAATCTTATAGTTTACTTTTTCACCGAATAGACTAGTGTAATATATAAGGAATCAGGATTTCTCGATATTGAACTAAAAGTCTAAGTTACGAATAAGGGATTTATTAATTATTTATTGAATTATTAATCTTATAGTTTACTTTTTCACCGAATAGATCAGTGTAATATATAAGGAATCAGGATTTCTCGATATTGAACTAAACAATGTCCGAGTGACGAATAAGGGATTTATTAATTATTTATTGAATTATTAATCTTATAGTTTACTTTTTCACCGAATAGATCAGTGTAATATATAAGGAATCAGGATTTCTCGATATTGAACTAAACAATGTCCAAGTGACGAATAAGGGATTTATTAATTATTTATTGAATTATTAATCTTATAGTTTACTTTTTCACCGAATGGATCAGTGTAATATATAACGAATCAGGATTTCTCAATATTGAGCTAAACAATGTCCAAGTGACGAATAAAGGATTTATTAATTATTTATTGAATTATTAATCTTATAGTTTACTTTTTCACCGAATGGATCAGTGTAATATATAAGAAATCAGGATTTCTCAATATTGAACTAAACAATGTCCAAGTGACGAATAAGGGATTTATTAATTATTTATTGAATTATTAATCTTATAGTTTACTTTTTCACCGAATAGATCAGTGTAATATATAAGAAATCAGGATTTCTCGATATTGAACTAAACAATGTCCAAGTGACGAATAAAGGATTTATTAATTATTTATTGAATTATTAATCTTATAGTTTACTTTTTCACTGAATGGATCAGTGTAATATATAAGGAATCAGGATTTCTCAATATTGAGCTAAGCAATGTTCAAGTTACGAATAAGGGATTTATTAATTATTTATTGAATTATTAATCTTATAGTTTACTTTTTCACCGAATGGATCAATGTAATATATTTGTTCTTTTATTTTTTATTTGTGATTGAATAAATAAATTAAAAATGTTGATAAAATTTATTAAGTGAAAAAACTTTGAATAAAAAATAAAAAATAAATATTATGACTACTAGGAATTCACGATATTGTTATCTTATAATAATTTTAAAGGAAACGGATTGGTTGACAACATATTTAAATGAGCCAATCAAAAATCTCGACACAAAAACACATGCAAATGTCCAAGTGACGAATAAGGGATTTATTAATTATTTATTGAATTATTAATCTTATAGTTTACTTTTTCACCGAATGGATCAATGTAATATATTTTGTTCTTTTATTTTTTATTTGTGATTGAATAAATAAATTAAAAATGTTGATAAAATTTATTAAGTGAAAAAACTTTGAATAAAAAATAAATAAATATTATGACTACTAGGAATTCACGATATTGTTATCTTATAATAATTTTAAAGAAAACGGGTTGACAACATATTTAAATGAGCCAATCAAAAATCTCGACACAAAAACGCAACATGCAAATGTCCAAGTGACGAATAAGGGATTTATTAATTATTTATTGAATTATTAATCTTATAGTTTACTTTTTCACCGAATAGATCAGTGTAATATATAAGGAATCAGGATTTCTCGATATTGAACTAAACAATGTTCAAGTGACGAATAAGGGATTTATTAATTATTTATTGAATTATTAATCTTATAGTTTACTTTTTCACCGAATCGATCAGTGGAATATATAAGGAATCAGGATTTCTCGATATTGAACTAAACAATTTCCAAGTGACGAATAAGGGATTTATTAATTATTTATTGAATTATTAATCTTATAGTTTACTTTTTCACCGAATAGACTAGTGTAATATATAAGGAATCAGGATTTCTCGATATTGAACTAAAAGTCTAAGTTACGAATAAGGGATTTATTAATTATTTATTGAATTATTAATCTTATAGTTTACTTTTTCACCGAATAGATCAGTGTAATATATAAGGAATCAGGATTTCTCGATATTGAACTAAACAATGTCCGAGTGACGAATAAGGGATTTATTAATTATTTATTGAATTATTAATCTTATAGTTTACTTTTTCACCGAATAGATCAGTGTAATATATAAGGAATCAGGATTTCTCGATATTGAACTAAACAATGTCCAAGTGACGAATAAGGGATTTATTAATTATTTATTGAATTATTAATCTTATAGTTTACTTTTTCACCGAATGGATCAGTGTAATATATAACGAATCAGGATTTCTCAATATTGAGCTAAACAATGTCCAAGTGACGAATAAAGGATTTATTAATTATTTATTGAATTATTAATCTTATAGTTTACTTTTTCACCGAATGGATCAGTGTAATATATAAGGAATCAGGATTTCTCAATATTGAACTAAACAATGTCCAAGTGACGAATAAGGGATTTATTAATTATTTATTGAATTATTAATCTTATAGTTTACTTTTTCACCGAATAGATCAGTGTAATATATAAGGAATCAGGATTTCTCGATATTGAACTAAACAATGTCCAAGTGACGAATAAAGGATTTATTAATTATTTATTGAATTATTAATCTTATAGTTTACTTTTTCACTGAATGGATCAGTGTAATATATAAGGAATCAGGATTTCTCAATATTGAGCTAAGCAATGTTCAAGTTACGAATAAGGGATTTATTAATTATTTATTGAATTATTAATCTTATAGTTTACTTTTTCACCGAATGGATCAATGTAATATATTTGTTCTTTTATTTTTTATTTGTGATTGAATAAATAAATTAAAAATGTTGATAAAATTTATTAAGTGAAAAAACTTTGAATAAAAAATAAAAAATAAATATTATGACTACTAGGAATTCACGATATTGTTATCTTATAATAATTTTAAAGGAAACGGATTGGTTGACAACATATTTAAATGAGCCAATCAAAAATCTCGACACAAAAACACATGCAAATGTCCAAGTGACGAATAAGGGATTTATTAATTATTTATTGAATTATTAATCTTATAGTTTACTTTTTCACCGAATGGATCAATGTAATATATTTTGTTCTTTTATTTTTTATTTGTGATTGAATAAATAAATTAAAAATGTTGATAAAATTTATTAAGTGAAAAAACTTTGAATAAAAAATAAATAAATATTATGACTACTAGGAATTCACGATATTGTTATCTTATAATAATTTTAAAGAAAACGGGTTGACAACATATTTAAATGAGCCAATCAAAAATCTCGACACAAAAACGCAACATGCAAATGTCCAAGTGACGAATAAGGGATTTATTAATTATTTATTGAATTATTAATCTTATAGATTACTTTTTCACCAAATAGATCAGTGTAATATATAAGGAATCAGGATTTCTCGATATTGAACTAAACAATGTCCAAGTGACGAATAAGGGATTTATTAATTATTTATTGAATTATTAATCTTATAGATTACTTTTTCACCAAATAGATCAGTGTAATATATAAGGAATCAGGATTTCTCGATATTGAACTAAACAATGTCCAAGTGACGAATAAGGGATTTATTAATTATTTATTGAATTATTAATCTTATAGATTACTTTTTCACCAAATAGATCAGTGTAATATATAAGGAATCAGAATTTCTCGATATTGAACTAAACAATGTCCAAGTGACGAATAAGGGATTTATTAATTATTTATTGAATTATTAATCTTATAGATTACTTTTTCACCGAATCGATCAGTGTAATATATAAGGAATCAGGATTTCTCGATATTGAACTAAACAATGTCCAAGTGACGAATAAGGGATTTATTAATTATTTATTGAATTATTAATCTTATAGTTTACTTTTTCACCGAATAGATCAGTGTAATATATAAGGAATCAGGATTTCTCGATATTGAACTAAACAATGTCCAAGTGACGAATAAGGGATTTATTAATTATTTATTGAATTTTTAATCTTATAGTTTACTTTTTCACCGAATCGATCAGTGTAATATATAAGGAATCAGGATTTCTCGATATTGAACTAAACAATGTCCAAGTGACGAATAAGGGATTTATTAATTATTTATTGAATTTTTAATCTTATAGTTTACTTTTTCACCGAATCGATCAGTGTAATATATAAGGAATCAGGATTTCTCGATATTGAACTAAACAATGTCCAAGTGACGAATAAGGGATTTATTAATTATTTATTTAATTATTAATCTTATAGTTTACTGTTTCACCGAATAGATCAGTGTAATATATAAGGAATCAGGATTTCTCGATATTGAACTAAACAATGTCCAAGTGACGAATAAGGGATTTATTAATTATTTATTGAATTATTAATCTTATAGTTTACTTTTTCACCGAATCGATCAGTGTAATATATAAGGAATCAGGATTTCTCGATATTGAACTAAACAATGTCCAAGTGACGAATAAGGGATTTATTAATTATTTATTGAATTATTAATCTTATAGTTTACTGTTTCACCGAATAGATCAGTGTAATATATAAGGAATCAGGATTTCTCGATATTGAACTAAACAATGTCCAAGTGACGAATAAGGGATTTATTAATTATTTATTGAATTATTAATCTTATAGATTACTTTTTCACCGAATGGATCAGTGTAATATATAAGGAATCAGGATTTCTCGATATTGAACTAAACAATGTCCAAGTGACGAATAAGGGATTTATTAATTATTTATTGAATTATTAATCTTATAGATTACTTTTTCACCAAATAGATCAGTGTAATATATAAGGAATCAGGATTTCTCGATATTGAACTAAACAATGTCCAAGTGACGAATAAGGGATTTATTAATTATTTATTGAATTATTAATCTTATAGATTACTTTTTCACCAAATAGATCAGTGTAATATATAAGGAATCAGAATTTCTCGATATTGAACTAAACAATGTCCAAGTGACGAATAAGGGATTTATTAATTATTTATTGAATTATTAATCTTATAGATTACTTTTTCACCGAATCGATCAGTGTAATATATAAGGAATCAGGATTTCTCGATATTGAACTAAACAATGTCCAAGTGACGAATAAGGGATTTATTAATTATTTATTGAATTATTAATCTTATAGTTTACTTTTTCACCGAATAGATCAGTGTAATATATAAGGAATCAGGATTTCTCGATATTGAACTAAACAATGTCCAAGTGACGAATAAGGGATTTATTAATTATTTATTGAATTTTTAATCTTATAGTTTACTTTTTCACCGAATCGATCAGTGTAATATATAAGGAATCAGGATTTCTCGATATTGAACTAAACAATGTCCAAGTGACGAATAAGGGATTTATTAATTATTTATTTAATTATTAATCTTATAGTTTACTGTTTCACCGAATAGATCAGTGTAATATATAAGGAATCAGGATTTCTCGATATTGAACTAAACAATGTCCAAGTGACGAATAAGGGATTTATTAATTATTTATTGAATTATTAATCTTATAGTTTACTTTTTCACCGAATCGATCAGTGTAATATATAAGGAATCAGGATTTCTCGATATTGAACTAAACAATGTCCAAGTGACGAATAAGGGATTTATTAATTATTTATTGAATTATTAATCTTATAGTTTACTGTTTCACCGAATAGATCAGTGTAATATATAAGGAATCAGGATTTCTCGATATTGAACTAAACAATGTCCAAGTGACGAATAAGGGATTTATTAATTATTTATTGAATTATTAATCTTATAGATTACTTTTTCACCGAATGGATCAGTGTAATATATAAGGAATCAGGATTTCTCGATATTGAACTAAACAATGTCCAAGTGACGAATAAGGGATTTATTAATTATTTATTGAATTATTAATCTTATAGTTTACTTTTTCACCGAATGGATTTTGTTTTTTTGTTTTTTGTTTTTTGTTTTTTTTTTTTTTATTTGTGATTGAATAAATGTTGTTCAAATATAAACAGAGGGTCAATTTCAGATTTTCAAAGTGCTTAATTTTTTTCAACGAAGTGATAAAACTGATTTTCAGTGGACTATTCAAACTCGTTTTTACCCATCAGGCCTAGTTTTTTCTGGTTGGTGCCCGTGCACATCACAATCTGACATTGAACATTTCCCCCTCCCCCCCCCCCCGGCCCATCCAACCCCTTCCTAAGTCTATTCCTATCCCTCTTCATATATCTATACCTATTGGCTCTTCCTTTCTACCCTCCCCCCACCCTCGTTTTCTACTTTACTTTCTCTATCCCCCTCCTCATATTTATTTCGGCATGCGTCAAGGTCACCAGAAATATAGTTGAATCATTCTACCGCTCCAGACAGGGGCTGGAGCTTGGTTGACAGTGAGGGACCTATTAAGTTAGCGACTCTTTTTTGGACCTTGTCAAGGAAGGCGAGACTAGTAGATGATGCACCAGCCCAGATGTGACAACAATACTCCATGCATGGGCGGATGGTGGCTTTGTAGAGATATAGGATAATGTCAGGTGTGAGGAGTTTACTAGCACAATAGTTTTACATTAGTTTTAAATTTCTGCATGTCAGTACTGTCGGGGAAACAGGGAGCAGGGAGGGAGTTCCAGAGGCCAGCAGCACGAGGAAAGAAGCTATTGGAGTAGAAAGCTCTCCGGCATTTGAGGACCTCCACAGTGAATTGATGGGATTTAGTTGATTGTCGAGTTGGTCTAGTGAATCTACGTTGAGGGGGGCACCAGAGCAGCCAATTCATCGGAGCATAATCCATTGAAGTATTTGTAAAACAAGCACAAGGAAGCTACATTGCGGCGATGGGACAGGGACTGGAGCTTGGTTGACAGTGAGGGACCTATTAGGTTGGCGACTCTTTTTTGGACCTTGTCAAGGAGGGAGAGATTAGTAGATGTGACAACAATACTCCATGCATGGGCGGATGGTGGCTTTGTAGAGATACAGGATAATGTCAGGTGTGAGGAGATTACTAGCACGGTAGAGGAAGCCAACCTTCTTTGCGGCAGTCTTGGCAATGTCTTCAATGTATTTGTTCCAATTCATGTTACCTGTGAAGGTTAGGCTGAGGAGTTTGAATGATGAACTCTCAGGTAGGGTGTTATTTGCCATGACAATCGGTGGTTGGAGATGTTTCTTGTAGTTATTGAAGGAAAGGACCTTAGTCTTTGCGGCATTAAAAGTTACCAACCATTTATGACCCCAATCCACTACAGCCTGGAGGTCATTTTCTAAGGATTCAGTCATTGCCTCGGATATGATCGCGTCTGTTTTGCCAACATGATGAGAGTAAAGCGTGGTGTCATCAGCAAATAAACCAATCTCAGACTATGTCATCAGGGAGATCGTTTATGAAGATCAGGAACAATAAAGGTCCAAGGATAGATCCCTGGGGTACACCAGCATTTATGTCATGTTGCTTAGATGAACGGCCATCGAGGACAACCTGGATCTTTCTCTTGTCTTCAATGTATTTATTCCAGTTTGTTTCTGTGCAGTTAATCACCTTTTCGATTTATTTTCTCAAGATTTTATTGTAGTTAAATATATATATTATCTTTTATTATCTTTCTAATATTACTTTTTCTAATATTACTTCTTTTTTTTTTAACTCCTGGTTTTAATTTATAATTTTTAATTTATAATTTTACAATTTTTATTTTTATCCATATTTCGTTCTTTCTAGATTTAAATATTTTAAATGTGCTGTATCTTTTAAATACTATTATTGGTATTATTGTTAATTTTACATTTTGAGTTCTGTGAAATTGCATGATAAAATGTTCTGGTTTTCCCACATTAACGGGATATGTTGTTTTTTTCAACTGATATAGGTACCGGAAGGTGGAACAGATGAACAAAAATAAATGAGAAGAGAAAATATGAATGGAATCTCAAATCAATTTATTAATAATTTCACGTTATAACATTAAATACCAGAGCATTAAATAGAAAAAAGTTTACTGTCAAGCAATTAAAAAGTTCCGGACAAAAGTTAAACTTTAATTTTCGAGAGCGGAACCTCTCATTATCAAAAGATCAAAAATATGACCGAGTGGTCAAAAAAACGAGATGGTAACAGCTGTTGACGAAATACTGCAGAGAATTGATGGTAGGTACGCAGAAAATGAGTTTAGATAAGCTAATTGGACATCAATATTAATTATTCCTATCATAATTTATTTGTATAATTATTCAGCTTAAAGCTTGTCATTTTATTAATATTTGTTTATTTATATACTTTATTATTTATTATTATTTTTAATTTTTTTTTCTTTCCTTTTCTTTTTTAATTCAATTTTAATTTAATTTTAATTTTAAATTTGATTAATATATATATATATATATAGGATCAAAATAAACCAAAGTGAAAACTTTTAGTAGATGGAACCTATTGTGAAAAGGATTAGCTCAATATACGAGATAGAGCAATAGTAGAGATAGAAGAAAAAAGAGTGATAAATATGCGACGATTGTCCAAATTTATTTCAAATTTCAATTGTTCAATGCAAGGTTGTCAGTAATAAACTAGTGTTTATTTTTCTTTTTTCTTTTTTTTTTTTTTTTTTTTTCTTTGAAAAGCCTTGGCTTAAGGAAAGAAAAATAAACACTAGTTTATTACTGACAACCTTGCATTGAACAATTGAAATTTGAAATAAATTTGGACAATCGTCGCATATTTATCACTCTTTTTTCTTCTATCTCTCTCTCTCTCTATATATATATATATATATATATATATATATATATATATATATGTGTGTGTGTGTTTAAATACTATTATTGGTATTATTGTCGATTTTACATTTTGAATTCTGTGAAATTGCATGATAAGTTTTTATTTTTTCCCACATTAACGGAATATGTGGGTCTTTTCTTTCAAATAATGCTAAAATATGATGTTGTTCACTTCTTAACTTCTGTATGTAATTATATTATCAGAGGGTGCTGATGAAAAGACTTTTTGGAATCATCTAAAATATAATACAAAATAAAATTCTCAAAATTGTTTTAGAAACGATCGTACGCCAAATATTTGTTGTGTTTGAATTTTTGGTAATGTTCTATGTTACCTGAAAAGGGTTGATATGCCGTAAAACAAAACAACCAAACGAAACACCATGAATAAATATTTGAAGATATAGAACTTGAAGAATAAAAACTTTTATCAAATTGACCGGATTTGGCATTAAATAATCCGAAAAGGGTTGATATGGAACCAATACTCCATACGTGGGCAAATAATGGTTTTAAAGCTTTTTTGTTGACCGACGTCTTTTTGTAAGCCATGTTGATTCTTTTTCGGTATTTTGTTTTTGCTTGTTTAAGATTTTTATATTAGTGATTCCGAAACTTTTTCGAATGTCATTGCCTTTCAAGCTTTACTAATAGTTTTTGCAACCGTAACCCGAATGCGAGATGAAATTCTTAATATTCAACAGAAGTGAAAAGAAAGAATGCGATAATATTAGTATTTCTAATATTATCATATTCTTTCTTTCTTTTCAATTCTAATAGAAAGGAAAAGAAAAAAAAGGTGCTTCTTCAGTTTCGCTCTCTTCTTAAAAAAAAACAAATAGCTAAAGAATATTTAAAGACAATGACAATTATTTTTACGGAAGAAGAGTCGCATTTTTTTTTTTCGTCAATGCTTTAAAAAAAAAAAAAATAGCTGAAGAAATGTATAAACTTTATTATGTACTTAGGTGGTAGCTGAAAAGAAGACTGTACACCAAAAATTATGCAAATTTATCCAGTATTTACTAAATTATAAATAAAAAAAACGATATATTGTATCTATCACTTGACAAATTCTATCATGGGTTGCCAAGGGAGAAGGGAGATAACTCGTATTATCTCCCTTGCCAAATCAGTAAGCTGAACTCGTTACACAATGTCTACCGATCATTTTTTTCTTTTCCTTTTCTTATAATTTAATAAATACTGGATGACTTTACGTAATTTTTTTTCTGCACAGTTTTCTTTTCAGCTACCACCTAAGTACATAACAAAGTTTATACATTTCTTTAGCTATTTTCTGTTTAAAGAGAGGCCTAACAAGATTTAGATTAAATACACATAACATTAAAGTCACAAATAACAATTTCAGTAACATTTAAAAAAAATAAGGCTGCTTCTTTCATTTCACAATGACACATTAGGCCTCTCTTAAAAAAAAAATAGCTAAAGAAATGTATAAACTTTGTTATGTACTTACGTGGTAGCTGAAAAGAAGACTGTATACTAAAAATTACGCAAATTCATCCGGTATTTATAGAATTAAAAATACAAAGACGATTTTTATCGGTCGTCGCCATCTTGTATCTTTATTTAAATTGGTAAAAAAAAAAAAAAAACTAGTTATCGCCTTCGCCTAAACTGGTTACAAAATGTCTACCGATACGAAAAATCGTTTTTTGTTTCTTTTTCTAATAATTTAATAAATACTGGATGAATTTGCGTATTTTTCCCGTACAATCTTATTTCCAGCCAACACGTGAGCCCATAACAAAGTTCATACATTTCTTTAAATATTTTCATGCCGTAGCAAAACAGAAGAAGCACCAAATAATGTTCTAATTCTATTTATCTCAACTTACCATATATATATATATATATATATATAATATATATATATATTTATTAATTTTATACGTACATAAAAGTAATCCATGGACACGTGTTTCTGGCTCACAGCCGTCATCAGCATGGCTAACTTAGACAAGGATCGAACCTTCGATATTGATGTCTATAGTCCAGCGTCTTTTTCCATTGGACCAAGACGCCCTGTTTAGAAATACGTACGATTTTTATCACCTAAATATTTTAATGTATTGTTATGTAATTATTTTTATTGGTGGTTGCAGCGTTCATTGTTTTGGGTTTTTTTTGCTTACTATTATTTCGATTGTCTCACTTCCTAAGTGATTAAGATGCAGAAAATTGCATTATTAGTCGCCCTTAACTTTATAGGACATATTTTTCGTTATATATATATATATATATATAGTCTCGGAAGTTTCCTAACCATTAAAACTATATAAAGAAAAAAAAAAAAAAACATTTTAGTCCCAAGTCCTTCGGTGGAAAATCACTCATGTAAGTCAATTTACTTTTAGAAGTTATTATATTAATTTGCTTCCAAGCATTTACGCTAGTCTTAACATTATTTAAGGGATCATCAGTTGTTTACCATGAAAAACTGTTTTGGGAATTTAAAAACAAAACAATATTTTATTTCATGGCTTCCCAGCAGAGTTGATCAGATCCCACTTCCCTTAAAAGGCAAGAACATAAACATATATATATATATATATATATAATAAAGTATTAAATTCAATATTATCTGGCGCGTTTATTATAAGCTCTACTGAAAATTCTAAATATTGAGCTTCATTTTTACTTTTGGAAATCGATTCCTATTCGAATTGATCCGAACGATATAAATCTGTTTTCATATTATTACATAAGTTAATTTGTTGAGTGCTTTCTTGATCGTTTCAACGATATCAAATAAAATTTGTTTCGTAGTCAATTGAAAAAAGTGATTTCAATCAAACAGACATTTCCAAAGAGCATTATTGATTTATAGAGAACTCATTTTGAACCAAGTCCAACTGTTACAGAACAAACAAATAAAACCATAACAAAAGAAACGGGTCCGTTGCAGTCATCAAAACAGTTCAAAATCAGCAGTGGATAAATAAATAACACTAATTGAAAAGTGGAAATCCGTAAATAACGACTGGAAAATCTCCGCATGCGAAAGAAGCTTTATTCAGGTCCTATGATGTTTCGGTAAAATTTATAAATTTTTCAGATCTGTAAAAGCCAAGATTTTAAAACGGTTATTAATGCCTACCCGAATCTTCCGAGACATCTCAAATTCTTATATTTATTTATTTATTTATATTTTAGGGGAATATGGGGGGGGGATAACACAAGAAAATATTTATGCTATAAAATGGCCTCGTAACAAAATATCTGTTTTCCGAACCTGTTGTATTATTTTGATGCATGCGAGATGCCTGGAGAGTTTTAGAGGTTTTGTAGCGAGGTTACCGAGTCGAGTTTTTTTGGGGGGAGGGGGGGTGTCAGTTTTACGCAAAGGTTTTCATTTAAACAAAAAAGGATGGGGGGGGGGTATTCAAAATTTATCTGGAAAAAATTGACCTGAGAAGTGGTTAACGCAAAGATGACATTATAAATAAAAAAGGTGAAATTACAAAGAAAAAGAAAAGAAAAAAGAAAAAGGAAAGGAAAAGAAAAAGAAAAAGAAAAGAAAAAAGAAAAGAAAAAAGAAAGAGATAAAGAGAAAAAGAAAGAGGAAAGGAAAAGAAAGAGAAAAGAGAAAAGAAAAAGAGAAAAAGAGCAAAAGAAAAGAAGAGAAAAAGAGAAAAAGAAAGAGAAAAAAGAAAAGAAAAGAGAAAAAGAGAAAAAGAGAAAAAGAACAGAAAAGAAAAGAGAAAAAGAGAAGAAAAAAAGAAAGAGAAAGAGAAAAGAAAGAGAAAAAGGAAAGAGAAAAAGAAAAGGAAAAGAAAGAGAAAAGAAAGAGAAAAAGAAAAAGAAAAGAAAGAGAATAGGAAAAAGAAAGAGAAAAAGAAAAAGAGAAAAAGAAAAGAAAGTGGTTACAGATTTCAAATTTTGACACAAGAACTCACAACAGTTAAGAAATCATCCACCCGTCGCCCGTTTCCTATGGAAGCACTAAATCAATTTCTAGACTATCCCCCCTACCCCAATTTTTCAGCGACTCACAGTAATTTCACCTCATTTATTTGCAACCTTCTCTTCGATTTAATAACATTCTTTTCCTTGGTATATGATCACAAGATTTTTACATGGTTATTTATACCTTACCTTTGGATAGTTTCCCTTATATATATATATATATATATATATATATTTAAAGAAGTGAGGCTACCAACATTTTTAAAAAACTTTTTTCGACAATAGTTTATTATTTTATCATTTTAGAATTTATGCTCTTATGCTCTCTTCAGATATTCTTTCCATTTTTTTTTTCAAATAGAAAGAATATTTGAAGAGAGCATAAATGCTTGAAACGTGTTATAAAATGATAAAATAATAAAATAAACAATTGTTGAAAAAAGTTTTTTTTACGAATGTTCTTTAAATATACATTTTTCTCTCGTTGGAACTGCACTGATGCCGCACTACCCTCTACTTCATATATATATATATATATATATATATACAGGGTGGGCAAAAATAAGGGTCCTATTTTTAAAAATTCATAACTTTTTTATTTATTGATTTTTTTTTTGATTTTTTTTTAGAATAAGTAAAGGACCCCTTCCGAAGCAAGCATGAGCCGTATTAGCCCTAAGGAACGTACCCTCATTTAGAAAACATTATTTTTGCTTAAAAAACTCAAAACAGTGTAAAAAACAATACTTTAGTTTTTGTAAGTTTTAAGAAGTGTTTTTCGGCTAAAATTTGTTTTGTTTATTTCAAAAAATCTCGGAAGGGTCAGTCTACACACACATAAAGTTTGGTGAGTTTAACTTTTATTTTGTGGAAGTTATTCAAATTCAAGTTATTCAAATTTAAAGATAGGACCCTTATTTTGGCCCACCCTGTATATATATATTCAGATACTTAAATATATATATATATATATATATATATATATATATATATATATATAAGGATAATACAAACATCAAAAATTATATTAGATCCTATCGCGATAGGGTGAAGCTCAATATAGTGGATACAACATTTATATATGACTAATGAAGTGATGATGAGATGGGCAAAATTTGTATAGTTTACGAGTTTAGTAACTCATCAAGTGTTCAAACAAGGAATACAACCATCAATAATTTCGACTCCAGCGTCTATTTTCTTATGAACTATTTCACATGCAGGAAGCCGAATATGTTTTTGAGGTATGGATTTATACACAGTTCTACTGTTCTCTGAGTAATTTTCAACCTTCATTCGGGCCTAAATGTGCGGGATTATCTGTGACCTTAAATACCATTTCTTGGAACACTCAAGGTTTGTGAATAACATTGGCCTTTTGGCTAAGATCAAAGTGTAGTATCTATTCCGATGGATACTGCACCCCATAGACTGGTGTTGTCTTAGCCTTCGGGTCTTGATTTACGCCGGTCAATGGGTCTGTCCTGTGCAGTTCTGGGAGGTCCACCTTCACAGGCTTCGCCTTCCCTCTTTGGGCAGGAGTAAGTTTATTGCTTACTGCCTGAGGTGCCCCTACCCGGGAATGCCGACAGAACTGCCCAGGCAATTTTTAAACCCCACTTTCCCGACCCGACCTTGGGTCACACCTTACTTGTGGGAGTAAGATAAAAACTGGCCTTGTGCCTAACTCCTGGACTTTTTAAACATTTTGGATCATTTGAATTTGATACAACATTCTGCCCATAGTTCGAATCGTATTTGATCCGTTTCAGGACTTAAATCGAGACATTTTTCAAAATTTTTCACTTTTGCATTTTCAAGATATTCACCTCTAATAGTTAATTAATATTCAATTATTATTGGTCAGACCTTCTGACGAGAAGAGCGTTATCTTTGAAAAGCCATGGCTTAAAGGTCATTTTGTATTTGCATTCCTTGCTTGAACACTTGATGAGTTAATAAACGTGTAAACTATGCAAATCTTATCTATTTCATCACTTTATTTTATACATGAGGAAGTTTGTTTAAAAGAAATAGAATTTCCGGCAGAAATGAATTGGTGTGTGTGTGTGGAATTAGGTGATAAGCGAATAACAAACTATGTCGAAATATTAACACAAAAACATATTTAAAGTATTCACTTTTTCAAATATTTCGATCCAATTACGAGTCTTATTCATGGAAGTCAACTGAAGTATAAGTGTGGGGTCGTAAAACTGGGGGGTTTAGGGTTAGATAGGGGCGAATGTAGGAGCAGTGATAAGTGTTTGGGGGGGGGGGAGTGGCAGTAGTTACTCATTAGGTTAATGCCCCTATTTATTTGCCTCCCCACGAGGGCAGAGTTCGAGACAAAGTCAGTTTTTAATGTGGAAAAAAATCCAGCTCCCCTAAAAGGGGGCACTCTGGGTAGGGAGAAAAAGTAAAAAATGGCTTCAGTCTAAAAAGATCTATCCTGCACTGACTGAGGACAAAACAAAAAATGGAGTATCAGAACAGAGAATAATGTCGAAGTATTGGAAAAGGTACATATTTTTGATATATACTAATTAGTAACAACTTATCAAGACCCAAAGGCCATTCGAGGATATTGGATGTACTATGAGAGGATTAGAAACAATCCATCTAACACGTGCTCGTGCGTAAAATGGACAGTAAACCAAATATGATAGGTGAAAAAAAAAAAAAGCAGGATTTGATTACTTAAGAGGACGGGTCAAGTATTTGTTGACACTTGACTTGAAGATGACCATATTGTAGTAAGCAGGGAAGTTCTTGGAAAGAAACTTTGTTCATGGAGGTTCCATTTGGTTTTGGGTTAGGGTTAAAGAGGAAAGAAAGTTCTTTGATGTGGTGGTAGCTAAACAAGTGTTCATCGAAGCAGCATTCACCCAAGGAAGTTTCTAGGGAATATCAAATTCACAAGCTGTCCCCAGTCGCATGTATATAGCGGTCAGGGGAGATTACGTTGCTAGGTTTTTGCAGTTCTTGCAGAGGTGTCAAGGTCTTCCTACATACAGCGCCTGGTATTCCTAAATGGTCACCCATTTAGTACTGGCCAGGTTTAACGTTGCTTGACTTCGGTGATCTAACGAGAATCGGTGTTTCAACGTGATTATGCCGTATTCTAGGCGGGTTTTGATTTGACTTGGTTTACGGCATATCAACGGGTTATTTAATGTCGAATAAAGTTGTCAAATGGAATCCTATAGGTAGAATAATTATTTTATATTCTTAGAAAACATTGTTCCGAGAAAGCATTACTTATAGAAAGAAATTTTACAGTGAGAGGTGGAACATTACTCTTAGACAACATTAGAAAACATTACTCTTAGAAAACATTACTCTTAGACAACATTACTCTTAGACAACATTACTCTTCAGCAGTATTTTCTTAATTCCCAACATGATTGACCACGACCACCTTCTCGTATCTATTTGGGAGGAAAATAAAAAGGACAAGTAAGGTTTTGATTTTTAGAAGAACCGGATTGAATAATACGGTTAGGGTTAAACTTATAGATACGCGGGCATGACGTGACCAGCCGATTGATCGGATCAGTCTCTCAGCCCTCCCGTTTGGTCGAAGCGGATTGTTGCAAGTCATCAGGCCACCGAGATTCCATACTAAGACATACTAAGACATCACGGGTGGCCACCCACAGCCTACAGGTGGTCTCGTTTTCGTGAGGGGTGTGTGTGTGTGGGTGCATCAGTGCAGTTCCAACGAGAGAAAAATGTATATTTAAAGAAGTGAGGCTATCAACATCTGTAAAAAGTTTTTTTTACCAATTGTTTATTTTATCATTTTATCATTTTATAACCCGTTTCAAGCATTTATGCTCTCTTCAGATATTCTTTCTATTTGAAAAAAAAAATGGAAAGAATATCTGAAGAGAGCATAAGTGCTTGAAACGCGTTATAAAATGATAAAAAATAAACTATTGTTGAAAAAAGTTTTGAAAAAATGTTGGTAGCCCTTTCATGGAGTTGCAATCGGTGAATTTGTGACCCCGCCAAACATAAAAATAACAATATGGTAGAAAAAGACGAGCAATGTCTCTTCTGTGAGAGAAATAATTTAAGTATGTTTTTGTGTTAATATTTCTACATAGTTTGTTCCTCACTTATCACCATATTCAAGACACATCAATTCGTTAATTATTTATTTATATATTTTTTTTAATTCACACAAAGGTTTATATAGTAGCTCAAAAGTGTATAATACGCCTAGAGCTCTTAATTCAACATATGATCCTAGCTCATTCAAAAACATTTTATTTGCAAACAATTGTTTCTGCCCATTTTGGAAATATACACATATATCCTCAAGAGAAGGATAAAAATGAAAAAAAGGAGTGAAAATGAAGAAAAAGGGAAAAAAGGAGAAAATGGTTAGGGTTAGAGTTTAGGGTTAGGGTTAAATAAAGACAATAATGGTTAGTGTGAATTAAATATTCTTTTATGTGTGAATTTTGCAATATTTTTTTTTGTAAGTCAAATATGAACATTTCTTTTTTTTTTATCTCCCTCCCACAGTGGTAAGATGTGACACAAGGTCGGAAAGTGGGATTGAAAAACCAGCGCCCTAGAGAATGAGCACTCTGGCCTACAAAAAATGCCTGGGCAATCCCGGTCGGCATCCCCCGGTAGAGGTGCCTCAGGCGATTAGCAATAAACTAACCCCTTCTCAAAGGGTGATAAGACAAAGCCTGGGAGGGTGGACCTCCTAGAACTGCAAAGAACAAACCCTAAGACCGGCGGAATCAAGGCCCGAAGGCCAAGACGGTACCGGTCCACAGGGTTTAGCATTCATTGGAACAGATACTACATTTTTATAAACAAATATAGTGGACATAAATGTATTATGAACTGTTAAATGCAGAACAACAAGTCTAAGGAACGTTTCCCTTTGATTGGAGTGATAGAAAGAAGGAAAATAAAATTAAATATCTATTAATTAAATAATTATTGGACGCATCTTGATTTTTTTTCAGCCAGACTGTAGTGTGTTATGGGTTAGGGTTAGGGTTAGGGTTAGGACTGTAGTGTGTTATGGGTTAGGGTTAGGACTGTAGTGTGTTATGGGTTAGGGTTAGAGTTAGGGTTAGGACTGTAGTGTGTTATGGGTTAGGGTTAGAGTTAGGGTTAGGACTGTAGTGTGTTATGGGTTAGGGTTAGAGTTAGGGTTAGGACTGTAGTGTGTTATGGGTTAGGGTTAGAGTTAGGGTTAGGACTGTAGTGTGTTATGGGTTAGGGTTAGAGTTAGGGTTAGGACTGTAGTGTGTTATGGGTTAGGGTTAGAGTTAGGGTTAGGACTGTAGTGTGTTATCTACTGATGAAACGTTTTTGGGTTAGGGTTCAAATTTAGTATACCATAAATGTGTATACTTATAAAATGGGCAGAAACAATTGTTTGTAAATAAAATGTTTTCTGAATTAACTAGGATTATATCATGTTATATATGTGTGTGTGTGTGTGTGTGTGTGTGTGTGTGTGAAAAAGACAAATGGAAAAATCAAATTTAAATACAAGAAAACAATCAAGAAACAAGATTTTACCGGATCAACGAACGTCTTCAGAAAAAGTGAATATTTTAAATTTATTCGAATAAATTAACGCAAAACCCCATCATCAACTACCTCCCACGGATACCTCTCCTCTAGCCGGCATTTACAAAATAAAATGTGCCGCATGGCCGATGTTTTGTATTGGTGAAACGGCCAGAAATATAAAATCCCGCATTTACGGACACAAACAGGACCTCAAACACAACAATTCAACAAACGCACTAGTCACACACAGAAGCACTTTTATCCACAATTTTGATTTTAAAAACTGCACCCTCCTCAAGACCGAATACTCTCTCCCACGTCGCAAATACATCGAAAACGCTATAATACTTCTCTCATCACAATCTAAGATAAACCTCAGACTCTGATCCAATGCCTTAAGCAAACATCTGGCAAGAACCGCACTGAAACAATGCAATACATTGCGCCACTACGATCCCGGTTAAAGTAACTTTTATTTTTTACTACATTTCATCCATATTTTTTCATTTCTCTTCCTTCCTCTCCCCCTTTTCCCATTTTAACGTCTCTCCGTACGCGTTTTATTATTCTTTCTTTTTTTCAAATAGTTAAACGCGTGCCAATAACGTCACTTTGTGTGTTCTTCTTTTTCCTATGTTTTTACCGTTATCAAATAAATTTTAAATATTCACTTTTTCTGAAAACGTTGATCCGAACGAAACCGGTAAAATCTCCCGTTTCTTGATGATTTTTTTCCTGTATGTAAATTTGTTGTTTTCTGTTTGTCTTTTTCACACATCTTTTTCACGGTATTTCATTTTATGATATATCGTGCATTTTATCCTCATATATATATATATATATATATAATTATTAATGACAATATATGTATCAGCATATACTATCAGTGCCCTTTTACTTTGCAGTCTCCTTAAAAGATTCAGCTCGATGATTGTCAATTAGTGATATCAGAGCAAATATAAGCCAGTTCATATTATATTCCAATAACCATGGTTTTATTTTATTATTTTTATTTTTCTCACATTTCCAAAAAACATAACATTTCTGTGAGATACATTTTTTACGGTCCGTTTCATTTGTCTTGTGCCAAACAACGTTTTTATGTCAATATCGTCTCTGCAACATTACAAAATCATCAGAAAAAATTCACAAAGAGTAAAAAGTTCTTGGATTAAAGTGTCTTGAAACAAACCTACACTATACAGTGGTTCATTTTTGGGTGAAAACAAACAAACAAACAAAGAAAAAGAGCAAACTCACATGTGGAGGAACCTACTAATACGCCAACGGACCGTAAAAAATATATCTCACAGAAATGTTATGTTTTTTTGGAAATGTGAAAAACTAAAAATAATAAAATAAAACCATGGTTATTGGAATATAATACGAACTGATATATATATATATATATATATATATATATATATATATATATATAAATTCTTAGTTCCGTTGGGTAGAAAGAAATCCAATACAGTGCTCAATTATTTAATAATAAGAGCGTAATATTTATTTATTTCTAATGTTACATAAGTACAGATCAACATAGTTCTTAGGTTTCCAGCTATGGGGTTTCTCCGCTTTCCTAAGCCACAGGTAAACCCCACAGGTCAACAGTTGACTGACGAAAACGAGAAAGCGGTTTATAATTAAAAAAATATTTTTCAAAAAAGCAATTTTTTCGCCTATCCCCAGCTTGAAACCTAAGGTACCATGTTGATCCAAACTTCTGTATAAATAAATAAATATGGATTTAATTTGATGGGAGAGTAAAAATTCACTGAGGAAGCCTTTTGAAAACATATCTTGAAAAAATGTGTGTTTTGAAATGGGACAAAAACAATTATATGAATAAAGATGTTTTTTTTTTTTAAACAAATTCAGAACATTTATTAAATTATTTATATATATATATATATATATATATAGTAAGCTATGAAAATATATTTATGGCAATTAAGCTACACAGAGGATGAAACGCGGGAGCCTCTGTGTAGCTTAATTGCCATAAATATATTTTCATAGCTTACTACCTAGCTCTACTTACGTATCGAGCACTGTTGACGTAAATACTGAAAATTGATACATAAAAAATTATATCTCCTTATAAAATTTTATGTGGATACATGAAATAGTAATATATATATATATATGAAAATTAAAAAAAAATAAAAAGTGGGAAACTGTTTGATGTGTATTCATCGATGTAAACTTCTTCAGAAAGTGAAATTTTTAATCAAAATAAACAAATTTTAGCGAAGTAAACAAACTTCATAGCTTTTACAAGCTATGATGCTTTTTTTTTTTTACACCGCAATGAAAAAAAAGTGGATCATTTTGTTTTTAAGTCCAATTTTTGCCGTGGGTACTCCAATAATCTATTATATAAAGGAAAGTTGCGTGTGTGTGTGTGTGTGTCCAGCTAAACGTGAGAAACTACACAAGATACACCCACAAAGCTGGTATATTCTTTTTCAGCATTGCCTCAGGTAAAATATATACACATTTTTTTTTTTATTGATTTGGGAGGTCAACAGAAACATACTTAGTAAGGTGGGTCGACATTTACAGCGATTTTTTAATGTTGTTATGTAGTAATCCGTCAACAAATTTTTTCCCCAGTTTCCACAGAAAGCAAGAGATGAGGTAATAGAGGGGAAGGGGAGACGGGGATAGCAATGGAATGGGTGATAGAGGGGAGCGGAGGTGATGGGGGAAGACGGAGGGGGGACGGGAAAGCTGATGAGGAGAGAAGAGAGAAAGAAGTTTTAAAAGAAAGACGTTACACACTTTTTGACTCTTCTATTTTGTTGCCGATGCTCCCGGGCAATGCTGGGTAACCATGCTAGTCAATTACTTATTAGGTAGATGTGACAAGCTTCTGTAGATAAAAAAAAAAAAAAAATGGATATATAAATTCATTCTTTTTTTTTTCTTTTTTAACATAGTTCACACCAAACAAGGCAAGTTGCCATTGTAGACGTAAGGGGCTACTGAGAATTAGGGTGAAAGTCTTGGAGGTTATCCTAAATTGGGAGCTGTGCAGCGAGATGTTTTTTTTTCACAACATTAGTTTTAAATTTCGGCATGTAGGTACAGTCGGGGAAACAGGGAGCAGGGTGGGAGTTCCAGCATGAAGAAAGAAGCTATTGGAGTAGAAGGCTTTTCGGCATCTGGGGACTTCCACAGTGAATGGATGGGATCTAGCTGATTGCCGAGTGTATTTACCTCGAGGGGGGGGGGGGGGGGGATACCAGAGCAGCAAGTTCATCGGAGCACATTCCATTGAATTATTTGTAAAACAAGCACAAAGATGCAACATCGCAGCGATGGGACAGGGGCTGGAGCTTGGTTGACAGTGAGGGACCTATTAAGTTGGTGACTCTTTTTTTGGACCTTGTCTAAGAGGGAGAGACTAGTGGATGGTGAACCAGTCCAGATGTGGCAACAATACTCCATGCATGGGCGGATGGTAACTTTGTAGAGATATAGGATAATGTCAAGTGTGAGAAGTTTACTAGCACGGTAGAGGGAGCCCACCTTCTTTGCAGCAGCCTTGGCAATGTCTTCAATGTATTTATTCAAATTCATTTTATCTGTGAAGATTTACAGACCGAGGAGTTTAAACATTGGACGACTCTCAGATAACGCCCTATTTCACATTTTCTTTTTAATTATTTACTAACTGAATCGATCCACCGTTGTCTGGGATGAAGTAAAGCCATTTTAGTTCATGACAACAGGGAGCAGGAATGGAGTTCCAAAAGCCGGCAGCACAAGCAAAGAAGCTATTGGAGTAGAAGGCTGTCTGGCATCTGGGGACCTCCACAGTGATTGGATGGGATTTAGGTGATTGGCGGGTTGGCCGAGTGTATTTACTTCGAGGGGGCACCAGAGCAGCAAGTTCATTGGAGCACATTCTATTGAAGTACTTGTAAAACAAGCAACAAGGATGCAACATTGCGGCGATGGGACAGGGGCTGGAGTTTGGTGGATAGTGAGAGACCTATCAAGTTGGCGACTCTTTTTTGGATCTTGTCTAAGAGGGAGAGACTAGTGGATGATGCACCAGCCCAGATGTGAGAACAATACTTCAAGCATGGACGGATGGTGGCTTTGTAGAGATATAGGATAATGTCAGGCGTGAGTATTTTTCTATTGCTAAAATGGAAAAAAAAAAATAAAATAACTATGTCGTTTATTAATGTAGTCTGCCAGTTTAGTTTCAGTGGGAAACCATTAACGGTCAATTTATTTTATTGCAAAATTTCATCTCAGACAGCGTGAGAATCTGTAATGACTTTTGTCATCTCAAAGATGTTCTTTAAAAGATTCTCTACCTGGAAAGTTTTTTTCCATCTATCCTAACTATATTAACATCAAAACATGTTGTAATTCTATAATAAATAACATTCCATGAAAAATGCCAGTATACTGAAATCATATGCCCTTAATAGGGTTAAGATGAAAATTCATATACACTAAATGTACAAAAGCCACAAAATTCCCAAATTTTTAAACTTTTATTGTCATTAAGGGTATGCGAGCACAACAGGGCTATGTATTTTACTGGTAGGAATTTTTCTTTGCGCACCTCACACACTTCATCCACTCATGCATAGAGATTTATACTGTAGTGATGTGATAATGAAATGGTTTGGTTGATATGTAGTCATACCCTTAATGACAATAAAAGTGTAAACATTTGGGAATTTCCTTGCTTTTGTACATTTAGTGTATATGAATTTTCATCTTAACCCTATTAAGGGCATATGATTTCAGTATACTGGCATTTTTCATGGAATGTCACTACTTTTGTAAAGGCTATGCCTCAATACAATGCCTTCTCATAAGGTTTTTTGGAATTTTCTGGAAAACTAAGGTATATGGTAAACTGAAATTAAAATGCCATCAACTAGACCCTAGAACCTCTATCTCTGCCAAAAATCAGCTGAATCCATCAAATAGTTGATGAGATACAGGGTGGCACATACGTACGTACGTACACACAGATAATATGATTTCATGATTGAACTTTCTGGATCTCTGGGTTGCCTTGACTAATGATGCTGAAATTCTACACACTTATAGAACCTATCAAATAAAAATTTTGTGCAAAGTTTTAACTAATTTGGTTTATTGGTTTTTTGAGTTATGATTGATCAAAGAAATGAGATTTCCAGCATAGGCCATTCGTGCAGTCTATTAAGGGATAGAGCGCTCTTGCTCCTCCCTTGATAAATAATAAATGCTTATTTAATTCTATAATAAATAATATTCCGAAATGCTGTATACATAGCAGACAAATAGTTTTAATTTGCATATTTATTTTATAAAATAAATTCATATTCTGTAATATACAGTTGTAATTTTGCATTGTCATATTTTCTTATATATATGCAATATTTTCGATAGGTAGAAAAACGTCTGTCGCCGGAATGCTGAGAACAGATACAACACTTTGATCTTAGCCAAAAGGCCAAGATATTTACCTCAAGAGATTAAACACACGGTCAAAGTATTTTTATTTACCTCCTCTCCAGGAGGCTAGACACAAGCTCGGGTGTGGTTAGCCAGCGCACTCTGGCCTACAAAAAATACCTGAGCAGCCCCGTCGGCATTAACCGGTAAGGGTGCCTCAGGCGATTAGCAATAAACTAACCCCATCTCAAATAGAAGGTAAAGTACACACGACAACAGTATAGCATCCATTGAAACAGATACTACACTCTGATCTTCGCCAAAAGGCCAAGGAACTATAAAAATAATATTTTTTATGGCTAGACATTTTTAAAGGAAATGAAAATAAAATGATTTAATGTATCATTGAATTATCTTTTAATGAGGGTGGGTAGTGTAGTATCTGTTCTGGTGTCATGATATCCTCCTCCCAGGTATTAACTCCTCCTTTGCTCGTACTTTAATAATTGGAAGATAAATGCATCGAGTTGCTTCATCACTGATGCAATCAAGCGGCCCAAATCAGTCAATACTTCACATGCGACAGGGGATTTAGCTATTCTGTTATGTTTCTTTGTACGTATGTAAAGTATAGTCATGGGCAACGCAAAGGCTCCCTTCTCATTAGCTATTACGTCGAGGTGATGTAGGGGAGGGGGCCACTTTTATTCAAAGAGTACTCCACTTACACTTGATCTTCACCTTACAATGTTGAGTTTTTAGCAAAGGGGCATCAAGTATTATTTTTTTAGTCTTTGGCATGACTTGACCGAGGATCGAACCCTGGTCTGCCAGCCCATTAGCGAACACTAAGGAAAGTTGGGGTTTTTTTCTGTCTATCCGGTTAAAATTCAGAAACTGCCAAAGATACATTTACAAACTTTATATAATCTGATTTAGTATCACCTCAAACAAAATTTTCAAAATGTTTGATTGTTTAGTGTTATTTATGTATAAATGAACACAAAAAAAATACTACTCGCATGAATCTGAAATTTTCACCCATTACGTCCCACCCCTTCTGAATGTTGCAAAATTTTCAAAATGTTTGATTGTTTAGTGTTATTTATGTATAAATGAACACAAAAAAATACTATTCGCATGAATCTGAAATTTTCACCCATTACGTCCCAACCCCTTCTGAATTTTGCAAAATTTTCAAAATGTTTGATTGTTTAGTGTTATTTATGTATAAATGAACACAAAAAAATACTACTCGCATGAATCTGAAATTTTCACCCATTACGTCCCACCCCTACTGTTTGGATCACCAAGAAATATCTGCCTGGTACGGCATTCACCCTGGGCGGGTTGAGCTGGCTTCCTCTAACAGAGGAAGTTTCTAGGGAATATTAAATTTACAAGCAGTTTCCAGTCGCATATATATATACTCATTCATTTGGGATCATCAGGAACCAAATGAGTGACTATGAAGTCAGAAAAAAAAAAATTTCTTTAATTCAAGAAATATCTGCCTGGTACGGCATTCAACCAGAGCGGGTTGAGCTGGCTTCCTCTCACAGAGGAAGTTTCTAGGGAATATTAAATTCCAGTCGCACGTATATTCCGGTTAAGGGAGATGATGACATTAGTTACGGGTTTTTTTTTGTTTTTTTGCAGGGAGCTGTCATTGTCCTCCCACATACGGCGCCTGGTACTTCTAAATGGTCACCCATCTGGTACTGACCAGACTTAAATTCGCTTAACTTCGGTGATCTCACGAGAACCGGTGTATCAACGTGATTATGCCGAAATATAAGGGGGGGATAACTCTGTAAATAGTTTTAAATTATGCCGTTTTATTTATCTTCCTCCCACAATGCCGCATATATTCCAGAAATACAAGGGGGGGATAACTCTGTAGATAGTTTTAAATTATGCCGTTTTATTTATCTTCCTCCCACAATGCCGCATATATTCCAGAAATACAAGGGGGGGGGGGATAACTCTGTAAATAGTTTTCAAGCTATTTTCTCTGAACCGATAATAGTAAGAATTAAAATGGTAATATAGGAGATCAGTGGTTCACAGGGGTCCTTTTTCGTTCCTGGGCAACACCAGGGACGACTGCTAGTTACCTATGAAATTCATGCCTACTAAAAGCTCCCTCGTAGACTTTTTTTTTTCTTTCTTTTTTTACAAGTTATAAATAAAATTAATAATCATTACTATTAAAGACATAAATTATTTTAAATGGAATACCATTGGGAAATTAGTTAAAAACTGTTAATTTTGGTTTACTTAATCACTTATGACCTATTCGTATTAGGAAAAATTAATATTTAATATAATAATTTAATATAATTTAAGTTCCATAAATATCAGATCTGAGCAAAGTAGCCATCTTTTTTTATATTACTGACCAAACAAAAATAGCTCCTTTCCTCAGATCCAATATTTACGAAACTTTTATAACTTCTCTTGAATATAAATTTTATTTTTTATTTTTAACGCAAATAGATCACAAATGAATATGTAAAGCAAAATAAATCGTTTTTGACTAATTTCCCCCCCCCCCGATGGTATTTCACTTAAAATAGTTTATGTTGACAATAGTAAAATTTGTCACTTTCTGAAAAGTTCACGATGGTGGGATGGTTTCCACTTTTTATCATCTTTTTTTCTTTTTTTTTTTTTTTTTTTTTTTCTTTAAATCTTTCCCCGAGTATTTTTAGACCAATCGAAACTAAATTGTGCTGAGAAAGAAAAAAAAAAAAAAAAAAAAAAAAAAAAAAACATACCTTCTCCAATTGTGTATTTGAACATTAAAAGAGTTTTGGTCAGTGTTCAATGAATTAATTTTTTTTTTAAATAAATAAATAAATAAATAAAATAAAATAAAAAAAAGACAGAAAGCAGTATCTTGCAAAGTTCTGACCCCCCCGTATCGTCAGAAAAGGGGGGATGGGGGGTCGGGGAGGGGCAAGATGGAATTTAATCCGGCAAAAAAATAACAACTAAATAATAAAAGACAACATTGTCAGCAAAAAAAGATTTACGCCTGTCACTCTCGGAGCCACTCCCGGTGACACTCTCTGTATCACTCACACAGTCGGTCATAACAGACAGGACCTACGTCAAGTCCCTAAGATAACATACAGCCAAGAGACATACACAGGTTGAGGCATACACGACACAACATAAAAGAAACGTCCCCTCTCACCTCGTAATTCACTCGGTTATATCGGGTGTCGCGAGCAACCGTTTTACACCATTATAGAATCAAGATTGCGGATTGCTCCTGTTCCTTCCGCCTATCTGGCTATACTCTGTCCGCTTGGACTTTTCACTGCCTCTTGGCCTCCACTTGCCTTGTGCGGATTCAACCTTTAGAAGTTCAAAATATAACACAGTGTATGTACTTAGCTATCTCAATAGCTTCATGGCAGCAGCTTTTTTTTTTTTTTTTTTGCAACTACATAGTTACAGACTGCGTCACATATATATATACATATTCATAGATACATATATATATATATATATATATTTATATAATCCAGGTAAGTTTATATTCACATGGCAAAAACCAGTGAATCCTTACTGTGTTTATATAAAAGTGCTCAATAACAAATAGAGCCGTTTACTAGGTATAAAACTTTATTTATACAAACATTTTTAGCTACACATTTGCAGAGATGTTTCAGTCAAAGCTGTAAAAAAAAGCAAGACTTCTTCAGGCCACTGTTTTCATAGCTTTTAACCGAAACAAGACCTCTTCAAGTCCTTTAACCTTTTGAGTGCTGAATTTTTTTTTTTTTTTTGTAGAAAAATGATTTTTTCACACTTATTTTTAAAATGACACTGTAAGCTTAGCCTTTCATTGTATGCCCAAACAATTTCTATGACATTTGTAGCATATAAGTAGGACTATCAAAATAAATTATAAAAGTTGACAAATTAGTCAATGCATATTGTGATGGCGGCCATCTTGAATTTATAATGAGATTGACCATCTGCTCATGGGAAATTATCATTTAAACCCTCTAAGTGCTCAATTTATTTATTTTTTTGTAGAAAAATGATTTTTTTTAACACTTATTTTTTCAAATGACACTGTAAGCTTAGCCTTTCATTGTATGCCCAAACAATTTCTATGACATTTGTAGCATATAAGTAGGACTATCAAAATAAATTATAAAAGTTGACTAATTTGCATATTGTGATGGCGGCCATCTTGAATTTATAATGAGGTTGTCATTTTCTCATACACATATTAGTCAATTACTGAATTTATTGTATATATTTGTGCTGTTGTGTGTTATATTGCAAATAAAACCAGTTTTGCAGAAAATAAATTGTCAATTTTATTTTAGGAAAACATTTTAGGTGCAGAGTCCACAAATCTTAAGATTGTAAAATTCATATATTTGCTAGTGAAAATAAATGATAAAATTTGACTAATTTGCATATTGTGATGGTGGCCATCTTGAATTTATAATGAGATTGACAATACGCTTATGGAAAATTGTCATTTTCTCATGCATATATTAGTTAATTACTGAATTTATTGTGCATATTTGTGCTGTTGTGACTTATATTGCATATAAAACCAGTTTTGCATGTAGTATCGTCTGCTTTTAGAGGAGGTAGCAACAGCCATGCTAAGAGGGTTCATTTTGGTTTGTTCACAAAGTGTGGTATCTTCGTAGGGCCCTGTATCATAGATTAGTAGGAGGAGGAAGCATGAAACCCCTACCGCTCGCAACTCCCAATGGAGCAGCATTATGACATCACTAGCTTCTTACATTGATCATCCCCCCCCTCCCGAGAATTCACAGAAATTACTGCGCTAAACGAGTTAAGAAAAGTGGCCTGAAGAGATCTTGCTTGTCTTACAGTTTTGACTGAAACATGTCTGCAAATATGTAGCCAAAAAATGTTTGTATAAATAAAAAGTTTTATACATAGTATATATTTATATATATTACCACATAGGAAGAGGTTACAGCATGGTTCTTTTTTTTTTTTTTTGTGGAAGTTGTTTTTGTTTTTGACCATAAGGTGTTAGTATATGAATGAGTACTGTAGGGCCGTAGCCAGAATAGCGAGCAAGTCGATCAGAAAGGTACAGTGCAAATCCATATACTTTGTTGTTATTATTAATAATAATTTCTTTGCTTTTCTAGAATAACCAAGGCTGCTCTAACCCGTGTGTTCGCTCAATGGCATGTTTGCGTCGATTTAAAACGGCTTATGATCAACTTTTAAAAATATTGCATTTCAAAATTTTATGGAAACAAAATTTAAATATAAATAAAGAGAACAACACAATATGACTTACCGATTGTAAATATGACGAAATGAAAACAAAAAACAGAAATTTAAATCCGAGACTTCGAACATCGAGAGAAATTTTATAATCCAGCAAACCCGGAATCAACCAGAATGACTAGATTTTAACAAAGTTACCGTTGTCGCTAATCGACAGTACACCGGCAGTACAATAGACCAGGAAACCACACGTTGATACTGACGGACCAGTCAAAGAACAGGGGGGGGGGGGATTATAAAACAGACCCGAGTTTGACTTGAGGCGGTGGAGCACCCAAACAAGGTGTGAAGGCCATATAGAAAGAACTGTCAGCCATTTTGTAGAGCAAAAACAAGTGACGATAAAGAAAGGGAATATTTTTTGAGAAATGTTTTTTAAAGTCACGGAAGAAGTTTTGAATTAACGGTGAGATCCTGTTCTTTGCCAGGTTGCAGATGGTACCTGGACATTATTAGAAGGTTTCATCAGGATGGGAGATTGAAGAAAAAGAAAAAAATACAGCAACAAGTCCATCTTTTTTTTTTTTTTCTTGTTCTTCAATCTCCCATCCTGATGAAACCTAATAAAGGTGAAACGTAGATTTTCCTTATATTTCATTTTCCATTAC
>OY744552.1:8189160-8209160 GCA_963556195.1 Sepiola atlantica
TCATTTTACTCGTCCTGAGAAAAGTGTTCTTCGTGTATATAAACAATACACTTTAATATTTAATAAAAAAAATATTCATAGTAATGGCCTCCTTAAAGATAAATAAATCTTAATTATCGAGCACTGTCTGAAATGATAAAAATCTGAGGTCGTTAAGCTATGGAAGCAAAACTTACACGCCCGCGTGTTTAAGCACTCTTTGATCTCGGAACGTTTGAACCCTGCCACTGGCTTTAAATGTATCTTAATTTCAGTAATGTATGTGGCGATTTCTGCTGGCCTAATGGATTGGGGCGTAGGATCATGATTCTCTTCTGAATCTACGAACTGCGTTCGAACCCGTCTGACCGCCTGAAACCACCACTTCCTGCACTGATGAGGACGTAAGTCTGAAACAACATTGTCTGTAGGTAAACACACTTTAATATTTGATAAAAAAATATGTATAGCAAATTATATATATATATATATATATATATATATAGTCTCGGAAAAAAAAAAACTGGAAAAAAAAAAAAGAAAAAAAAAATTTTTTCGCTGAAAGATTTATGTCTAGTAAGTCAATCAATCTACTGCACTCACTATATTAGTTAACTTCCAAGAATTTACTCTAATATAAATATATTTTTTATATATGTTTTTTTATATAAGGGATCGTCAGTTGTTTACCATGAAAACTGTTTCGGGATTTTAAAAACAAAACAGTATTCCTTTATCATGGCATCCCAGCAGTGTTGATCAGACACCACCTCCCTATTTAATAATTATTTTTTAATTAAAAAGTTTACGAATATTTGATTTAGTTTTGCCTTATATATATATATATGATACTACATCCTTAACTCATAAGTTTTCAAAGATAATCTTCTCCTCAGAGGACCATTACCGCAATGACATTACTGCAGGTAATAAAATTAATAAAATCTGATTCATTTCTCATTTTATTATGTCATTCAATTAATATTATTGCTCTATACACTATATTGAGCTTTGTTTTTATCTTGATAGTCTACTGGTTTAAGATATTATTTCTATCTTTAAAGTATCATCTTACTCATATATAAGTCAGGTTCATTTTATATTCCAATAACCATGTTTTTATTTTATTTGTTTTATTATTTTTATTTTTTCCAAAAAACATAACATTTCTGTGAGATAAATTTTTTACAGTCCGTTTCATTTGTCGTGAGCCAAACAACATTTTTATGTCAATATCGTCTCTGCAACATTACAAAATCATCAGAAAAAATTCACAAAGAGTAAAAAGTTCTTGGATTAAAGTGTCTTGAAAAAAACCTATACTATACAATGGTTTATTTTTGGGTGAAAACAAACAAAAAACAAAGAAAAAAGCAAACTCACATGTGAAAAATTCAAAATGGCGTACTAATTGTTTCCCCCACATACAAGTTTGCTCTTTTCTTTGTTTTTTTTTTTTTATTTGAACCACTGTATAGTGTAGGTTTTTTTTTAAAGACACTTGTTTTTTGGAAATGTGAAAAAATAAACTAAAAATAATGAAATAAAAACATGATTATTGGAATATAAAATGAACCTGACTTATATATGCTCTATTGTTACTGACTGACAATTATCGAGCTGAATCTTTTAAGGAGACTGCAAAATAAAAAAGCACTGATAGTATATGCTAATACATATATTGCCATTAATAATTATACATATATATATATATATATATATATATATATATATATATAAATTGATTTAGATTCCGACTGGACCCAGAACAGTGCCAAGTAATCTTTTTATTTTAATTTTAAAGCAGTTTCATCTTGAGAAACTATACAATCAGACCGGGTTTAAATTTTACAGTCAAAAAAGGATTTTCAGAAATAAAAAGCATTTACATATATGAAAGAATACAAAACAACAGCGAAGAAATGTACGCACTCTTGCCTTTTATGAAAGCCACCAGAATTCTGTAGATTTGATTTAGTTTCCGAAATCTTTCTTGCCAATAAATTACTGATATGAGGAGAGATATTAAAAATGTGTGTTCGATACTTCGAAATAACGTCCATTTTTAACAACACGATGGATGACAAAGCTTTTAACGTAATACAATTAATAAAATATTATTTCAAAAGATTGTTGAGTCATATGGCTCCCAGCTGAAAAAAAAAAAGTATTTCGAATATTTATAAATTGAGGCAGCCTACATGACTAGGAGACGATAGATTCAGATAAGTCATTAACATTCGTAACTCAGTAAGAAAGAAATTTTTTTTTTTTTTCGTTTGTTTTACGGCATATCAACCATCTTTGGGTCATTTAATGCTGAATTAAGTTGTTGAATGGTATTTTATGGGTAGGACGATTTTATTTTTTAATTGGTTATATGCCCTAAAAAGTTTTGTTTACTTTAAATCATTTATATTTTTATAGTTTTAACAGCGTTTCAAAAATTTGGGTTATTTTATGCCGAATATTTATGGAAATTTTTATTTTTATTTATATATATGTAAAAATTTTTTTTTTTTTTTTTTTTTTTTTTGGTAGAGTCCAATTTTTTTGAAGTATGAAAGTTAGATGTGGGGGATTGTTTTTTTCAAAAAGATCTTTAATATTTTTTTCTTTATAGTAGTTATTTCTTATTGTTGTAAAATCGATTAAAATGTGTTTGATTGTGAGTGGGGTTTGGCACGGTATGCAGAAGGGTTGGTTTTCCTTCCTCAAGAGATATAAGAAAGAAAAGAAAAATTATAGCACCATCATTAATCCATGTATCAAAAGACGAAATTGGGCCGTGCTGGTTTTACATCGATCGTGAAGTATATGATGATGGACTTTTGTTAGAATATCAAGCAAATCTGTCCACAAATTGAAAAGATATAAGTGTGGATATAAGTTAGTAACTAACCCTAACCCCTAACCACTCTTACTTACTAGAACTTACTTAGGTATTAAAAGCAACCAATCAGATTGCAGCAAGCAGACGATAACTTTTGGAAGAAATTAACTTCTACGATTTACAGCGTTAAAAAAAAAAAAAAAAAAATGAATTTCTACGATCTGTGTCAGCGCGTTGAATCTCCTGAAGGACTCATTTAGTTTTGTCAGCAACGGTCACTTCTAGCGAAAGACTAACCTTAAACCCTAAACAAGAAAATGTTAAAACGAAAAAAACATTAAAAGAAAAACAATGTAAAGAAACAAACAAGAAATTGGTTAAAAACAGTGGTTTCGTTGTTTGTTATATAAAAAAAATCATCTTTTGAAACTTTTCAGTGCACAAAAAAAACATTTTATGTAAAAACATTTGATTAACAATGGTTCCTTTAACAAAAAAAAAAATAAATAAAGATCTAATTAATAACAGTTGTTTAGCTATGATTTGTTCGTTTGTTAATTTTATATATGTATTTTACTTTGATTTTCTTTGTCTGAATTTATCGTCTGCCAGTCTTCAATTTATCGTCTGCCAGTCTTCAATTTATCGTCTGCCAGTCTTCAATTTATCGTCTGCCAGTCTTCAATTTATCGTCTGCTAGTCTTCAATTTATCGTCTGCCAGTCTTCAATTTATCGTCTGCCAGTCTTCAATTTATCGTCTGCCAGTCTTCAATTTATTGTCTGCCAGTCTTCAATTTATCGTCTGCCAGTCTTCAATTTATTGTTTGGCAGTTTTTGTCTCGTCAACTCTTGGGCGCTTCCGGGACCTGCCCGAACGTTGACGATACGAAGTCAGGGAAACGCAGTGCATTCTCTACTTCTACCTCGAATAGGATTTAATAGTGATGTGATATCATCTCTATTTAAATACACAATGGACTCTTCCAATAAAAGTTAAAATACTTTGACTGTAATGGAGTTGAGTAGCATTAGCTACATTGATAATATAAACTATGTGTTTGTCTTATTATTTGGGGGGGGGGGGACATAACAATAATACCAGTTAGAAGATTTTTAGGATCAATTATACTTGAGGCACCCCAGAATTAGCAATAACCAAAAGGACACATTTTGACACCAATTTCTTTTTTTTTTTACTTCCGGTTGAATAATGAATAAAATAATATTTTATTTACCATTTATTTTATTTTTATTTACAGGAGGTTAGACACAAGGTCAGGTGTGGGTTTTGATGAAAGTGTTTCTGTGGAACGAACTGGATTCGAACCCGGCACACCCAGGTGCTCAGTCCGGGTCGTTAACCACTTAGCCACAGTGGCATCCCAAATAATATGTACATTTATAACGTTGCCATTTCAGATTTTTTTTTATTTAAAAAAAGGGGTTTACGAAAAAAAAGTTTTAATATTTTAAAAAAGGGGAGGGTTATTTACAAAATGTTTTAATAGTCTAAAAAATACATAGTTGATTTTTTTTATTTAAAAAAAGGGGGTTTATTTGGTGCTTGTGCATATCAACCCTGACATTGAAATATTTAAAGAATGTATAAACTTTATTATGTACTTACGTGTTAGCTGAAAATAAGATTGTGCAGAAAAAATTACGCAAATTCATCCAGTATTTATTAAATTATAAGAAAAAGAAAAAAAATGATTTTACGTACATTTTGACATTTTTGTAAACAATGGAGACCCCAAACCCCGAAATCGTGAAAATATGAGTTATCGTCCTTGACCACTGGAAAATGGTGGAAATATCTACCGAGTGATAAAATCGTTTTTTATTTATAATTAAATAAATACTGGATGAATTTGCATAATTTTTGGTGTACAGTCTTTTTTTCATCTACCACGTAAGTACATAACAAAGTTTATACATTTCTTTAGCTATTTTTTTTTAAGAGCGGTCTAACATGTCAGGGTTGATAAGCATAAGCACCAATTGTTACTATTTAAAAGGGGGGGGGGGTATTTACAAAATGTTTTAACAAATAGTCTAAAAATTACATAGTTGTTTTTTTCTTCGACTTCCGCTTTTAGTCCCCGCTCCCTTCATGGGAGGTATTTTCCACGTCCCTCCCATTTCAATACTCATTCCATTCTGTGTTTAAAAACCGAGCAAAAAAAAAAACAGAAAACACCCATTCAACATTCACAATATTTTTCTTTTTCCGTCAGCTATCTAATTTTCTGTAAGACATCTTATTACCGTCTATCGTATGTTTTGACACTCTTCCACGTTTCAATATTGACCCCCAGAAACGACCCTCTAACTCCCCCACCCCGATGGTTTGTTCAATTCACATGCCTTTTTCTCTATCCTCTTTCCAAGGGGCTCCCATTAACACAAGTTTTTATAATAATTTTTTTTAAAAATTAATAATGAAATCGTCTACAATAATTAAAATAAACTATTTATGGTGATTCTTTCTATCGTCGGTGTATTGACGTTATTGTTCGGATTCAAAAAATAACGTTTTGCGGAACAAACCAGAAGAGTACCCGATTCAAAGTCGGCAGCAAACGGTGTTCGGACAGATTTAGTTCCTGATATTAAACTACTTCCGTTGAGAGTTTCAGTTTCCCAAATTTGTTAATTTATTAAATTTATTAAATTATTAAATTGTTAGGCGAACGTATAGTTACAGAATAGTTAACAAAGCATCCCCTCTTTCTCCCCATGTTAAGAATGGCTTTCTAAATAATAATATTATTATTTCAGCACAGTCTGTAAACTGCAGAAGATTATTTAGAAAGCCATTCTTAACATGGAGGGGGGGGGCTTTGTTAACTATTCTGTACTTTCACCTAACAATTTAATAAATAAATTAATGAATAAAAATTAGTACAAAACTTGGCAAACTAGAAGAGTAAGCGACCCAAAAACAGGGAGTTTTTAATATCAGGAACTAAATATGACCGAACACCGTTTGCTGCAGACTTTTGAGGCAGGTATTCTTCTGGTTTGCCTGTTTTGTAAATGAAAATGCGCTCGTACCTTTTAAGCTATTGCGAAGGCAAAATTATAAATGTACCTATTTGTTTTTGCTTCTGATTCAACCGGAAGTAAAAGTTTACAAGGCAAAATGTGTCCTTTAGGGTCATTGCACATTCTGGGGTGCCTCAAGTACAATTGATCCCATTTTTAAGATGATTTTCTTTATAAAAAGAATAAAATAAAATAAAAATTCTGGGGTGCCTCAAGTACAATTGATCCGATTTTTAAGATGATTTTCTTCATAAAAAAAAATAAATAAATAAAATAAAAATTCTGGGGTGCCTCAAATACAATTGATCCGATTTTTAAGATGATTTTCTTTATAAAAAAAATAAAATAAATAAAATAAAAATTCTGGGGTGCCTCAAATACAATTGATTCGATTTGTAAGATGATTTTCTTTATTAAAAAAAATAAATAAATAAATAAAATAAAAATAAAATAAAATAAAATAAACAAATAAATAAAAGGACAACTATGCTTTTCCAAAGCCTTTCTTATATCTAACCCGAGAAAGAGCCTGTTTCCCTCGAGTAACACGTGTCCCCTGCCTCCGACAAAAAAAAAAAAAAAAAACTAACAAGGCAAAATAGCTAAGAGGAGGAGGAGGATGAGGAGGAGGAGGAGTTTTACCTGCAACAAATGTCGAAGCTGCTGAGTCGTGAAAGCTGACTGCGTTTGCTGTAAAGGCATCCTGTTTTGGGGCTGCTGAGGGTGCTGTTGCTGCTGCTGTTGTTGCTGCTGCTGCTGTTGCTGCTGCTGCTGTTGCTGTTGCTGCTGCTGCTGATGGCGAACTACAGAACAAAATAACCAAAGAAATATGCAATTAAGACGACGGAGAAAAACTCATTTTTCAATCCCAAAAGGTTGCAAAATGCCTTTTACATTTTCAATGGTATAAAAGAAAGTTATTTTTATTAATGACATTACATTGGTTTATCGACCACACAAAACAGACGTTCCCAAACCCTGGGCCATGACCTCAAGTCGTTTCTGAAAGTCATAAAGATAGTCATCTCATCTAACATGTAAAGTTATCATGTCGGATTTTCAAAGTCGGACCCAAATAGCAATTTAAACTGACAAATAAAGCTTTGCTTCTGACAAGCTATTTTCATTTGTTATTGTTGTACCGTGTTATTCGCAATATTGATAATATGAAATATTTTTAACTAATCTCTGAAAAAAAAAAAATCAGAAAGGGCTAATTTTTAATTGAAGAATATAATAAGAGTTGTCTCCCTTACAACTAAAATTTTATTTCTTTTCCTGTATAAGTTTTTGTTAAAGATGTGTAAACAGATAAAAATTAAAAGCTAAAATAATTTCACTGCATCCCGGGAGTAGGGACAGCTATTCATGTAAAACTAGGTATGTGTATATATTAGTATGTCGAGGATTCACTCCTAAACTAATTAACAGATCATTATGAATTTTGGAATACAGCTACTATGGATAAGTGGTCAAAATGTGGGATATATTTAGTTTTAGTTTTATGCAAAGAGATAAAAAAAAAAGGGGGGTGGAATCCCTTTACAGACAATTAAAATATCCCTGAACTTAAATTTTTACAATAGATATTAAACATTAACTAGCGGGACCCGTGTAAATTACACGAAATGATGTTTTTAATACTAATAATCTTGTTACTAACCTATAAAAGCGGTTTCGTTAGACTTTTTTCTCGATTTGATCGATCGACTAATTCCGATTTTGACGACTAAACCTTACTTTGTAAATTTTTTACTTTGTAAATGCTTTAGATTAAATTTGGCTCCAATTCATGAGTAGCATACAAAGATTCGGAAGGTCGTTGCTTTTGATGTAAGCGTGACACACAAAATAACACACACGCTATCGTATTAATATCTGTTTTCCCGGTCGTCCCCTCCCTACCCCCCCCCCCTCCTTTCGATGTAGAGAAAAAAAATCTTAGAGGTGGGTTGGGATTGAACTATAAACCAGTCGGGCCGATGTCGCTAACCGTTGCACCAAAGGGAAATACTTGAAAATATTACGAAAATTAGGTGACTTGAATAAAATCTGATAAGATTTGACTTGCATATTTCTAGTGAAGGTAATGTTTCGATGACTAAACCTTACTTTGTAAATGCTTTAGATTAAATTAAATTTGGCTCCAATTCATGAGTAGCATACAAAGATTCGGAAGGTCGTTGCTTTTGATGTAAGCGTAACACATAAAATAAAACACACGCTATCGTATTAATATGTGTCTTCCCGGTCGTCCCCTCCCTACCTCCCTCCCCCTTCGATGTAGAAAAAAAAATCTTAGAGGTTGGTCGGGATCGAACTATAAACCAGTCGGGCTGACGTCAAAAACCTACGTCAAAATCCTACGTTGTTAACCGTTGCGCCAAAGGGAAATATTTGAAATATTACGAAAATTAGGTGACTTGAATGCTTTTCCAAATCTAGGTGCAGCACACATGCGAAGAGCTTTTGATGTAAGCGTGACACACGAACACAGACGCTATCGTACTAATATTCCGTTTCTTTGGAGTATTTTAAATGGTTTTTAGGGGGCATAATACAGACACAACCTCATGTTTGAAAATTCAAATATTTCAGATTTGCATTGAATTTGATCCACAGTCATTAGGCACCAATTAAGCAAGATTTCTTGAATTCCAATTTCTTCTTAAGACCCCTTAAGCTTAAGCCTTAAATTTTAAACTTCTAGAACCAAAATCATGTAATAGATTTTGATCAAAATTGGAATAAGGATCTTAGACAATAATTTTAGAAAATAAATATGAAGAACATTTTTATCTAAAGGGGAAGTAACTCTTGCTCAAGGGTTATCTCCCTTTTAAATACAGAAATGTTCTTCATCTTGATCTTAATCTTCGTAAAATGGAACAGAAAAGTTGTTTTCGGGAGGGAATTAATTTTACCCGTCTCTAGTTATGGTAAAAATCCACGGCAGAAATGGGTAAAGAGATCGCTTAAAATGAAAGTAACAACCGAGTTATTTCTCTTTCTGACTACATGTTCTAAATATAAACCGGCAGACGATACTTGCGCGAGCTATGTCTAACCGTCCAATGTTTGTACAAAACCATTATGACACAAAGCTATCTCAAATTTGAAAGGTTTTGTTTAGTTTTTAAAAAAAAAATAATAAGTTTGTTTATTTTTGCGCTTTTTGATGAAAAAAAAAAAAAAAAAAAAAATGACACACTACTGGTCAACTCTGATGATGGAATTTTATTCCGAAATTAATAAGATTAAAGTAAAAAAAAAAAATAATAAATTAATCTTGCATTGATAATGGCTTCTATTTTCAATTTTATAATACTGACCCAGCAATGCTTTAAAACTGAACGACCCATTTATTAACCTACAAGCACGCTAATGCTTTCTTTGTTCGACAACAAGAATTTGAATTCATAACCGCCAACGACATCGGCGCGGATACATCATAACAAGGATATTTCATCAAAAAAACAAAAGAAAAAAAGTTTTTTTTTTATTTTAGTTTTTTTTTTATGAAAAAAAAAAAAAAATGACACAATACTGGTCAACTCTGATGATAGAATTTTATTCCGAAATTAATAAGATTAAAAAAAAATTTTTTTTAAATAATAAATTAATCTTGCATTGATAAAGGCTTATATTTTAAATTTATAATTAATTTTAGTTTTTTTGGTTATAATATTTTCTACTTAGTATCTGAAGTAACGCCATGTCCATTATGACGTCATCCTACAACATCTAAGTCTTGATACATTTTCACTTGAAGGTTGCCAACATCCCTCTCGTGGTCCTTCCCGTAAGTACTCGATGTCTTTCCAGAAAGATTTCTAACTAGAAAAACATCGGGGAAACTAATGACAACACCAGAATCATCTGATTCACACGAAAGATGAAGACGACATAGTAAATATTTTCAAACAACACCATATTCAATGTCACAACATATCTACTAGTGAACTTTAACCACATAGAGACTTTAAATACTTTCAAATCCCTTTTAAATTTCGAAAGATCACGTAGCAATTCATTCTTTCTGCATTTTTTTTAACTATTAACAAAAGATTAAAATAGTTGACCTCTTTACTGAGAAATCGAAATGCTTTCTGGTGGATTTTATTTTGTAATTAAATTATGTTATAAATAGGATTTTTACAAGTTATTTTTCGTACTTATAATGACCATATATTATACTGCTCCCTAATGAAAGGAGATAATACCTGGGAGGATCTCCCCCCCCCCTACAAGTATAAGGTAATGCCTGCGAGTATTTTATCATGGAAACAGAACAGGGAGGTGACAGTGGTTGAGTGGATACCGACACGGACTGGACACCTGGGTGTTCCAAGTTCGAATCCAGTCGGTTCCACAGTACCACTTTCACTTAGGGATGTTAGCAACCTTCTCGTGGTCCTTCCCGTAAGTACCCGATGTATTTCCAGAAAGATTTCTAACTAGAAAAACATCAGGGAAACTAATGCTATCACTAGAATCATCTGATTCACAAGAAAGAAGAAGAAAAACAAAAAAAAAACTTTGCCCTCGTGTGGAGGCAAGTAAACAGGGACTTGTTGATATACACTTTTAGCTTAGACAATTCAGTTTTAAAATCAGATTGCAATTTAAGATTTAACAAAGTAAAAATATCCATGACTAACTGGCTCGCTATCACTTTGCAATTTAAACTCTGTATCTATGATATAATTTTTGGGTGCTTCTGTAGTTTCACAATGACATGTTAGGCCTCTCTTAAAAAATAGCTAAAGGAATGTATATTTTTTTAAAATGTATAAACTTTGTTATGTACTTATGTGGTAGCTGAAAAGAAGACTGTACACCAAAAATTACGCAAATTCATCCAGTATTTATTAAATTAAAAATAAAAAACGATTTTATCTATCGGTCGCCATATTTAATCAAGTTTAATTTTATGATTGGGTAAGGGAGATGACTCAAAGTTATTATCTTATATCGTAGGTTCTTTATTCCGAAAATTGTTTGAAAAAAAAAAATTGAGGTATCTCCCTTGCCCAATCAGAAACCGAAATATTAAAAAAATGTCGACCGATAGATAAAATCATGTTTAATCATTTTTTTTTTTGTTTTTTTTTTTTTAATTTAATAAATACCGGATTAATTTTTTGGAATTAAAATCACAAGGTGAATACTAGTAAATGTACCCACTTTCTATGTAACTTTTATAACCTCGTAATTTAGGTTATAATAAATAATAACTTGTAAATAAAATGGATGAACTATCAAGAGAAACGTTTAACAGATTTATTAAAACTGAACACAGAATAAATTAATGAATTAATTTGCCGCTGGACGCGATTGACGTATTAAGTCTGATCCGTGGTCTGTGTTTACTTTATCTCTGGACAGCCGACCATTTTCAAGGGCGATCACTCTTAACTCCCGAAATGGTTCAAGGGAGGTAATCCGTTTTCGTTAGGTGTCCTAACAATAACAAAGTTTATACATTTCTTTAGCTATTTTTTTTTACAGAGAGGCCTAACGTGTCGTAGCGAAACTAAAGAAGCCCCCTTTTTTTTCCTTTCTATTAGAATTGAAAAGAAAGAAAGAATATGATAATATTAGAAATGCTAATATTATCGCATTCTTTCTTTTCACTTCTGTTAATTTCATCTCGCGTTCGAGTTACGGTTGCAAAAACTATTGGTAAAGCTTGAAAGGCAATTTGAACATTCAAAAAAGTTTCGGAATCACTAATATAAAAATCTTAAACCAGCAAAAACAAAATACTGAAAAAGATTCAACATGGCTTACAAAAAGATGTCGATTGACAAAAAAGCTTTAAAAACCATTATTTGCCCATGTATGGAGTATTGGTGCCACATCAGATGGTTGGTTGTTTTACGGCATATCAACCCTTTTCAGGTTATTTAATGCCAAATCCGGTCATTTTTGTGAAAGGTTTTATTCAAGTTCTAGATATCTTCAAATATTTATTCATGGTGTTTCGTTTGGTTGTTTTGTTTTACGGCATATCAACTCTTTTCAGGTTATTTAATGCCGAATCCCGTCATTTTGGTGAAAGGTTTTATTCAAGTTCTAGATATCTTCAAATATTTATTCATGGTGTTTCGTTTGATTGTTTTGTTTTACGGCATATCAACCCTTTTCGGGTTATTTAATGCCGAATTCGGTCATTTTGGTAAAAGTTTTTTATGCTTCAAGTTCTACATCTATATTTATTAATGGTTTGGTTTTTTACGAGAAGAAAATTGTTGTTTGTGTTTGTTGGCTTTGCTGAAAATGATTTGAGTTTTGCAAACAAGAAAAACTTCATGCAGACCACACAATCCTGAAACGTGATCTTTGTGAACCGTGCGGACGTTGAAATAACTCAACGTGATCTTTGTGGACCGTGCGGACGTTGAAATAACTCAACGTGATCTTTGTGGACCGTGCGGACGTTGAAATAACTCAACTCCCATTTCTTTGTGGACCGTGCGGACGTTGAAATAACTCAACTCCCATTTCTTTGTGCGTTCTGTTCTCTTCTCTCAAGATAATGCACATTAGAAAATGAATTTCTGCTCGGTTAGTAGATGTAGAACAGTTGAAGTAGCAGGGCTAGTTTACAGTGGAAGACCAACATTTCCTATGCAATTACAGATGTCCTAGAGTTTCTAAAATCCAAATTATCAATCTTCAAATAATCCAAATTATAAATCTTCATCTAAAAAATAATCCAAATTATCAATCTTCAAATAATCCAAATTATAAATCTTCATCCCAAAAATAATCCAAATTATCAATCTTCAAATAATCCAAATTATCAATATGAGTCTCAAAAATAATCCATATTATCAATATGTATCTCACAAATAATCCAAATTATCAATCTTCAAATAATCCAAATTGTCAATATGCATCTCAAAAATAATCCAAATTATCAATCTTCATCTCAAAAATAATCCAAATTATCAATCTTCAAATAATCCAAATTATCAATCTTCATCTCAAAAATAATCAAAATTATCAATCTTCAAATAATCCAAATTATAAATCTTCATCCCAAAAATAATCCAAATTATCAATCTTCAAATAATCCAAATTATAAATATGAGTCTCAAAAATAATCCAAATTATCAATATGTATCTCACAAATAATCCAAATTGTCAATATGCATCTCAAAAATAATCCAAATAATAAATCTTCAAATAATCCAAATTATAAATCTTCATCTAAAAAATAATCCAAATTATCAATCTTCAAATAATCCAAATTATAAATCTTCATCCCAAAAATAATCCAAATTATCAATCTTCAAATAATCCAAATTATCAATATGAGTCTCAAAAATAATCCATATTATCAATATGTATCTCACAAATAATCCAAATTATCAATCTTCAAATAATCCAAATTGTCAATATGCATCTCAAAAATAATCCAAATTATCAATCTTCATCTCAAAAATAATCCAAATTATCAATCTTCAAATAATCCAAATTATCAATCTTCATCTCAAAAATAATCAAAATTATCAATCTTCAAATAATCCAAATCATCAATATGTGTCTCAAAAATAATCCAAATTATCAATATGTGTCTCAAAAATAATCCAAATTATCAATCTTCAAATAATCTAAATTATTAATCTCCATCTCAAAAATAATCCAAATTATCAATCTTCAAATAATCCAAATTATCAATCTTCATCTAAAAATTATCCAACTTATCAATCTTCAAATAATACAAATTATCAATCTTCATCTCAAAAATAATAAAAATTATCAATCTTCAAATAATCCAAATTATCAATATGTATCTCACAAATAATCCAAATTAGCAATCTTCAAATAATCCAAATTGTCAATATGCATATCAAAAATAATCCAAATTATCAATCTTCATCTCAAAAATAATCCAAATTATCAATCTTCAAATAATCCAAATTATCAATCTCCATCTCAAAAATAATCCAAATTATCAATCTTCATCTCAAAAATAATCCAAATTCTCAATCTTCAAATAATCAAAATTATCAATCTTCATCTAAAAATAATCCAAATTATCAATCTTCAAATAATCCAAATTATCAATCTTCATCTCAAAAATAATAAAAATTATCAATCTTCATCTAAAAATAATCCAAATTATCAATCTTAAAATAATAAATCTCCATCTCGAAAATACTGCTTTTGTTATTAATATCACCTAAATTATTTTTTTAAAGGAAAAAAAATCTGTAACAAATCCTAAAATAAGAATAGATATAATCAAATTCCAAGCAAAAAGAACAAAAATAAAACATACACGACAAACTTCCGAAACTACAATGGACAAGAGGAAGAAACAAAGGGGAGATAATTATGCAAAAACAGTACAGCCCCACATTACAGCGAATCACATTTGACAACAAAAAAAAACACATTAAAATCAATAAACCTACAAAAAAAATAAAAAGTACTTCAATTATTTAGAAAAACACAAAAAAACTTAAATTCAAACCGAACTAATTTGTTGTTTTTCTTTCTTCCTTCTATTCATTTAACGTCACTTCCCCTTGTTTCGGGGGTCGGATGTTTTCTGATATTACACAAGCTTGCTCTCCATTTCTCATACTTCAAGCAATCAACTGTCTCCAGATTCCACTCTGTGCAGTCTTGTCTAATCACTTCCTTCCAAGTTTTCCTTGGCCGGTCAACCTTTCTGCGATTTAATGCATCTATGCTTCTACAGTGGTTTATCCAGGATGACAATTTTTTTTTAATGGAAATCGCTCCAGACAAGGCATGAAGCCACTTGATGTTAGCTAAAAAAAATTTTTTAAATTACCACTTCAAGGTCAAAAATTAGCCAACGATAAGTTTAAGATGGATAGATTCTGATCCAGAAAACAGCAATTCTTCTCCCTTTGTCAGAAAGATCGCTCATGAAATGTGAAGACTAAAGGAAAAAATATTTTAATATCAATAGTGCTCCGATTATTATCTCTGTATATACTAACTTAGATTTCATTAAAATTGAACACACATTAATGTGCAATGTTTATATATATATATATATATATATATATATATATATATATATATATATATATACCGCATTTCTTAATTGGGAGAGTTTACCAGCAGAGTGCTCAATTATTAATGCAAAAGTAAAATTAACTAGATAATTAATAAGAGCATGATATTTATTAATATTAAACAAAAAGTTACAACAACATCCGGACCAAGGTTTCAGATCCGAGAAAATCGGACCTTCATCAGCGGAGTCGTATAGCTTAATGAGTGAGAACAACCGCCAGGAATTTCAAAATATTGTCCATAGGAAAAATGATTTTATTCATTTAATAAATATATATAAAAAAATAACGTTTCTTGGTTTTTTCAAAATTCTATAATACAATTCAAAAAACGTTTTCCTAACGATGTATATATATATATATATATATAACACTCTTGACAAGTCTTCTATCTGTGCCCTCTTCTATAGATCTTAATTTCCCTTAATAACGTGGCAGTTTCCGTTGGCCGAGTGGATATGGCGACTGCTTGTAGATTCTAGACTGACTGTGAACCGGGTGCGCGCCTTTCATTCAGCATTTAAACTGGACGTGTCTATATTTAGCGTCACGGTCTGAAATTGTTACTTTCCTGCACTGATGAGAGCAATAAGCTTGAAACACTAGCGTCTGTAGGTATTAATAATTTAATATTTATTTATAAATATTATAGATATATATATATATATATAGATATAGATATATATATATATATATATATATATATAGATCTATATATCATATATATATATAGATGTATATATCATATATATATATAGATGTATATATCATATATATATATATATATAGATCTATATATCATATATATATATAGATCTATATATCATATATATATATATTGATCTATATATCATATATATATGTATATATAGATCAATATATCATATATATATATATATATAGATCAATATATCATATATATATATATATATAGATCTATATATCATATATATATATATAGATCTATATATCATATATATATATATATATAGATCTATATATCATATATATATATAGATAGAGATCTATATATCATATATATATATATATATAGATCTATATATCATATATATATATATATATAGATCTATATATCATATATATATATCTATATATCATATATATATATATATATAGATCTATATATCATATATATATATCTATATATCATATATATATATATATATAGATCTATATATCATATATATATATATATATAGATCTATATATCATATATATATATATATATAGATCTATATATCATATATATATATATATATAGATCTATATATCATATATATATATATATATATAGATCTATATATCATCTATATATATATATATAGATATAGATCTATATATAATATATAGATATAGATCTATATATCATATATATATATAGATCTATATATCATATATATATATAGATCTATATATCATATATATATATAGATCTATATATCATATATATATATATATAGATCTATATATCATATATATATATAGATCTATATATCATATATATATATAGATCTATATATCATATATATATATAGATCTATATATCATATATATATATAGATCTATATATCATATATATATATATAGATCTATATATCATATATATATATATATAGATCTATATATCATATATATATATATATAGATCTATATATCATATATATATAGATCTATATATCATATATATATATATATAGATCTATATATCATATATATAGATCTATATATCATATATATATATATATAGATCTATATATCATATATATATATATATAGATCTATATATCATATATATATAGATCTATATATCATATATATATATATATAGATCTATATATCTATATATCATATATATATATAGATCTATATATCATATATATATATATAGATCTATATATCATATATATATATATATAGATCTATATATCATATATATATATATATAGATCTATATATCATATATATATATATAGATCTATATATCATATATATATATATATATAGATCTATATATCATATATATATATATATATATAGATCTATATATCATATATATATAAATCTATATATCATATATATATATAGATCTATATCTCATATATATATAAATCTATATCTCATATATATAGATCTATATATCATATATATATAGATCTATATATCATATATATATAGATCTATATATCATATATATATATATATATATATATAGATCTATATATCATATATATATATATATAGATCTATATATCATATATATATATAGATCTATATATCATATATATATATATATAGATCGATATATCATATATATATATAGATCTATATATCATATATATATATATATAGATCTATATATATAGATCTATATATCATATATATATATGTATATATAGATCTATATATCATATATATATATAGATCTATTTATCATATATATATATAGATCTATTTATCATATATATATATAGATCTATTTATCATATATATATATAGATCTATTTATCATATATATATATAGATCTATTTATCATATATATATATAGATCTATATATCATATATATATATATATAAAGATCATATATCATATATATATATAGATCTATATATATAGATCTATATATCATATATATATATATAGATCTATATATATAGATCTATATATCATATATATATATATAGATCTATATATATAGATCTATATATCATATATATATATATAGATCTATATATATAGATCTATATATCATATATATATATATATATAGATCTATATATCATATATATATATAGATCTATATATCATATATATATATAGATCTATATATCATATATATATAGATCTATATATATAGATCTATATATTATATATATATATAGATCTATATATCATATATAGATCTATATATCATATATAGATCTATATATCATATATAGATCTATATATTATATATAGATCTATATATTATATATAGATCTATATATTATATATAGATCTATATATTATATATAGATCTATATATTATATATAGATCTATATATTATATATAGATCTATATATTATATATAGATCTATATATTATATATAGATCTATATATTATATATATATATATATAGATCTATATATTATATATAGATCTATATATTATATATAGATCTATATATTATATATAGATCTATATATTATATATAGATCTATATATTATATATATATAGATCTATATATTATATATAGATCTATATATTATATATAGATCTATATATTATATATATATATAGATAGATCTATATATTATATATAGATCTATATATCATATATATATAATATTTATAGATCTATATATTATATATATATTATATATATAGATCTATATATTATATATATATTATATATATAGATCTATATATTATATATATATTATATATATAGACCTATATATTATATATATATTATATATATAGACCTATATATTATATATATAGACCTATATATTATATATATATTATATATATAGATCTATATATTATATATATAGACCTATATATTATATATATAGACCTATATATTATATATATAGACCTATATATTATATATATAGACCTATATATTATATATATAGACCTATATATTATATATATAGACCTATATATTATATATAGACCTATATATTATATATATATATTATATTATATATATATATAGATCTATATATCATATATATATATATAGATCTATATATCATATATAAATCTATATATTATATATATATAATATATATAGATCTATATATTATATATATAGACCTATATATTATATATATATATTATATATATATATATATATAGATCTATATATTATATATATAGATCTATATATTATATATATAGATCTATATATTATATATATAGATCTATATATTATATATATAGATCTATATATTATATATATAGATCTATATATTATATATATAGATCTATATATTATATATATAGATCTATATATTATATATAGATCTATATATTATATATAGATCTATATATTATATATATATATAGATCTATATATTATATATATATATAGATCTATATATTATATATATATATAGATCTATATATTATATATATATATAGATCTATATATTATATATATATATATAGATCTATATATTATATATATATATATAGATCTATATATTATATATATATTATATATGACCCGTTTTAAGTCTCCAAGCATAGTTTTGGGACAATTGAAGTCAAAAATCACTGATCAGTCACACAATGATCTACAAAGCTATTCTTGTGATATGTGAGGCAAAACTAAATTGTCTTTCAGAAAATCATAGGTTTATATGGTTAATATACCTGTTTTCAACCGGAAAAAAACGATATAACCGAAAAAAAGGCCTAAAATGGAGATATTTTAGTGACAATTTTTGTTACCTCACCACAAAGAAGAGCCAAAAATCACTTTTAGACATGAAACTAAGGGAAGTAAATAATCATTTTCGTTCAACAATAGTATAAAATTGCATTTGTGCAAAAAAAAAACGCTGCTCATAGAACTCTCTTCGAATTTTACCCATTCTCCTCAATTACAGGCTGTGACAATTTTTTCCCGATTTTGGTAAAAAAAATGCGTCTTTTTGGCAAAGATCCCTCTAAAATGATGACAAACGAAGCAAACACTGTCCCTATGGTCATTTCTCAGTAACCTTGATCAGTTAGCTTTCATTTAAGCTTACAGCAGCAACCGGCTAGCGGTTCCCAAAATATTGCACGTTTTGTTTGACCGGGTGAAAAGTGAAGCGAAAATAATTTTTTCTGTAAAAAAAAAAACCTGCCTTCAATTTTCGAAAAATCAAAAATCCCTTCTATACAACTTGTCACAAATATCAATCCGAACAACTTGTATATCAGGAATTTTGATTTTGGCCAAATTGAAGACGTACATTTTTTTTTACAGTAATATTTTTTTTCTCCAAATTTTGTCCCCCAGCAGTATTTTTCACAGTTGATACCAAATTATGTGCTAACAAGTGGTCATATCA
>OY744552.1:8211671-8326671 GCA_963556195.1 Sepiola atlantica
AAATGAGACCTTCATACATTTTTTTTTTTTTAATCTTTCAGTGTATTTTACACCAATCGGCTAATATATATATATATATATATATGGTAAAATGAAAAAGGAAAACCAAAAAATGGATGTTTTTTTATGTGTACATCAACGTTTCGTCTTTATTTATAAGACTTCATCAGGATGATAAAATAGAGAAAAAATGTCATGCAAGTACAGATACATGTAGGGTAGACATATTGGGAAAAATAGAATGAAATAGTGGCCAACTGCTGGGTGGACGTCCGTATTTGTTGGAGAAATAGAAATGAATGTAGAAAAGAATGAGTGGGGAAAAAATGGATCTGTACTTGCATGACATTTTTTCTCTATTTTATCATCCTGATGAAGTCTTATAAATAAAGACGAAACGTTGATGTACACATAAAAAACATCCATTTTTTGGTTTTCCTTTTTCATTTTACCATCACGTCGGATTACTTTCATCCTTCTCTTCCCATATATATATATATATATATATATATAAGATAAATGAAGGAAGAGAGATAAAGATGTGCGAATGATAAATCTATTTCATCTTCGATTGTTCAATGCAAGATGTACTCGATAAAAATATGTTTATTTTTCTTTCCTTAAGCCAGGCTTTTCATATATATATATATATCTACGGTTGAACTAAACATCATTCTGTTGGACTAACTACATTTTGACGATTTCTAACGCAGTCTCCACAAAATCTCTTTTTCCATCTTTAAATCTTTCGGCACCGGACACTTTGTCAACGGACATTCACCAACTGGACAGACTCTACATTTTGATAACCTTTTTACGCACACACTTTTACTTTCCATTACTTTATATTGTTACTTAATTTTTTCAAATTTTGAATTTTGGCTATTCCCCTACCAACTTATCCATCTATGTAATTCCTCTGATGATAAGATTTTAATCTTTGAAAAGCCCTGGCTTAAGGGAAGAAAATTAAACATGTTTTTATCGAGTACACCTTGCGTTGACCAATCGAAGATGAAATAGATTTGTCATCCGCACATCTTTATCTCTCTTCCTTCATTTATCTTTATAGCTCTATCTCGTATATTGAGCTTAAATCATTTCACTATAAGTTCAATTCTCTAAAAGTATACTTTTAGTTTCATATTTTATATATATATATGTATATATATATATATTTAGTATAAATCTTTATTTATACAAACACTCTGGCTACACATTTGCAGACATGTTTCAACTCAAGTTCATAGTATGAAGGCATTTTCAACTCTGCCTGCATACAAAGAATGCCGATTTCCAGCTAGAGCTGAAACATGTATGCAACTGTGTAGCCAAAAAATTTTGTATAAATAAAAATTGCATACTAAATAAATATATAGCTGTTTAATATTAAATTACAGAGAGATATAAATATATATCAAAGGTCATATAAATATATATCAAGGTCATATTTCTGACTTAAGAGATCAAAGGTCATATTTCTGACTTAAGAGATCAATGTATTTAACGTACAGAGCAAATATTTAAAAATTAATAACAAAACAAAAAAAAACTTAACACATACTAGATAATAATTATTTCGACCTTAATTGGTTTCTCTCAGGTCCGACTAGTATGTGTTAAGTTTTTTTTTGTGTTATTCTTTACTCATATATTTGAAATATTAATGTTGATAAAAACTAAATGCAATATGAATACGTGATGCTAAGACGAAAAAAAAAAAGAGCAAAAAGATGAGTTTTCGATACAAGTGACGAGCGAGGAGCACATTACAAATGAAGAAGATAGCCAGAAGCAACTCTAAGTTAAGGAAATGGATCCAATTAGTTAAATACAAATAAAATATATAGTTAATTTTTTCTTTTTTTTTTTTTGTCTTCCATGTGTGGATATTGTTCCAGCTACCTGTCGAGAAGATACTGTCACCCCAACCACCCCCAAACCGTGTGCACGCGAGAAGGAACGACAGACACCCATGGCCCCAATAGTAGCAACAAAAAAAAAAAAAGAGAAAAAAAAGAAAAAAAAAAAAGAAAAGAAAAAAAAAAACTTACCTGCACAAAAAAATTAATACAATCAATTCAAAATGCAATTTTTACCTCAATAGAAAAGTCATGGTTATAAAAAAAGGGGGATAAATTATATACCATTCAATAATACATACATTATAAGTATTATTAGCGATATGGAGTAGGCATACATTTATCACTTCGCACATAAACAATAACTTCTTTATGTACATACGACAGCACTTCTAATTCTGAGAAGACATAAATTCCCCAAAGCCACTAAGCAAATTTTTTTTTTGTTTTCTGAAATAACTTACAAGAATATATTTTTTTTAATGGAAAAAAAAAAAAAGCTGAGATGCCATTTTAATCTTAATTGGTTAGATATAAAAGGCCAGCAGGCCAAAAAAAAAGGTCTTACCCATTATTTTTCTGTTTATTTGTCGTCGTGGCCATTCTATATCAAATCAATAAAATTAATTATGGTTAGGAAAAAAAAAAGACAGTTAAGAAAGAAGTCGTAACAAAATAAAAGCCAGTTAATGGGTTTTTTTAAACAAAAACAGATAAAACTCTTCATCCTTTTCTTCTCGACTTGAAAACAAAGAAATCATCTGATCCACTAGTTTCAATTAGAACTTTGTATTTCGAAAATACAAAGTTTTAATTTTTAGTTTAAACTAAAGATTTTTTATTAATTGCCTTTTTATGCCAATTTGAAAAGATTATTTAATTGCCTTTATGTGCTACTAAGATTTATAGTTTTTTAATTGCCTTTATATGCCAATTTGAAAAGATTATTTAATTGCCTTTATATGCAAATTTGAAAAGGTTATTTAATTGCCTTTATATGCAAATTTGAAAAGGTTATTTAATTGCCTTCATGTGCTACTAAGATTTATAGTTTTTTAATTGCCTTCATATGACAATTTGAAAAGATTATTTAATTGCCTTTATATGCAAATTTGAAAAGGTTATTTAATTGCCTTTATATGCAAATTTGAAAAGGTTATTTAATTGCCTTCATGTGCCACTAAGATTTAGAGTTTTTTAATTGCCTTCATATGACAATTTGAAAAGCTTATTACCTTTTATGCTAATTTGAAAAACTTATTAATTGCCTTCATATGACAATTTGAAAAGCTTATTACCATAAAACTTATTTAATTGCCTTCATGTGACACTAAGATTTAGAGTTTTTTAATTGCTTTTATATGCCAATTTGAAAAGCTTATTTAATTGCCTTTCATGCCAATTTGAAAAGCTTATTAAATTGCCTTCATGTGCCACTAAGATTTATAGTTTTTTAATTGCCTTTTTATGCAAATTTGAAAAGCTTATTTAATTGCCTTCATGTGCCACGAAGTTTTATAGTTTTTTAATTGCCTTTATATGCCAATTTTAATAGCTTATTTAATTGCCTTTTATGCCAATTTGAAAAGATTATTTAATTGCATTTTATGCCAATTTGAAAAGATTATTTAATTGCCTTCATGTGCCACTAAGATTTGTAGTTTTTTTAATTGCCTTTATATGCCAATTTGAAAAGGTTTTTTAATTGCTTTTATATGCCAATTTGAAAAGATTATTTAATTGCGTTAATATGCCAATTTGAAAAGCTTATTAAATTGCCTTCATGTGCCACGAAGTTTTATAGTTTTTTAATTGCCTTTATATGCCAATTTGAAAAGCTTATTTAATTGCCTTTGTATGCCAATTTTAAAAGATTTAATTGCCTTCATATGCTAATTTGAAAAGATTATTTAATTACTTTTTTATGCCAATTTGACAAGATTATTTAATTGCCTTCATGTGCCACTAAGATTTGTAGTTTTTTTAATTGCTTTATATGCCAATTTGAAAAGATTATTTAATTGCCTTCATGCGCAACTAAGATTTATATTTTTTTAATTGCCTTTATATGCCAGACTTTTGTTTTCATTTGTTAATTAGAATAGTGAAAACTAAACATTAAAAAATAAGTTTGTTGTTAATTTATAAATTAGGCATCAACTTAATAAAAAAGTTATATATATATATAGATGAGCACTGAACGTTTTTATGGTTAACTCGCTGTTTTTTTCTTTCTTTTCATTCTTTTTCAATATGAACATCTAAGTGAAAGATCAGATGAGATCTTAGTTTCTAATAACTACTGATCGATAACATCGACATGCCAGTGTAGCGGTTTTTGTACATGTCTGTATAAATAAAAATAATTACATATCTTTCCTTTTTTTCTAGATACGCATACAGCAATAATACATTCGACTTATCTGAACACTTTTCTTCAGTTTAATGACTACACATTGATCAGAAATATTTTTTTCATATTTTCTTCACGACTTTTCATTTTTCAATTTTCTTATCTTTTAGTTTTTGCTGGGAATGGGGGGATCCTAATGGATGTCAGACATTCACCCGCTATTTCAGAGACTTGTTTAGGATTCTAACCATCCCTTTTAATGCAATTGTTTGGATCTCTCTTGCACTTGGTTCACTGAGTAAATTCACCAATTAGTTTTTGAAATTCTATGATTACTGGAATGATGAGATCTTCGTAAGATTCCAGCTTCTTATGTTAACGTCTTAACTTTGTTTTTTTCTCAAAGATTGATTTTTATGATTGTACTTTAACTCAGTTTTCCGATGTCATATCTGCTCACTTAACAATTGATTACTTACCGAAACAATAGCTAATTTGGTGCTTCTGCCGTATTATGTACATATGAAATATTTCCGTCTTTAATTTAAAAGAGTGACATGAAAGGGGGGGAGATAATTGAAACTTTTTTGTCAGATCTGATTTCTACAAATATGGACGTAAACGGTATTAACCAAAAAGATCTTTTTTTTTACTAGAGATAAAGGCAAATTAATAGAGGTTTAATTTATTTCAATAAATCTATTTAATTTTGATGTATCGTCTGAATTTTTATTTGATTTCAACGTATCATCTGAATTTGTATTTAATTTTATATTAAAAAGCCGAACAGCACTGAGCATTGTGTGTGCGGCAAAGTCGTGTATTAAAATTGGTTATTTCCAACTTCCATTTTTGGAGGGATCAGATTTGACGAAAAAGTTTGAATTATCTCCCCCCTTTTCAAGTCACTCTTTTAAATTAAAGACGGAAATATTCCATATGTAGACAATATTGCAGAAGCACCACCAAAACTAATGGATAAAATTTGGCAGCTATTTTTTATTTTTTTATTTATTAAAACTGGTTTATTAATTATTTTATGTTTAATTTATTTCAATAAATCTATTTGATTTTAACGTGTCCTCTAAAGTTTTGTTTGAGCATGTACTTATCCTCCCCCCCCCCTCCCTCGGAAAAAAAGTTTGAATTATCTCCTCTTTTCAAGTCTTTTGGATAAAAAAAACTGGTAATATTTCATATGTACACAATACTGCAGAAGCACCGCTAATTTATATATTTATTTGGCCTACCATTTCCTCGCTTTGCCTTGTCCTTGCCTGAATGTTATATTTGACACCATAATATAAACAATTTCGTTAAAATATAAAACAGAAGTAACAAAACAAGAAAAATTTAAACATTTAACTGTAACGTGGGGATATAATGTAACAATTGTAACATCTGTAACGTGGGAATATAATGTAACATCTGTAACGTGGGAATATAATGTAACATCTGTAACGTGGGTATATAATGTAACATCTGTAACATGGGGATAGATTGTAACATCTGTAACGTGGGAATATAATGTAACATCTGTAACATGGGGATATAATGTAACATCTGTAATGTGGGAATATAATGTAACATCTGTAACGTGGGAATATAATGTAACATCTAGTGTGGGAATATAATGTAACATCTAGTGTGGGAATATAATGTAACATCTGTAACGTGGGAATATAATGTAACATCTGTAACGTGAGAATATAATGTAACATCTGTAACGTGGGAATATAATGTAACATCTGTAACGTGGGAATATAATGTAACATCTGTAGTGTGGGAATATAATGTAACATCTAGTGTGGGAATATAATGTAACATCTGTAACGTGGGAATATAATGTAACATCTGTAACGTGGGAATATAATGTAACATCTGTAACGTGAGAATATAATGTAACATCTGTAACGTGGGAATATAATGTAACATCTGTAACGTGGGAATATAATGTAACATCTGTAGTGTGGGAATATAATGTAACATCTAGTGTGGGAATATAATGTAACATCTGTAACGTGGGAATATAATGTAACATCTGTAACGTGGGAATATAATGTAACATATGTAGTGTGGGAATATAATGTAACATCTAGTGTGGGAATATAATGTAACATCTGTAGTGTGGGAATATAATGTAACATGGGAATATAATGTAACATCTGTAACGTGGGGATATAATGTAACATCTGTAACGTGGGGATATAATGTAACATCTGTAACGTGGGAATATAATGTAACATCTGTAACGTGGGAATATAATGTAACATCTAGTGTGGGAATATAATGTAACATCTGTAACGTGGGAATATAATGTAACATCTGTAATGTGGGAATATAATGTAACATCTGTAATGTGGGAATATAATGTAACATGGGAATATAATGTAACATCTGTAACGTTGGAATATAATGTAACATCTGTAACGTGGGAATATAATTTAACATCTGTAACATGGGGATATAATGTAACATCTGTAACATGGGGATATAATGTAACATCTGTAATGTGGGAATATAATGTAACATCTGTAATGTGGGAATATAATGTAACATGGGAATATAATGTAACATCTGTAACGTGGGAATATAATGTAACATCTGTAACGTGGGAATATAATGTAACATCTGTAACATGGGGATATAATGTAACATCTGTAATGTGGGAATATAATGTAACATCTGTAACGTGGGAATATAATGTAACATCTAGTGTGGGAATATAATGTAACATCTGTAACGTGGGAATATAATGTAACATCTGTAACGTGAGAATATAATGTAACATCTGTAACGTGGGAATATAATGTAACATCTGTAACGTGGGAATATAATGTAACATCTGTAGTGTGGGAATATAATGTAACATCTGTAACGTGGGAATATAATGTAACATCTGTAACGTGAGAATATAATGTAACATCTGTAACGTGGGAATATAATGTAACATCTGTAACGTGGGAATATAATGTAACATCTGTAGTGTGGGAATATAATGTAACATCTAGTGTGGGAATATAATGTAACATCTGTAACGTGGGAATATAATGTAACATCTGTAACGTGAGAATATAATGTAACATCTGTAACGTGGGAATATAATGTAACATCTGTAACGTGGGAATATAATGTAACATCTGTAGTGTGGGAATATAATGTAACAACTGTAACGTGGGAATATAATGTAACATCTGTAGTGTGGGAATATAATGTAACATCTGTAACGTGGGAATATAATGTAACAACTGTTACGTGGTAATATAATGTAACAACTGTAACGTGGGGATATAATGTAACAACAACAATAATAATCATAACAAAATGCAATAAAAAATGTTTCACATAATGAAAAATAAAATGGTCAAATACACGAATGATGAATGATGCTTAAAGATGATCAGCCAGCTAGATAAAAATGAATGGAAAACAAATGATCCAAAAACAGAATCGTTTTAAATATAGAATAAAGAAATGCCTTATAAAAGGCTATTTATTAGGTAACATTAAATGGGCTGCCAGGAAGCACGGATTTAAACATAACTGACTCATAACCCAAACCCAGTTTTCAAACTGGAGTTATTCCAACGGCCAGTTTAAGAAGTTTTACGGGTTTCTTAAACCGGACAGTTGAATAGCTTCAGTTTGAAAACAGAGTTGAGGAATCATTGAATTGTGCCGTAGAGTATGAAACCATTTAGTATAACGTATTTCAACATGTAAATATCTATATTCTTCTAGTATATATATATATATATATATATATATATATAGCATAATATAAAATGAAATAATAAAATAAGGTGCCAATCAAATTTTATTAGAATTCAAAGTTCAGGCAAAGTATCTCAAAGTCCTTAACTCATGAGTTTTCAAAGATAATTATTGTCATCAGAGGACCATTACTGCAGTGACATCACTGCAGGTGATAAAATTACACTTTGAAAATATATAAAAATATATGCAAAAATGCATAAAAGTATATAACACATCAAATATATCAGCCCAAAAGTATTTTTTGGGCTGATATATTTGATAAGTTATATACTGTTTTGTATTTTTATATGTATTCATCTATTTCATTTTATATATATCAAATAAAATCAATCTTTGAGAAAAAATAGCCTTTTATAAGGCATTTTATATTATGCTATTAATGCTCTATCCAGTATATTGAGCTTCAGTTTTTATCCGGATGTTTCACTAATTAAAAGATATTAGTTGCCTCTTATATCTTTTGTTGGATTAACTTTATATATATATATATATATTTTTTTTAACATGATTCCCCCCAAACAAGGCAGGTCGCCACTGTAAACGTAAGGGGCTACTGAGAAAAAAAGAAAAGGGGAGAAGGTTTGGGGGTTCAGTTTAAATTGGGATCTGAACAGCGAGATGTCTGTTTACATTAGTTTTAAATTTCTGCATGTCAGTACTGTCGTGGAAACAGGGGGCAGGGAGGGAGTTCCAGAGAACAGCAGCACGAGGAAAGAAGCTATTTGAGTAGAATGCTCTCCGGCATCTGGCAACCTCCACAGTGAATGAATGAGATTTAGTAGAATGTCGAGTTAGTCTAGTGAATTTACGTCGAGGGGCACCAGAATGGCCAACTCATCGGAGCATAATCCATTGAAGTATTTGTAAAACAAACACAAGGATGCCACATTACGGCGATGGGACAGGGGCTGGAGCTTAGCTGACAGTGAGGGACCTATTAGGTTGGCGACACTTTTTTGGACCTTGTCAAGGAGGGAGATACTAGTAGATGATGCACCAGCCCAGATGTGGCAACAATACTCCATGCATGGGCGAATTGTGGCTTTGTAGAGATACAGGATAATGTCAGGTGTAAGGAGTTTGCTAGCACGGTAGAGGGAGCCAACCTTCTTTGCGACAGCCTTGGCAATGTCTTCAATGTATGTGTTCCAATTCAGGTTACGTGTGAAGGTTAGGCCGAAGAGTTTGAATGATGAACTATATATATTATGAAACAATCTAAGTCTCTAATGAGATATAATTTATGGGAAAAATTTAAGACAAAGGTAAAAGAATAAATAAAAACTGTTTGGACGCGTTATTTGCTCATCGTCAGGGCATAGACATTATCTATTTCTGCTCACTACATACCATTATGAAGCGCATGTCGTTTCTTAATAAACTTTATTGAATAAATATGTTTTGCAAACATTTGTATACAAATGTGTGTATATATATATATATATATATATATATATATATGTGTGTGTGTGTGTGCATTGTTTCTTTCATGAAACAATGTTCTTTTTCGAATTAGATGTTGCCAAGATTTTCCTTTGCCCAAAATTTATCACCAAAATATTATGACAAGGAGTAAAAGAAGTCGTTCAATAAAGAAATGTTATACACACACACATATATATATAATTATGAAACAGTCTAAGTCTCTGATGAAATATAATTTATCGGAAAAATTTAAGACAAAAGAGAATAAATAAAAATAAATGAGTTTTAATTAAAAAATATTTGCATCTCATTTTAAGGCATATATATATATATATATATATATATATATATATATATATATTTATATATATATATACATATACATATATATATATATATATATATGAAGCAATCCAACAAAAGATATAAGCGTCAACTAATATCTTATAATTAGTGAAACATCCGGATAAAAAAACTGAAGCTCAATATACTGGATAGAGCATTAATATTATAATATAAAATGAAGTAATAAAATAAGGTGTCAATCAAATTTTATTAGAATTCAAAGTTCAAGCAAAGCATCCTTAAGTCCTTAGCTCATGAGTTTTCAAAGATAATTCTTCTCTTCAGAGGACCATTACCGCAGTTATACTACTACAGGCAATAAAATTACGCTTTGAAAATATATAAAAAATTATATACACAAATACATAAAAATACATAACATCAAACATATCAATCCAAAAACTCATGAGCTAAGGACTTAAGGATGCTTTGCATGAACTTTGAATTCTAATAAAATTTGATTGACACCTTATTTTATTACTTCATTTTATATTATAATATATATATATATATATATATATACATATATATATATATATATATATATATACATATACATATATATATATATATATATACATATACATATACATATATATATATATATATATAGGCAGCATCTTCTCTTGCAGGCAAGTATTGTTGAATATAAGAGACAACTCATGTCTAGATATCCTTTGGTAGATCCTTTCAATAGTTCGACTCAGGATCTTAGTTTCGGAGGGGAATTGGCTGATGAATTTGCCATAATTTTCATTTGTGTCCTGCCTCCGATCGGAATTCAGAAAACTCCTAGTAGAAAATACCAAAATCTTAGAATATAGTACTAACAAACAAAAACTCCATATATTAGAAGCTCTATATAGAAAAACCAAAAACAACGTAATTAACAGAATTAACTTTAATATCAGTAATAATATTCTAAAATGTCTATAATTCTAACTATAGTTTTATACTCATTACATAATTCCCGCCCAAACCTTCTATAATACTAACACATGATATGCACTTGATTAACCTCATTTCCCTGAAGATGAACTCGGATGGGTCTGAAAGTACTTGGGAGACAAATCCAAACCATGGCAAATTCATCAGCCAATTCTCCTCCGAAACTAAGATCCTGATTCGGACTGTTGAAAGGATCTTCCAAAGGATATCCAGACAGAAGTTGTCTCTTATATTCAACTAATATATATATATATATATATAATATATATATATATATATATATATCTATTGTAATCACACTCTCATGTAACATCTCAATATTATAGACGCTCTTTTTAAGTTGTAAATTACTAGCCGCTAAATAAATATATATATTCTTCTAGTAATTATATATATATATATATATATATATATATATATATATAGCAATAGATAAAGTGAAATATGAATCAAATTTTATTACAATTCAAAGTTCAGGCAAAGTTCTTTAAAGTCCTTAACTCATGAGTTTTCAAAGAAAATCTTCTCCTCAGAGGACCATTACCACAATGACCTTACTGCAGGTAATAAAAATTAAACTTTGAAAGAATATATAAAAAAATATATATATAAAAATACATAAAGGTATATAAAACATCAAATATATCGGCCCAAAACATACTTTTTAGTAAAAGTCAACAAGTCTAAAATAGCTCCAGGCAAGATATCAAAGAGGTTGATTAAAAAATGATCCAAGTGGTGAATGGTGGTCCAAAAATGACAAAAGGTATCCAGGCGGGAAATTCGACACCTTGAGTACAATTTTCACTGTTATCTACTGCATCGATAGCAAACGAATTTCCCGCCTGGATACCATTTACCTGTATAGTTTTACTAAAAAGTATGTTTTGGGCCGATATATTTCAAAACTTCTATAATGTGTTTATTAATTATTATTGATACAGAAATAAACATTCTAATAAATCATCCATAAAATTTATATACATCTTCATGGATTACCTCCTCACACATATGGACGTTGATCTTTACCTCCTCCCGCACACACACACACACACACACATACATACACGTGTATTATGTAATACGTGGTTGTTTTAAGGAGATTGACCTATGGCCATGGCCATCCCTACTACAGGCCAGGCAATCGTGCAACTGGGGTCTTTTACTGGGGGCCATGTGAATTTTCTTAAATATTCGATATAGAAGTTGCAAACTATATCAACTGGTGCGGATCCTTTTTTTTCTTTTTAACCACAATATACAAGTAATGATCTTTTGACATAAGTACAAAATCTATAAAAAAAAATCCAACATTGAAATAAAAATTCTTCATTGAAATATGCATTTGCCTTTGTTTATTCAAAGTTACCTGTCTCTTCATTTATAGGAATTTGTCAATTGTCAAATTTATCAATTAACTCATTGTGGTTCTTATTATTTGGTATGTAAAACACATAAAAACATCAAACTAATCTCACAGAGGAATTTTACCTTTGTTTGCAACTTCTATATCGAATATTTAAGAAAATTCACATGGCCCCCAGTAAAAGACCCCAGTTGCACGATTGCCTGGCCTGTAGTAGGGATGGCCATGCCTATGGCCTTTCCACAGTCATGGAGTATTTTCAGCCTTGGGAGGCACCAGAAGAAACGAGTCGGATAAATTCCAGGAACAAGTATAAGATTTATAAACTTTCCGATTCATGGCGGCCCATTTAATGATACAACAAAATTCATGGCGGCCCATTTAATGTTACGACAAAAAAAAAAAATTAATTAAAAAAAAAATTTAAAAAAAAAAAAAAAAAAAAAAACGAATACATATAAAATACAAAATAAATAAATAAAAATAATGAAAAATGGTGATTAAACAATGAAGGTGTGAAAAAAGGTATTTTAGTTATAGACATGCACTGATGATGATGATGATGATGATGATGACGGTGGTGGTGGTGGCTGCAGCGACGGCAGTGGTGGTGTTGGTGGATGTGATGGGTTCTTTTGTTGTCCATCTTTTTTTTTTTTTAGGAGGGGGGGGAGGGGCTTTTGGTTGTCTCAGCCGGGGCATGCAATTTAAGAGATCTGTAAGAGAGAGAGAGAGATAGATAGAGAGTGGGCAGGAAGAAAGCAAATGAGTCAGCCATACCAGTAGTGGTGGTGGAGGGGGGGGGGGGCATTGTTAGGTGGAGGGGCAGGGGGAGTACTGTGTAGCCCAATTCATAAGACTCTATAAGTGACCTTCACCAGTGTAGGATGGGAGGCAGGAGTAAGTGGACAAGTGTGTTTTAAACTTTGAGAAAAGGTACAGATGGGGTTTTTTTTTTATTTGGAGAGGGGGGGGGGGGGTAGATAAAATATACCTGAATTTTGAGGGGTGGGGGAGTGTTGCATTACTTACAAAAATTTCTAAAATTAAACCCAGAAATAACAGTTAACTGCTTTTTAATCAGTTTTACAAACAAGTCATATATATATATATATATATATATATATACATATATATATATATATATGTATATATATATATATATATATGTATATATATATATATATATATATGTATATATATATATATATATATATATATATATATGTATATATATATATATATATATGTATATATATATATATGTATGTATATATATATATATATATATATATATATATATATATATGTATGTATATATATATATATATATGAGAAAGGAAGGATGAAGGTAATCCGACGTAATGGGAAACGAAAAAGGAAAATCCAAAAAGATGTTTGTTTTTTTATATATTCATCAACGTTTCGTTTTTATTTGTAAGATTTAAATCTTACAAATAAACACGAAACGTTGATGAATATATAAAAAAACTAACATCTTTTTGGTTTTTCCTTTTTCATTTCCTATATATATATATATATGTGTGTGTGTGTGTGTGTGAAAAAAGACAAACGGAAAACAGATTAAAAATGCAGCAAAAAAACAAAAACAAGAGATTTGACCGGTTTCGTTCGTATTAACAAACGTCTTCAAACGTCGTCCAAATCTTCACTTTTTTGAAGACGTTCGTTATTACGAACGAATCCGGTCAAATCTCTTGTTTTTGTTTTTCTCCTACATTTTAACCTGTTTTCTGTTTGTCTTTTTTCACACATTTTGTCTATCACGGCATGTCATTTTCATGACTTATCGTGCACCTTACTCCATATACATACATACATATATATATATATTATATATATATATATACATATAATTAAATAAGTGTTCTTCTATTTCCTATGTTTTACCATTATAAAATAAATTTAAAATCTTTACTTTTATTGAAGACGTTCGTTGATCCCGACGAAACCGGTGAAATCTCTTGTTTTTTGATGATTTTTTTTCCTATATTTAAATTTGTTTTTTTTCCGTTTGTCTTTTTCACACACACAAACACATTATTATATGTAAATTTCTACCACCCTTTCCCTACGCGACAACTTGAAACATGCTAGTTTTATTGTTTTGCCAAATTTAATTGAATTATCCGAAAAAAAAAAAAAATAAATAAATAAATAAAATAAAATTTAATTGAAGTATCCAAAAAAAAAAAAAAATAAATAAATAAATAAATAAAATTTAATTGAATTATCCGAAAAAAAAAAATAAATAAATAAAATAAATAAAATAAAATTTAATTGAAGTATCCAAAAAAAAATAAAATAAATAAAATAAAATAAAAAAAATAATCAAAACTCTGAAATTGTGGTTAAATTTCGAATTAAATGGCTGGAAAAAAAATAAAATAAATAAATAAATAAAATTTAATTGAAGTATCCAAAAAAAAAATAAATAAATAAATAAATAAATAAAATAAAATTTAATTGAAGTATCCAAAAAAAAAAAATAAATAAATAAATAAATAAAATAAAATTTAATTGAAGTATCCAAAAAAAATAAATAAATAAATAAATAAATAAATAAATAAAATAAAATTTAATTGAAGTATCCAAAAAAAAAAAATAAATAAAATAAAATAAAAAAAAAATAAAAACTCTGAAATCGTGGTTAAATTACGAATTAAATGGCTGGAAAAAAAAAAAAAAAAAAAAAGTTTAAACATCTTACCTACTTTCATGACTATATAAAAAAACAAAAAACATTTTGATACAAATGCCAGCCAAAGCTGCTCGGCTAAGGATAACCACCACCAAAAAATAGTTATTTCCGCCACCGCTAGTTGATACCGGCACCAATAGCGCGACCAGCAGTCATTTGACCAAAGAAAAACTTGATATCTTCCTTCTTCCTTTCACAAACTGAAATTATAGATCCGCCTAAACCTAACCCTTATTAAATATAGAAATCGGATAATCTATGTGACTGTTACTGTGAGAGTATTGATTTACTCCTCTTCAGGAGTTAGGCACAAGGCCAGTTTTTATCTTACTCCCACAAGTAAGATGTGACCCAAGATCGGGTCGGGAAAGTGGGGTTTAAAAATTGCCTGGGCAGCCCTGTCGGCATTCCCCGGTAGGGGCGCCTCAGGCAGTAAGCAATAAACTTACTCCTCCCCAAAGAGGGGAGTCGAAGCCTGGGAGGGTGGACCTCCTAGAACTGCACAGGACAGACCCATAGACCGGCGTAAATCAAGCCCCGAAGGCCAAGACAATACCAGTCTATGGGGTGCAGTATCCATCGGATAACAGATACTACACTTTGATCTTAGCCAAAAGGCCAAGTGAGAGTAAACAGAATAGTATGTTCCTAATTGAACCTACATATATAAATACTTCAATAATATGAGTTTTCTTTTTTGTTTTCTGGACTTTCTTTCTTAAGAGTTGCACTTATAGAAACTCCAAGAAAATCCAGGATATATAACTCTGTATTTTGGTGGTCTAAGTTGACGACGAAACGGTCCGTCAAGATCTGGATCTTTTTAGAAATTAATAAAGACATGGTTACTGGAATCTAATATTCTATTTTTTATTCATTTGTCTAAAGCTATTATTAATGATCCCCTGCTTTTAAATTAGTTTCCTTTGAATCCCATTTTTGCTTTTTAATTTCTCCTTTCTTTTTGCACAATACTATTTCTATACACATATGCATGTTTTTTTTTTGTGTGTATATATATATATATATATATATATATATATATATATATACATATAATCCGAGTATGGTATAGATCCACAGGGTATAAATCCAGGGTAGTTGAACCGGGTTTATGAGAGTGCTCAATAAAAATATAGAGCAGAAATATAAATATAAATGATAATTTATTTCATTTTGACTACAAAATTGATTTTGTTTCACGAGAGCAGTTTGAGGGACTCCCGATCCTCAGGCCTTGAAGATCAGAAGTCCCTCAAACTGCTCTTGTGAAACAAAATCAATTTTGTAGTCAAAATGAAATAAATTATCATTTATATATATATGTGTGTGTGTTTAAATCCACTTTAATCAAAAAAAATACATACGTCTACGCGTCAATTAATCGACTCAACTCAAATACAATAAAACAAAGAATGGGCTTCTATTATGTCTCTCCCAACCTATCCAAAGCTATTATTAATAAAAATAAGATATATTAAGACACCGGATGATTCCCTACTTTTAAATTAGTTTTCATTTGGATCCCCTTTTTGCTCTTTAATTTCTCCTTTCATTTTGCCAATACTACATCTATATACATTTTGTATATATATTTCGAGCACATATATATTCAGATGTATTTTATATATATATATATATATATATATATATATGTATGTATGTGTATGCTTATGTACATATTTTATTAACACTATACTCTCAAACTGACAGATCTTCTCGTTCTCTGCCATTTTTAGCATTTTGTTCGCTCTTGAAAAAGCCCACGCAACAGTTGGACGAAACGTTGAGTCTTAGGTCTTCCGCTGTTCCTTTTTAATTTATATATATATATATATATATATGATTATTTTTATTGATACAGAAAGACATGTACAAAATCTGCGACACTGGCATGGCGATGTTATCGATCAACAGTTGTTATAAACTGAGATCTCATCAGACACAATTAAAATCCGATCTTTACCTCAAATCATTGGGAAGTATGAAATGGAGAAGAAACTTTTTATTTTTATTTTATTTATTTATTTTTGTTTTTTTAGAAGTAGATTGTTATGTTATTATTATTATTATTATTATTTTCTTAGCTCGTTACATCAAGTGGCTTCATGCCCTGTCTGGAGCGATTTCCTTAAAAAGTAAATAAACAGAGCTGTACTATTAGTTGTTTTGTTTAAGAGGAAAATGCTGAAGATCGATATAAGAACGAGTATGCAGATTTAAGCTTAAAGAATCCTCCCAGACCACTTCGCGACCATTTTCGTTTGGCACCAACCGATTCTGTTTATTATTTCTAGAGTGAGTGCTGATTTACTTGTCGTAGAATTGAGCAATTCTGGATTCAGTAGATGCTATATTTAAGAAAACGTACAACCGACTACCGTATGCACATCTATCAGAAACGCACAAGCGAAGCTAATGTCGGGCTGAAACGGCTGAGGCTATCGAAGTGTGCCCGGATTATATCGATTTATTATAAATATAATTTATTTACCAGGCTCCTAAGCACAAGGCCAAGAGATCTGAGCGCAGCGTGAGGAAATAGTTAACAAATAGAAAGTGAATACGATATATATATATATATATATCGTATTCACTTTCTATTTAACTATTTCCTTGGCTTGCCAGCTTGCTATCGCTCCGCAAAGTTTGCTACTTAAAACATTAATTAAAAATAAACATTTCGTTCATAATTTTGTTGTAAACACGAAACAACATCTTTCTCGTTTATTCATATAAATAAACATTAACATTTTGGTAATTCCGATAAAAATTTATCTTTTAAATGTGACCGTAACAGAAGGGAAAGAAAGAAGATTGCAACTTGAAAATCAAGTCGGTCCCTCTAAAGAAACGAACATTTGAATAGAAATGCTAAATATTTTCCCAGAAAATAAAACAATTCTGCTAAACAGAACCATTTGCTATATTAAAATTAAAATAATCATTGAATTAAAAAACAATAACAAACAAGCCGCGCATGCGTGGTCCCCCTCTGTATGTGACTCAGTGTGGCGAGTGTAAAATGCAATAAATTTGGGCAATTTGGGGCATTTTTGACCCCCTGGGGGCGCAAACCAGAATTTTTCTGAGGTCAAGGATGCTCATTTTATATCCAGAACAATTGCCTCTACATTTTGGCCAAGTTTCAGAGAAATTGAATGGATGGATCAAACGTTATGGGAGAAAAGGGTCATTTTTTGCCATTTTGGGTTTTTTTTACCCCCTGGGGGGCGCGAACCAGATTTTTTCCAAGGTCAGCGATACTTATTTTCTATTAGGAACAATTGCCTCCATATTTGGGCCAAGTTTCAGAGAAATTGAATGGATGGATGAAAAGTTATGGGGCAAAAAAATGTCATTTTTTGCCATTTCGGGGCCTTTTGACCCCCAGGGGGGGGGGGGGGTGGCTAACCAGATTTTTTTTCAAAAATCGGAGAATCTCACTTTCTAACCTGACCAAAGTTACAACTTCATGCAAAATTTCAGAGAAATTCAATGGATGGTTGCGGAGAAAAATCCGGACGGACGGACGGACGGAAATGCCTCAAAACATAGGTCTTCCGATTTTATAATAGTTAATTAATAAAATGTCCTTTTTTCAAAACCATATGCAAATTAGTGGATCGTGCGACTGATATCGCGTATACATACGCAGTATATGAAACAGATGTGTCCATTGTGTAAAGTTGAACGAACTTATTTCTGTTCGTACCAGTCAGGGATACGTCTGCGACATTCAGTCCGACCGTGACTTTGTTGCTGTTGGGCTGAGGTACGGTCGTGTCCAGTCTCCGAAGGTCCACACTCCCAGGCTTGACCTTCTCTTTGCGAATACCATTAATGATCAACATCTTTCTGATTCTCTCTCTTCCGACCTGAAGCACGTGGTGCTATGGGGAGGTGGATGGTTACTTTTAATACGACTAAAACCACACTCTCTCCTTTCACCGCCAACGCTCGGATCCTAATTTTTCCCCCAATTGAAATGAATGGCTCTTTCCTTGAGGAAGCCCCCCTGCTTTGATAAGCTTCTGGGGCTGACCTTCACTCCAGACTTGAGATGGAAGACTTACATCAAATCCGTTGCTAAGGTCGCTGGAAAAATGGTTGGATCATTCCATCGCTCCAGAGAGTACCTGACTCCTGACGCAATCAAAGAGCATTAATGATCAAGATCTTTCTGACTCTGTTCCGACCTGAAGCACATGGTCAATGGAGGAAAATGTGTCTGGTTATGTTTAATACGTCCAAAACCAAGCTTCTCTCCTTTCACCACCAACGCTCTGATCCTCACTTTGCCCCAATTGGAAAAATGGTTGGGTCTCCGCAAAGAGTACGCGATTCATTTTTTTTTTTTTGAAAATGTACAGCACTAAGTCAAAATCTTAGTCAACTAATCTTTTTTTATTATTATTATTATCTTTTTTATTATTATTATTATTATCATTATTATTATTATCACTATTATTATTATTATCATTATTATTATTATTATCATTATTATTATCATTATTATTATCATTATTATTATGCCAGTATTTATGAAGGCCAAGAGCCACTCGAGGATAAGGGCCAATGAGACGGAATGATGGCCAGTCAGCTGAGAGATGAAGAACACTATGAGAGTACTCACATTAACCAAACATATGAACTGTGTTTGATTGAATTATGTTTAAAGTATAAGGTACTTCTCCAGATTAGGACCCAAATGACTGCCAGCCAAAACATGAGGAACACTATGGAAGTGCTAACATTGATTAATGATATGAACCGCATTTGATTGTTTATGGGGCAATTTATGACAAGAATTTCTTAACATTGGATTTGAAGATGACCAGCAGGGAAGCAGTCCCGCAGTAATGTGTTCCATAGGCGGTAAGCTCTTGCAAAGAAGCTTTATTCATAGAAATTCCACTTGACACATGGAAGAAGAAAAAAGTTTGTTTTTTCGTAGAGGTAATAAGACGAGTTCTTGCTGTGAATGTCTTACAAGGAGGAACAAAAGATCGGAACTCAGTCGTGCACCTTCAATGGAAATAACGATAGAGTAGAAAGGGACTGTAGGGAAGAGGAGAGACCACCTCCCACTAGATTTCTAAGTCGGTTTTATACTTTTTCAAGGCATGGAATCTTATATAGTGAAGAAGGCTGGAGAGTATTTCAGCCAAAAAATGTTATGAAAAAAATGTGGACACGTATATAACTAGATTTTATTACGGAACAGCATTTCTTTTTTGTTCAACTATGCCACAAAAAATATATATATTTGTATTAAAATAATAAAGTTCATATATTCTTCTTTTCAAGCATCGTTTTAAGAATTTAATAATAAATGAGGCTTTTTAAAAGCTTGTTTAGAGGCGATATTTATTAATAAAAATAAAATTAGAACAAATTTTTTTTTTTTTCCGTTTTCATTCTTTATAGTTTGATCTTTGACTAATAATTTTGCTAGCCTCATTTATTATTAAATTCTTAAAAAGATGTTTAAAAAGAAAAAAAAAATATGTACTCTCTTATTTTAATACAAATCTCGTGTGCATGCGCGTTACCTCGTATTTAAAGAGTGAATGAACCATTATAACAACACCACGTCTATTTTCCATCCTTACGGACTGCTACAAACATACGGAACTATTACTACTTCTCATCACACTCTGAAGATGCTAGGAATCTAGCGAAATTATTTTGGAAGATTCTTCATGTTTTCATTTCGTGAGTCGCTGATGATTTGAATGGACTCTAACAACCTTTTAACGGATAAAAGGTCAGTCCATCTCAATGAAACCGTGCTACGTCTCTGAAATAGTTTTTAAAGAAATAATTTGTATTTTAGCTCTCACTTTTTGCAATCGAGCACTTTATTGATTTCTTTTCAACATACCCTGACGTACTATATATATATATATACAGGGTGGGCCAAAATAAGGGTCCTATCTTTAAATTTGAATAACTTGAATTTGAATAACTTCCACAAAATAAAAGTTAAACTCACCAAACTTTATGTGTGTGTAGACTGACCCTTCCGAGATTTTTTGAAATAAACAAAACAAATTTTAGCCGAAAAACACTTCTTAAAACTTACAAAAACTAAAGTATTGTTTTTTACACTGTTTTGAGTTTTTTAAGCAAAAATAATGTTTTCTAAATGAGGGTACGTTCCTTAGGGCTAATACGGCTTATGCTTGCTTCGGAAGGGGTCCTTTACTTATTCTAAAAAAAATCAAAAAAAAAATCAATAAATAAAAAAGTTATGAATTTTTAAAAATAGGACCCTTATTTTTGCCCACCCTGTATATATGTTTTGCCAGCCATTCAAAAGAATTCTGTTGTTTATAAATTCCTGTATCAGTGTGGAGCTGACTACGTTGGCAAGACATCCCAAAGATTAGAAATTAGAATATCCCAACACATACCACGTGATATTCGTTTACACAAGGTTTCGAGATCATCTGGGAACTTCGAGGCACAGGAATCAGCCATCCGTAATCACCTGGTTAGTACAAATAGTTGTTCTAACAAGTATTCCGATGGGTGGTTTTCTGTTTTACACAGTGCTAGGTTTAACTACAATCTCAATATTATTGAGGCATTAGTTATTAACAATTCTCGACCTAGCCTGTGTAGACAAAAGATTTTGAAGCATCAGTTGGAGATCTTTAATGATTCAAATCCACCATAACGTTGAGAGATTTACGTTTTTTTTTTTTTCTCAATCGTTTTCTCCAATTTTCTCCTCATATCTCATTCGATTTTCCTAGTTTTTAATTTATCATTCTGACGTTTCCTCTTAGAGGGTGAGACAATAAGGCCTTAAGGAAAATTTTAGCAATTTTCTTTTTTTTTTTTCCCCACCCCCCACCCGCCCGTTTCATTGATTAAAAAAATGTTTCCTCTGAAATTTATCCTACGATTTTCTTGTACGCGAAATTTACTTATATATATATCAATCTGAACTATATAAAAATACTTTAATATTGTTACCTGGTAAATACAAAAGCTTAAAGTGGAATTATAATTCTTACTTTGCAAATTTTGTGATTTCGACTCAGACACTAAAAAGATTTTTTTTAAATGTAAAAAAGCAAAATTATAGCAATTGCTTCTCCGATTCTGCAGAGTGTCGAATGGTATGTAGCTGGGTTGTAGGGAGAGGAAAAGGGGCGGGAGAAGGAGGAGGAGGAGGAGGATGAGTGCAATGGTCATTTTAGCGTCCATTGGCAGACCGAAGCACAGGCAACTGCACTAGTTATGTTTCTCAGTATTTTTTTGCCCAAAAGCCTTGACCGGACACAGCAAGATTACCCACTCGGTCAATGAGAGAGAAAAGTCTGTTACCTACCACTGAAAAAATGGGGTGGGGGGTGATTTCCGCCACTGTAGAAAACATCTACAAGGATACAAAAGTTGGGGAAAACAGATTAGATACGCAACAGGTTGCAGGTAAAAAAAAAAATTAAAAAATACGCGTGGGTGGGGGGGTAGGCGGTTGGAAAAAAAAAAGCAGGTGAGAAAATCCACTGTCCAGTCGTACGAGTGTTTTTTGAGGACTAGTTTATCTGGTTCGTTTTTGCTTTCTTTTCATTTCTCTAACCTTAGAAAAAAATATATATATATAAATAAATAGAAACCATGGTTAGCATCTGTTTCAGAAAAAAAAAAATTCAGATATGCAAAAAGAAAAAAAAAAAAAGAAAAAAAATCAGATATGCAAAATAAAAAAAATAAAAAATTCAGATATGCAAAAAAAAAAAAAAAAAAAAAAAAATATGTAACAAAAATAAAACAAATAATATTTCATGAATAAAAAATTAAAGTTTTTTTTTTTTCCTTTCAAATTTTGACCAATTTTCAAATTCGGCAAAAAATTAATTTAAATTGATCTATATAAATAAAATACTTTTCATGTAACGCCAGGTTGAGACTTTGCTGACGATCTAGCCAGAAAAACTCTAATTCAGAAATAGACTGCAAATAATTAAGTAAATATAAATTAAGTAGGTATGTGTATATGTTTATGTATTTCTATGTATAGGATTTACTCCTAAACTAATTAACCAGTCATTATAAATTTTGGAACACAGCTGCTAGGTATAAAGATGCGCAGTGTGGGATATATTTAGTTTAATTTATATTTATGGAAAAAGGGCAAATAAGATGTGGAGACCCTTCGTTAAAGTTCAGATATTTGTGATTTTTGTGAAATTTTAACAAAAAGTATTTTTCAAATTTCAGTTTCTTTAAAAGATTGTTAGGGGTGGTAGGGTTAGGGGATAGGGTACAGTGAGTGCCGATGCGAAATCCCGGAATGGTCATTACAGATGCGGATGCGCGGTTGTCCAATGTTATATTAACTGGCCAATTTAGTCTTCTATAGTGTATCATTACGAGTCGCAAAAATATTTTTGCCAGCAGAAAAAATACAGTGACCCCCCCAGGTGTACGTTAGCCTCGAACCGAAATTTCAAGTCTATGAGATGCAAGAGACAGGTGCATCCTATTGACAAAGAGATGATACTAGACGACAACACCCTGGAGGTAATAGACTCTTTCTGCTATCTAGGAGATATGCTGATCGCAGGTGGTGGATGTGAACTCGGTACGACCACAAGAGTGAAGGCAGCACGGGCTAAATTTCGTGAGCTGTTGCCTGTGACAGCATCGCGAGCTGTTCCCCTCTACATCCGGGGTAAGTTGTATGGCAGGAGTGTCAGGAGCGTCATGATATATGGCAATGAATGCTGGGCCCTCATCCAGCCTTCTCTATATGCTAATACATATATTGTCATTAATTATATATATATATATATATATATATATATTTTAACGGCGAGGAATGCAGACGTTTGGGACATTTTTTTTTGGGGGGGGGGGGGGTAGAATGAAATTGAACAAGTATAAAAACGAGAGGAAATTAAAAAAAAATTCATGAATGTACTAAGCCGGCTTTCGTCCACACTCATCAGAGTATTAACGTGGAAGTAATTAAATACGACTATAAACTTAAAAGAAATTTATAATGAAAACTAGTGACATATATATATATATATATATATATATATATATATATATTGGGGAGGAGGGTCACAAGTTGATCACATTAAGTCCTAAAAGCCACTTTGTAAACAAAAGGAGATTGCTTTTAGGACTTAATGTGATCAACTTGTGACCCTCCTCCCCAATATATATATATATATATATATATATATATATATATGTGTCACTAGTTTTCATTATAAGTTTCTTTTAAGTTTATAGTCGCATTTAATTACTTTCACGTTAATACTCTGATGAAAGCCGGCTTAGTACATTCATGAATTTTTTTTTTTATTTCCTCTCGTTTTTATACTTGTTCAATTTCATTCTACCCCAAAAAAAATGTCCCAAACGTCTGCATTCCTCGCCGTTTTTAAATTTTGTACCACGAAAAATTTATTTATATATATATATATGGGCCCAAATTCTAGTATATATTATATATTAAATGGTTTTTAACGCTAATACATAGTTAAAGCAAAATAAATTGTTTCGGACTATTAAAAGAATTTCCAATGCTATTGATAATGTTTAACCATTAATTTATTTATTTTTATGATCGCTTATGTTTTAATTCATGTTTTGAAACATGACGTAAATCATAAATCCATGACGTCATGTCAAAACTATAATTATTTTGTTACGGTACTGTTTTAAAGATCTATTTATAAGAAAATCTAAATAGCTCAGTTTGTAGAACATCAGATTGAACATCTCAAGGCTTCAGTTTTCAACCATTAACTAAACGGAAGTAATTTCTTTTCAGTAGGTTAATTCCCCTTATATCAATTTATCTATTATTTCCAATAGGTTAATTCCCCTTATATCAATTTATCTATTATTTCCAATAGGTTAATTCCCCTTATATCAATTTATTATTTCCAATAGGTTAATTCCCCTTATATCAATTTATTTATTATTTCCAATAGGTTAATTCCCCTTATATCAATTTATTTATTATTTCCAATAGGTTAATTCCCCTTATATCAATTTATTTATTATTTCCAATAGGTTAATTCCCCTTATATCAATTTATTTATTATTTCCAATAGGTTAATTCCCCTTATATCAATTTATTTATTATTTCCAATAGGTTAATTCCCCTTATATCAATTTATTTATTATTTCCAATAGGTTAATTCCCCTTATATCAATTTATTTATTATTTCCAATAGGTTAATTCCCCTTATATCAATTTATTTATTATTTCCAATAGGTTAATTCCCCTTATATCAATTTATTTATTATTTCCAATAGGTTAATTCCCCTTATATCAATTTATTTATTATTTCCAATAGGTTAATTCCCCTTATATCAATTTATTTATTATTTCCAATAGGTTAATTCCCCTTATATCAATTTATTTATTATTTCCAATAGGTTAATTCCCCTTATATCAATTTATTTATTATTTCCAATAGGTTAATTCCCCTTATATCAATTTATTTATTATTTCCAATAGGTTAATTCCCCTTATATCAATTTATTTATTATTTCCAATAGGTTAATTCCCCTTATATCAATTTATTTATTATTTCCAATAGGTTAATTCCCCTTATATCAATTTATTTATTATTTCCAATAGGTTAATTCCCCTTATATCAATTTATTTATTATTTCCAATAGGTTAATTCCCCTTATATCAATTTATTTATTATTTTCAATAGGTTAATTCCCCTTATATCAATTTATTTATTATTTAAAATAGGTTAATTCCCCTTATATCAATTTATTTATTATTTTCAATAGGTTAATTCCCCTTATATCAATTTATTTATTATTTTCAATAGGTTAATTCCCCTTATATCAATTTATTTATTATTTTCAATAGGTTAATTCCCCTTATATCAATTTATTTATTATTTACAATAGGTTAATTCCCCTTATATCAATTTATTTATTATTTTCAATAGGTTAATTCCCCTTATATCAATTTATTTATTATTTTCAATAGGTTAATTCCCCTTATATCAATTTATTTATTATTTTCAATAGGTTAATTCCCCTTATATCAATTTATTTATTATTTTCAATAGGTTAATTCCCCTTATATCAATTTATTTATTATTTTCAATAGGTTAATTCCCCTTCTATCAATTTAATCCTCGAGGAATCTAAATAAAAGAGAGTTGGCTGTCTGTCTGTGTGTATATGTCTAGAGAAAGTAATGGGCTGGGCGGAGAAGAAATGGGGGGTCGATAGGAGGATAACAGGGAATAGAAGTTTTAATAGAAATATGTTACACTTTTGCTCCATGCAACGTTGAGTAACCCGGCTAGTAAATTAATAAAGGACCAATTAGGAGGATGGTCAACGTGATAAATGGACCTTTAACATACTAATTAATAAACAGTTTATCAATAACCACTGTTCACCGAGGTGGGAGGGTGGAGGGGGGCATCATGCGGGAAGTGGCATACTGATACTTGCAACGGCATTCACCCTGGTTGAATTGAGTTTGCTTTTTCTTTGACTTGCAGAGACTGACCATTTATGGAGCTGAGAGCTGAGAGCTGAGGCAAAGTCCTCAGCTGCCCACCGATACGCTTGAATCGCCGCAGGCAGAGAGGATTAAATACGATTTTTTTCAAATAGGATTTTGTTCTTATCTCTCCCTAAAAACCTTTAAAAAATAAAATAAAAATAAAAGAATCTTAAATTGAGGAATATTTATTAATTGATGTCCAATACCTATTGTTAAAATTTCACAAAAATCGGAGTTATCTGAATGTTCACAAAAGACGTTCACCCCCGCTTTGGCTCATTTGCATAAAACTAAATATAGCCCATATTACCTACCCTTATGCTAAGCTGCGTTGTTCTATAATCAATGTTACATAGTGGGGGTTGCAGAGAGTAGGAGGGCTTCCTGGAAGGAGGTAGCAGCCAAAACGGAAATCGGAAGTGACGTCATGATGGTGGGAGGCTTTGTAAATCTCTTAGTTCCTGACTGGCGGCCGAGGCAGATGTGAGAGGCGGTCGCCCTGTTGCCAGTGGGCAAGGGTCAGAAGGGGTGGAACGCAGTAGCCCAGAATGACTAAAGTAACTCTTTCTTCTCTCTCCCTCTCCCGTGTAAAAAACCACTAAATCTAACCCTAGTCTCTGTCTGTCTGATGTTAAATAAAACTGTTGAAATAACTCAACAACATCATCTGCCTGGTTTTTCTATCAATGCAGAGTTTAACTTACACCAGCCAGCAAGATGAAACCCGGGTGCACCCAGCCTAACGAGGTAAGAGAGAATGTAAGACAAAGAGTCTTAAAGTAAATAAACTGATAAATAAATTAATGTCTTCATTTTTTTGCCTTTGTTTGAAAATTGGCCCACCAAAAAATAAAAAAGTAAAATACAAAATATTTTCAATAAATAAATAAATAAATAAAAAATTTAAATCAAAGCAAAACATTCAAGAAAAAAAACAAAGAAACAAAACATGCGCACCCAAGAAAAATGTAGATAAAAAAAAAAAAAATTTAAGCCACAATTAAAGAAATGACCTTCGGGAAAGGTCAGTTCTTTAATTCTTAAGTTTAATTTTGTTTACATCCCCTAAAAAAAAAAAAAAAAAAGAAAAAGGTTTTTAAATTTTAAAGAAAAAAAAACGTTTTTTTTTTTTTTATCCCTTCTGTAAAACAAACAAAACAATTTTAAAATATAAAAATCAAACAAAACAATTTTAAAATATAAAAAACAAACAAAACAATTTTAAAGTATAAAAATCAAACAAAACAATTTTAAAATATAAAAATCAAACAAAACAATTTTAAAATATAAAAAACAAACAATTTTAAAATATAAAAATCAAACAAAAAAAAACTAAGAATAAGTTAGAAAGAAAAGAAAACATGCAATAACTTTTTTATTTTTTTTAGATTTCAGAAAAATTCGAACGCAAAAAATTGAAAGTAGAAAGTTAACTTCAAAATCAAAATCTAATTTGTATTATTCAGACCGCTATTCGTATCCGAGTCATTGTATTCACGTTTCAGACGGTGTGATCTTTGACCTTCTTCAGGTGCCACTTTTTTCGAACTCGGGAACCTTCTAGTAAAACTTTGGAAAGCTGGCTGGAATTCCAAAACTCAGTTAAGGGTAAGCGAGGAAAAAGCAGGCCGAGAAAGACTTGGAATAACTCAGTTAAAGATAGCGTCAAGCAATGGCACATCGAAACCAACGTTAATGATAAAGTTACATGACCAACGTGCAACCCACATGGGAGAAGGACTCGCTAAGTGAAGAAGAAGTTTCCCACTTAATGTACAATTTGTTGCATTTTATTACAATTGTTCTTCAAGAATTGAGCTCTTCAGGCAGCCGGTAGTGCGAATATAACAAAAAAAAAAAAACATAAGAATATTAAACGAAGTAGAAGTTCCCCCGAGAAGGTTGACAAGTTTGAAAAGATGAACCTGGTCGCGATGTTACACCAGATGAAACGTTGTGAATATAACAGTCAAGATGAGAAAAGTAGTCCGAATAATCCAAATTAGCAATCCTCACCTAAAAAGTTCTAAAACATCACAAACTTTCGCATTACAAATGAAGTACGTTTTCCGTATTAAAAAAAAAAAAGCAAATAAATAATAGTAATCGCATTACGAATAAAGGATCGCGAAATCGAAAGCGCTTGAGTGATGGCCGAAAGAAACAATGCTCAGAGCCATAATGTTCAAACTACTGCTAGAAACCAGAAAACTTGTTCGTCGCATCGAGACGATAATAAAAAGAGAAAACTCTGTAGTATTCAATGAAGCCGGCTTATAATAATTTGCTGCATATATATATATATATAATTTATTTAGAAAACTATATGTTACAAATTCAAAAACATACCGCGGTTTCATCCAAATGGGCTGACTTTTTACAGTTTTAAAAAAAATCTATGCCCAGTGGAATCGTCAGCGTTCTGAATGATGTCAAACCACGATGATATGTCGTTGAATAGCGCTTGTATTGTGTAGATGGTACGTAATAAATTTGTTTGATTTCATTCAGAACGCTGATGATTCCAATGGGCATAGATTTTTTTTTTAGATGTAAAAAGTCAGCCCATCTGGATGAAACCGCGGTATGTTTCTGAAATATATAACATAGTTTTCAAATAAATTATATTAGCTCTCACTCCTCTGCGATCGTTCACTTTACTGATTTCTTTTCAACCTGACACACACATATATATATATATATATCTTCTTCCCTTCTTTATCTCCACATCACCCTCTTTCTTGCTTTCTCTGACAACTGGAAAATAATCGCTGACAGATTACTACATGACGTTAAAACCAAACAAAAAAAAATGCTCTAAATGTTTACCCCCCCCCTCATTCTGTTCCTGGTTATCCCCAAAACTTGTTACTTATTCAAAAAATGTGCACAAAAAAAATGTGCCTATATTTTGCCCGAGGCAATGCCAAAAAAAAAGAATATATCAGCTACGCGGTGTGTCTTGTGTAGTTTCTGGCATTTAGCAGGACACACACAACTGCCCTTTCTATAATATGAATGGATAAATGCAAAAGTCTTTTTCATTTATCACTCCTAAATTACCATCAAAACGGGTTACTGTTATTTAAATCAATAATACAACATATTTCCAAGTACTGTATATATAGTACAGACGAAAGACCCAAAGATAACTATCTGAATGCCTAATTTACATAACAATGTTTTAAACAGTTCATAATTAATATTTGGTGTTATTCATTTGTAATTTTATTGTCCTATATTTCCTACATATATGCAATAGTTTTAATCAATTAAAGAGATTTAATAAAAAAATAAAAAAACATGGATAAATTACTAAAACCTTTCTTAAACTACAGAGAAAACATAAGCGAGAAGAGTTCGCAGAGAAAGGAGGAGAGGGAAAGGGTAACTGACTGATTGATTGATCGCTAGCTCGCTGTTCTCTCTCCTGCTAGCAACACCACAATTTCTTTTTATGGTTTTTAACTTTAATGATTGTTTTCATCGAGTGGATAAAGGGTTCGCATTTAGGTTTAAATGTGCCTTTCCAACCACCTTTTTAGGAGGCATCCGTTTCTGAATTGTAAGTTAAAAAAAGAGCCCCCCACCCCCTCACACTATCACTGAGGCTAATTGATTTTTTTCTTTCTTTACAATCTTATTTTAAAAAAAAAATTGGCTAATTGATTTTTTTTCTTTCTTTACGATCTTTTTTTTTTTTTAAATTGGCTAATTGATTTTTTTTCTTTCTTTACATTTCTTTACGATCTTATTTAAAAAAAAAAATTGGCTAATTGATTTTTTTTTCTTTCTTTACATTTCTTTACGATTTTTTTTTTTTAAATTGGCTAATTGATTTTTTTTTCTTTCTTTACATTTCTTTACGATCTTATTTAAAAAAAAAAAATTGGCTAATTGGTTTTTTTTCTTTCTTTACATTTCTTTACGATCTTATTTTTAAAAAAAATTGGCTAATTGATTTTTTTTCTTTCTTTACATTTCTTTACGATCTTATTTTTTAAAAAAAAAATTGGCTAATTGATTTTTTTTCTTTCTTTACATTTCTTTACAATCTTATTTAAAAAAAAAATTGGCTAATTGATTTTTTTTTCTTTCTTTACATTTCTTTACGATCTTATTTAAAAAAAAAATTGGCTAATTGATTTTTTTTTCTTTCTTTACATTTCTTTACGATCTTATTTTTAAAAAAAAATTGGCTAATTGATTTTTTTTTCTTTCTTTACGATCTTATTTTTTAAAAAAAATTGGCTAATTGATTTTTTTTTCTTTCTTTACATTTCTTTACGATCTTATTTTTTCAAAAAAAAATTGGCTAATTGATTTTTTTTTCTTTCTTTACGATCTTATTTCAAAAAAAATTTTTTTTTAAATTTTGTATCAAAATTACCAAGAAGTCATCGTGTACTTGTCAGATGTTATTTTCTTTTTATATCACCTCATACCAGCTCAATACACAGCACATCTTGTTACTGGCGGGAGCTGATTGCCATTGTTAACAAAGTCAATAAGGACAGAAACATATAAAACTAATATTGTTTAACGAGTGGGACAGTGTGGAAATTCCATGGTGCTTTTTACATCAACCTGTATAAATTACTCTTAATAATAATAACAATAAAAGGGTCAAAGAAATAGTCGTGAAGGATCAAGGAGGATGGGAAAACCGAGGAGGTAAAGCACTAACCAGATCTCTACTGGAAGAATGCGGAGAATGCTGGGACCTTGGGGAGGCTTTTGCCACCCAAATCCCAGAGAAGACCAATGGTTGGTGCCGGCAAGAAATCAATGGTAAGCGGCTGTTGTGATAACGCACAGTCATTTGCAATAGTTTTTGAAAGAGGTGGAGAGCACTGGAAATCTGGGGAGACTTGTTGTCACTCAAACCCCAGGGAATATCACCGGTTGTCGGTGAGCAATCACTGATGATTACCTGTGTGAGAACTCCTAGTGAGTACATAATAATAATAATAATAATAATAATAATAATAATAATAATAATAATATTCCTTTTAAATTAATAAATGTCTCTCAGGATCAATACATAAAGGAAAAAAAAAAATTTTTTTCTCAGTAAAAATAATTGTTATTAAATAAGTTATTGTCAAGGGAGGTCAAAATAATTCGGTATCGTCAAGGGAGGTCAAAATAATTGTGATTGTCAAGGGAGGTCAAAATAATTGTTATTGTCAAGAGAGGTCAAAATAATTGTTATTGTCAAGGGAGGTCAAAATAAATGTTATTGTCAAGAGAGGTCAAAATAATTGTGATCGTCAAGGGAGGTCAAAATAATTGTGATCGTCAAGGGGGGTCAAAATAATTGTGATCGTCAAGGGAGGTCAAAATAATTGTGATCGTCAAGGGAGGTCAAAATAATTGTGATCGTCAAGGGAGGTCAAAATAATTGTAATTGTCAAGGGAGGTCAAAATAAATGTTATTGTCAAGGGAGGTCAAAATAAATGTTATTGTCAAGGGAGGTCAAAATAAATGTTATTGTCAAGGGAGGTCAAAATAAATATGATCGTCAAGGGAGGTCAAAATAAATGTTATTGTCAAGGGAGGTCAAAATAAATGTTATTATCAAGGGAGGTCAAAGTAATTGTTATTGTCAAGAGAGGTCAAAATAATTGTGATCGTCAAGGGAGGTCAAAATAAATGTTATTATCAAGGGAGGTCAAAGTAATTGTTATTGTCAAGGGAGGTCAAAATAATTGTGATCGTCAAGGGAGGTCAAAATAATTGTGATCGTCAAGGGAGGTCAAAATAATTGTGATCGTCAAGGGAGGTCAAAATAATTGTGATCGTCAAGGGAGGTCAAAATAATTGTGATCGTCAAGGGAGGTCAAAATAATTGTGATCGTCAAGGGAGGTCAAAATAATTGTGATCGTCAAGGGAGGTCAAAATAATTGTGATCGTCAAGGGAGGTCAAAATAATTGTGATCGTCAAGGGAGGTAACTTAGCTAATCTCGAATTTCTGAATGATGCCTAATTATTATTTATTTTTACCACCAACGAAAATTTTATTCATAAAAATGAACATTTTTCTTGTAACAGGAGACAATTATTTTGATATAATTAAAAAAAAAAAAAATAAAAACTATTTAAATTGATAAAAAAATATTCTTTCATCTCTTAAGGATTTTAATTTTTACAAATTTAAAAATATTTTTTTTTTTTTTTTTGATCAGCGAGAAGCCGTCACAATAATACTGGTGTTATTTCAGAGTTTTCCTTCTAGATCAGTTTCCTTATCAAGGATTTAGAGTCCAGTCAACCCTATTATTTAACCCATAGCTGGAGGGAGGGAGGACAGACGGATTCATACCTTTCCTAAAGGGTATCAGTGCAAGTGGTGCAATGGTTTCAAAACAACTCGAAAACGATGAGTCCACAGTTCGCGCCCGTAACAATTGCGCCAGCGCCATTCCCAGAAATCATTATGAGGAATCAGATAACGAAAGAACAAAATTATTCAAATAAAAACAATACAAAAAAAACAACCACGACAAAAAAAAAAAAAACAACCACGACAAAAAAAAAAAAAAAAAAAAAAACCACGACAAAAAAAAAAAAAAAAAAAACCACGACAAAAAAACAAAAAAAACCACGACAAAAAAACAAAAAAAAAAAACCACGACAAAAAAAAAACAAAAAAAAAACCACGACAAAAAAAAAAAAACAACCACAGCAAAAAAAAACAACCACGACAAAAAAGAAAAAAAAAAAAAAAAAAAAAAACATGATAACGCATTATTATTTATCGGAAATAATCCAATAAGCAAAATATCGGCAAAATATAAGCAAAGAGAAGATAAGATGGCGATACTAACCGATCATCGGCTGGCGAACATCTATGACTTGCTGACGTTTCGGCGGAGGTTCACTGGCGCTCATCCCTTGCATCTCCTTGACCTTAGCTTGCTGCATCTTGGCCTGCAAACACACAGTGGAAGGAAGAGATGAGGCAGGACTGTGGTCTGCAAGAGCCACAGTGTGCTGGGCTGATGACCCCAGGGGTCCAGTGTTTGAGCCCAGTACGAACTGACGGGCAAGTATCTACAATAATGACGGGGAAGCAACTCAGTCAAGACTTGAAGATAAACTTAAAAAGAAAAATGATAGCAGTTCAAAAGGAAAGACATTTGACTGGAGACAGTCCAAAGACTTTAGATGTACATATGTATGTGTGTATATATATATATATATATATATATATAAAATTTTGCTGTTTTTCACCATGCACACTTTTCATCTGTACATGAATGACTTAAAAAAAGAGAGAGGGAGTTGGAGGAAAAGCGGGTATGAGAGAGAGAGAGAGCATGTGGAAGATGGGGGGGGGGTAGAAAGAGAGAGAGAGGGTAAAAGAGAAGAAGAAAGAGAGGTAGAAAAGAGACAGAAAGGGATAGGAGAGAGAGAGGGGCATAAGAGAGAGAGAGAGAGAAAGAGAGACATAGAAGAACGAGAGAGGTATAAGAGAGAAAGGGAGGGAGAGACAGAGGTAAAAAAACAGAGAGGGGGGTACAAGAGAGAGGGGGGAGGGGAATACAAGAGAGAGGGGAGGGAGGGGAATACAAGAGAGAGAGAGAGGGGAGAGAGGAATACAAGAGAGAGAGAGGGGAGAATACAAGAGAGAGAGGGGAGGGGGGTACAAGAGAGGGGGGGGGTACAAGAGAGGGAGGAATACAAGAGAGGGGGGATACAGGGGGGGGGGGGAATACAAGAGGGGGGATACAAGAGAGAGAGAGGGGAGAATACGGGGGGGGGGGTACACGAGAGGGGGAATACAAGAGAGGGGGGGGGGGGATACAAGAGAGGGAGAGAGTCAAGGAAATACAGGGAGGAATGGAAGAGAGAGCGAGAGATAAAAAGGATATGGGGGATGAAGAGGGGAGAGAGTGCGTATAAAGCAATGGTCTATTATGATATCACAATGTATTCTTATTTTGTGAAATCCTTTGACTTTTTAATCAAATGATGTAGAAAATTAAAATGGGGGGGTGAGGAAAGGATTTATTATAACATCGCAATATTTTCTGACATGGTGAAATCCGTGTAAAAACATGTCAAAGTTAAGAAATTAGATATTTTACAATACATATAACAAATACTGACATAACGGGTTATGGGGCAAGGGGGGTCTAGTAAGTATCTTAGATATTTTCGACGGGATGCTGCGTTTTGGTGAACACTTGTATTCAAATAAAACGGGCATTGTTAAATGGAACAGTTAATTTATCTACGGGCTGAAATCATACAAATTTCACAGAAAAAAAAAAAAGATTCACACAGGATTCGAACCTGCACCCACAAAGACCATAAATGTTCGTCTATACAAAATTATTAAGCAAACATTTCTCCTTCACAAATGGAAAAGATTTGAATTATCTGTAGAAAATCTAACTTCATTTAACTGTTGGACAAGTGGTTAAACCGAGGCAGCTAAAGGTGGACCCTTTTTGTATGTAGAGGTTTCAATCCTGTCAGGATCTTATTTTTCTCGTGAAATGTGCACGCTTTTTAAAAAAATTTTATTGACATTGCCATTAAATTTTATTTTTTACTGACGTTGCCATTAAATTTTATTTTTTACTGACATTGCCATTAAATTTTATTTTTTTACTGACATTGCCATTAAATTTCATTTTTTTACTGGCATTGACATTTTTTTTACTGACATTAAATTTATTTTTTACTGACATTGCCATTACAAAATTTTTTTCTGACATTGTCATTAGATTTTTCTTTACTGACATTGCCATTAAATTTATTTTTTTTACTGACATTGCCATTAATTATTTTGTTTTCTTACATTGCCATTAAATTTATTTCTTATTGACATTGCCATTAAATTCATTGTTTACTGACATTGCCATTAAATTTACTTTTTTACTGACATTGCCATTAATTTTTGTTTTCTTACATTGCGCCATTAAATTTATTTTTTACTGACATTGTAATTAAATTAATTTTTGATTGCCATTAACCTTATTTTTATTGAAATTGCCATTAAATTAATTTATTTACAAGGGGAAAACATTGCCATTAAATCAATTTTTAATCCTATGCGGACAAGTTTATTTACAAACACACACACATACAGTCACTGCCTATAGTCCCATTGGACAGTAGGGGCAATGCTGACAAACAAGAATATCCTCAACCACTTGTTTGGTATGAGATTGATATAAGTTGTATTCATTGACTGTTTCCATGCAGATGCAAAAATTCAGAACAAGGCTCTTTCTTTCTGGCTGGTCCTTCAAGGCCATCGGACATGTTCCAACTGACTACCATCTTTGCATGACTTTTACAAACCCTGAAATTACGTCCATCAGGCGTCTTTTCTGGTAGTAGTCGCATGGACACCCAGAACACCACAACGAAGTGACATTCATTATCTCTTGTTCACGCATATTTTCTCTATGACCCTTGGGACTTCAATGTATTCCCTCTTCAGTAATTATGTCTGGTTTTACCTCTTTGTATGGCATGATACATGCTCCGTATCCTCCTTTTATATGTGTCTTTGACACACTGTTTATGTAAATACAACTGTTTCTTCACTATTGTCCTTTTTCTAACAGCCATATAGACTTCTGATAGCAGTTGCATAGACTCCCAAGAACCGTTCAACTCAAACGTGGGTAATATTTACTTATCCATTGCACACATATTTTCTCAATCTATGACCCTGACAACACACATGTCTGTCTTGCTGTATTGGGGATTTAATGTATTCCCTCTTCAGTAATTCATTTCTCTTTGGTCTGTTTTTTTTAAGTGGGTTTCTCCATCTTCTTCCAAGCAGTCTTCACACGCGTCGTGGTTGCGAGGCTGCAGCCGCCACCTGCTGAAAGCATATCTCCCATGTAACAGAAAGAGTCAACTACCTTCAACTTGTCTTGACCAACCGGAACCTCCCACGTTAGGGTTAGGGTTTGGGGTTAGGGTTTAATAAAGATATTTCTTTTAACTTGCTATTTTACAGAGTTTTAGTTATTTTCACCATTTTGGGTAAGGGTAAGGGTTAGGGTTTAGGGTTTAGGATTTAGGGTTTAGGGTTTAGGGGTTAGGTTTTCTAATCTTTTTGTTTTGACTGAGGATGGGGTATCCTACCGGATTTCAGACATTCACCCGCTATTTCAGAGACTCCAACTGAAGGAACTTTTTAAAGATTCTAACCGTCCCCTTTAAGCGCAATTGTTTGGATCTCTCTTGCACTTGGTTCACCGGGTATATTTACCAGGTAGTTTTTGAAATTCTTTTCACGAACACCGGGTTACTGGAATTATGGAGATCTTCCTAAGATTCAAATTTCTTTTCATGCCGTACATAAGACCTTGGTATTATGTTATATTCTCCCTCTCGGTTCTGTTTAAGCCAGCATCATTACGGACGCTGACTTGAATTAGGGTTGCTACTTTCTACCTCTTGTCCCATATCACTATGTTAGGCTTAATGTGATGCAAAACTGAATATTTGTAAATGTGAGATACAAAACTGAATGGTATGAATGTCGGATTATATATTGTTCTGATGAGATAGTATGTAACAAGTCGCACGTGCGTGGTCCCCCTCTGTATGTGACTCAACGTGGCGAGTGTAAAATGCAATAAATTTGGGGCATTTTTTACCCCCTGGGGGCGCAAACCAGAATTTTTCTGAGGTCAAGGATGCTCATTTTATATCCAGAACAATTGCCTCTACATTTTGGCCAAGTTTCAGAAAAATTGAATGGATGGATCAAACGTTATGAGAGAAAAGGGTCATTTTTTGCCATTTTGGAGGCTTTTGACCTCCTGGGAACGCGAACCAGATTTTTTCCCAAGGTCAGCGATACTTATTTTCTATTAGGAACAATTGCCTCCACATTTTGGCCAAGTTTCAGAGAAATTGAATGGATGGATGAAAAGTTATGGGGCAAAAAATGTCATTTTATTTTGCCGTTTTGGGGTCTTTTGACCCCCTGAGGGGCTAACCAGATTTTTTTTTCAAAAATCGGAGAATGTCACTTTCTAACCTGACCAAAGTTACAACATCATGCAAAATTTCAGAAGAAATTCAATGGATGATTGCGGAGAAAAATCCGGACGGACGGACAGAAATGCCTCAAAACATAGGTCCCCCGATTTTATAAATCGGGGGATCTAAAAAAATAAAAAATAAAATAAAAAAAATAAAAATAAAATAAAAAAAATGGTGCAAGAACTACAAAAGTTGAAACTAAGACTTATCGATAATTCTGCCACTTACCATATTTGCTTGATTCTGGTCCATCCCCATTTGTTGGACTTGCGGCTGCACCTGGCCGGCAACCATATTCATTCCTCCTGGCATCTACAAAAATTTAAGAAATTCTCAATTTGAATCGGACAAACATCAAAAGCGACCAAGTAGTGGTTTTAAATTGGTTTCAGAATGTATTATTTACGTGTTATTAACTAAAATGTGTCTTTAATAAAAGGGGCAGTTATGTATTTGTAAATGTTAGTAATTTCAGCTAGAGATAAAAAGGTGCATAGTGAGACGGCGACAGAGGGTAATGTTTGTAGAACAAATGTATTTATTAGCTTCGTTAGTTTTATGAAAGTTGCATTATCATAAAGGGCATTTAATCTTATCAATAACATTAGTTCCTTCTTATGTTTAAGAGGTACAGAGGTGTTGGGTTTTATTACCAGATTTTGGGTTTTAACATTCTCATAGTAAATAATGAGCATAATTTTATTATGATTGTCAATTCGGGATATGTGTCGGTGCACAATATGTGTTATGTGTTTTCTTCTAATCTAAAGTATTGTTGCATTTGATTACAATAGTATAGGTTAGGGTTAGGGTTAGGATTACAATAGTGTAGGTTAATATAGTTGTGATATTAGATAGTATTTGTAGTAGTATTTTAAAGTTTCGAATCATTAATCAAGGGAGGCGCGATAGCGCTCTATCCTTTAATAGACTTCAAGAATGGCCTATGCTAGAAATCTCATTTCTTTGATCGGTCATAACTCAAAAACCAATAAACCAAATTATTTAAAACTTTGCACACAATTTTCATTTGATAGGTTCTATAAGTGTGTAGAATTTCAGCATCATTAGTCAAGGCAACCCAGAGATCCAGAAAGGTCAGGGGTGATTTTGTGTTATCCGTGTGTACGTACGTACGTGTGTGCCACCCTGTATCTCATCAACTATTTGATGGATTAAGCTGATTTTTGGCAGAGATAGAGGTTCTAGGGTCTAGTTGATGGCATTTTAATTTCAGTTTACCATATACCTTAGTTTTCCAGAAAATTTCAAAAAACCTTAAAAATGACCATTGTCTTGCGGCATAGCCTTTACAAAAGTAGTGACATTCCATGAAAAATGCCAGTATACTGAAATCATATGCCCTTAATAGGGTTCAGATGAAAATTCATATACACTAAATGTACAAAAGCAAGGAAATTCCCAAATTTTTACACTTTTATTGTCATTAAGGGTATGACTACATATCAACCAAACTATTTCATTATCACATCACTACAGTATAAATATCTATGGATGAAGTGTGTGAGGTGCGCTGAAGAAAAATTCCTACAAGTAAAATACATAGCCCTGTTGTGCTCGCATACCCTTAATGACAATAAAAGTGTAAAAATTTGGGAATTTCCTTGCTTTTGTACATTTAGTGTATATGAATTTTCATCTTAACCCTATTAAAGGCATATGATTTCAGTATACTGGCATTTTTCATGGAATTTTATTTGTACACCAACTAAATAATTAGGTAGTTTGTTATTTAAAGGAATTGTTTTAAATTCTCTAATTCCATAGAACAGTGTTAGTTTGTGGAGGTAATTAATTTTCGGTTGAAAATTTTATTTAATTCTGAAAATTTTATTTAATTCTGTTTCCTCTTTCAGGTCCCCCCCCCCCCCCAACCTCATTTTTTTTTTTTTTTTACAAGATTCGAAACACGTAACGTTGTTGCACTATGTGTTGCCTTTTTTTTTTATATCAACACTATCCGTCTGTCCTCCCATGTCCACTTTAGCAGTGGTCATACGGTCCCAAGTCAATTTCTTTAAAAAGAAAAATTTTTTAATATAATTTTAATATAGAAATTGAGGAATGTTCTCATTTATAAAGCAGTGCTGGGCGATTGTGCAGTATAGTTAACAGGTGAAAAAACAAACATAACTTTTACCAAACGCAAGAAAATTGAATTTTCTATCGACCTGCGTAGCGTTTCAGTTTTGGAACTTTCAGATTTTGTATTGCAGTCTAGAAGGCTTGGAAAATCAAGATGAACAACCACGTGAAATCAAATGGTTTGATATAGTGCAAAGTATTTTGAAATAAAGAAAAACTTAAAAACAGTTTCAGTAAGTTTAAAATATACATATCGGCCGAAAATTAAATATTTAACCAATTGGTGAGAATTATTAGTTGTATTTTTGTTTAATTTTCGATTTTTTAGTTGTTGAAAATACGACAGCGAACCTTTTACATCAAGTAAAGAAAGAATGCCATCTGGTATTCCAATTTTTACAAGCCTTCTAGGAAACAATATAGAATCTGAAAAAAAAAAAAAATGTTCCAATACTGAAAAGTTACGCAGGTCAATAGAAGATTAAATTTTCTTGCATTTGGTAAAAGTTATTTTTTGTATGTTTCCTTTTTCTTTTTCTTTTTTACACCCATTTTTTCTTGTTAATTGTATTGCACAATCGCCCATTGTTTATATAGAAATTTGAATTATTGAAAATAAAACTTTTAGAAAGTCATATAATGCGATTTTTTTTTTTTTTCAAATTAATTTTGATCTTAAATTTTTCGGCGATACATGCCCTCATCAGAGTTAAAAGATGCTGTTTCATACCTTGTTTCATTCATTGCATGACTTTCTAATGGTTTTATTAAAATTTCTATATATCAACAATGCTTTATAAACAAGAATAATCCTTAATTTCTACATCATTTGGCCTTATAGGGCGCAACCATTCTGGAATGAGATTGTTATCCCAATACCGTTTTAACATCACACAGATCAACTTTAACCCAAAAAATTTTTTTTAAAGGTATGAAACAATGTTTTAATTCTAACAAGGGTGTATATCGACGAAAAATTTAAGATCAAAATTTTTTTAAATTGCCTGTTATGACTTTTCTAACATTTTTTTTTTTTTAAATGATTCAAATTTCTTTATAAAAATATATTTCAGAAAAATCGATTATCATTCTTATTTTAAAGACATCTTAAAAGAAAGTATATTTGTAAAAACAAATTGTAAGAAATATAAGTATAAAAATTTTTTCTGTTTCAGATTTTTTTTTATTTGAGTAATTTTTAAGACATCTTAATTTTTATGACATCTTAATTTTTACATCTTATTATTTGAGTAATTTTTAAGACATCTTAAAAGGAAGTATATTTGTTAAAACAAATTGTAAGAATATGAGTATAAAAAGTTTTTTCTGTTTCAGAATTTTTTTTATTTGAGTAATTTAAATCTTTTATTTTTTTTATGTGAAGATTGATTATTTGGATTATTTCAGACTACTATTCTAATTGAATGTTATTTTCACGTTTCGGCCAATGTAACCTCCGACCTGTGGCGCAACAGATAAAAGTGCTAAGCAATAATAAGTTCTTCTAAGTGACAGTCTTCTGGGGGTTAAAGGTCAAATCCTCAATATGGGTGATACTAAGATTACAATCACAAATTACCCAAAGCTTCTACCCGGTTATGGCTGACAGAACGAGAGCAAGCTACCCGCTCTTAAAGGGGTTTGTTAAAATTTCCGTAGATTTCAGAGTTCGATAAGACGGACCTAAAGAAGGTCGGAGGTAACATCGGCTGAAACGTTGTGAGAATAACAGCAAAGATGAGAACAGGAGTCCAAATAATCCAAATTATCAATCCTCATCTCAAATTAGGGGTGGGACGTAATGGGTGAAAATTAGGGGTGGGACGTAATGGGTGAAAATTTCAGATTCATGCGAGTAGTATTTTTTTGTGTTCATTTATACATAAATAACACTAAACAATCAAACATTTTGAAAATTTTGCAAAATTCAAAAGGTGCAGGCCAATAGTTTTTGGCTATTTTACATTCATGAAAACCCTTTTACAGCCTGAAAATGGTCCTAAATTAAAGTACTATATCAGATTTAACCATCTATATCCATTCATAGCTTTTGAGGATGTTTTAGGACCTGCAATGTCGCATGAAACCACTTTTTCACCGAAAAATGATGGATTTTGAGTCCCGTGGAACCCTAACGGCTATTTTTGGCCTGCACCTTCTGAATTTTGCAAAATTTTCAAAATGTTTGATTGTTTAGTGTTATTTATGTATAAATGAACACAAAAAAATACTACTCGCATGAATCTGAAATTTTCACCCATTACGTCCCACCCCTACTCAAATGTTAAAATTCAATCCGTTAACAAATCTTTTAAATTTAATATTAATTTGTATAATTCGGACTACTGTTCTCATCTTGAGTGTTATTCTCACAACGTTTCGGACGATGTACCCTCTGACCTTCTTCAGGTGTATCTTGTCGAATTTTGAGATAAGGATTGATAATTTGTATAATTTGCATTATTCGGACTACTGTTCTCATCTTGGATGTTATTCTCACAACGTTTCGGCCGCTATAACCTCCGGCCTTCTTCAGGTGTATCTTTTCGAACTCGGGAATATTTCTGTCAAACTCGGGAATCTGGACGGAATTTCGAACGGAACCCTTTATTTAATCCACGGGGGTAGCATGCTCTCGTTCCGTCAGCCATGACTGGAACATAAGGGAGATAACTTATTATATTCTTCAATTGAAAATGAGTTATTCTGATAGTTCTTAAGCAATGATTGATTCATAAAGTGGTCAATATTCAATAAAATGTCGTAGTAATATGTGTAAAATTATAACTTTTTTTTTTTTAATTTTCTTATCTTTTTGTTTTTGCTCCTGTTCCGTCAGCCATGACTGGGAGAAGTCTTCAGTAATTTACAATTCTTTCTATCGCCTGCACTGAGGATTGAACCTTCAACCTTCAGATGACTATCATTTAGAACTGAATTTTACTTAGTACTATATTCACTGTGCGAGATGAGACCAGTAGTCTGAATAATCCAAATAATCCATCCTCATCTCAAAGTTCGACAAGATACACTTGAAGAAGGTCAGGGGTTACATCGGCCAAAACGTTGTGAGAATAACATCAAAGATGAGAAAAGTAATCAGAATAGTAGAACCGTTTTCTGTTTATTTAATCTCGAATCCTTTTTGTAATCTCGAATCCTTTTTGTAATCTCGAATGCTTTTTGTAATCTCGAATGCTTTTTTGTAATCTCGAATGCTTTTTTGTAATCTCGAATCCTACCATAATCATTTCATGTCTTTTAAACAGATTTTTTTTTTCTTTTTTAAATCATACTAGCAACATCCCGTCTATGAGATTTATTTATAGAAAAGACTGAGACTAGCAAGATCACGTCTGTGAGAGAGAGGGTGCAGAGAAAAAGAAAGGCTGTGGCCAATCAAATTACAGATACGTTTCTGCACCTTATCAAGAACCCTCAAATGGGACAGAGATTCACCAGACAAATATGACATCAATACTCTATACATGGTCTGATAGTTGATTTGTAGAGATAGAGAATAGTCTCAGGTGTGACAGAGTGTTTGAAGCAATAGAGAGAATCGATTTTACAAGAAGCAGAAAGAGCAATGGATCTAATGTATGAACTCCAAGAAAGATTTGATGAGAGAGAAAGACCAAGAAGTTTCAGAGTAGATTTCTCCTCAAGAGCAGAACCATCCATGAGAATCTCAGAAAGAAAAGGGACACACCTACGATTGAAAGACACGAGTAGAGTCTTAACTGTATTAAATGAAACAAATCATTTCGTACCCCATTTGTGCTATTGACTACTCATGTCCCTGTTTATTGGAAACAAAGATAGGTATAAATTAGTTATTTCTGCACCTGATCAAGAACCCTCAAATGGGACAGAGATTCACCAGCCAAAATATGACAACAGTACTCCATACATATCCTGGTGATACCAGATCAGGCTGCCCTGTGGCTCCCTGAGACGAAATTCACCTACATTGACGTTTTTTTTTTTTTTTTTGTAAAACTTAATTATGTTCTACAAAACCAAAAACAAAAACAACAGTCCCTCTCCCTTTCTCCCTCCCCTTTTTTATTTTTAGAACTTGAAGCATAAATCTTTTACTATAATGACCAGATTCGGCATTAAATAACCCAAAAAGGGTTGATATGCCGTAAAACAAAACTACCAAACCAAAAACGATGATTAAACATTTGAAGATATAAAGAACTTGAAGCATAAAAACTTTTACTATAATGACCAGATTCGGCATTAAATAACCCAAAAAGGGTTGATATGCCGTAAAACAAAACTACCAAACCAAAAACGATGATTAAACATTTGAAGATATAAAGAACTTGAAGCATAAAAACTTTTACTATAATGACCAGATTCGGCATTAAATAACCCAAAAAGGGTTGATATGCCGTAAAACAAAACTACCAAACCAAAAACGATGATTAAACATTTGAAGATATAAAGAACTTGAAGCATAAAAACTTTTACTATAATGACCAGATTCGGCATTAAATAACCCAAAAAGGGTTGATATGCCGTAAAACAAAACTACCAAACCTACCATACCATACATATCCATTTATATAATTACTGAATAATCTTTGAATTGCTTAATTATTGAGTTAACAATTACTATTTTAGTCACGTTGTTTTGTTTGTGAAGTCTGTAACCGGTGTTTTCAATACTAGTTCCTTATTTAATATTTTCGGCGGTGTATGTGAGGTGCGTGGCAGGAGTAAAACATTAGAGGGAGAAATAAGTATGCTATCCTCTGTTTGGATTACATATTTGGAAGAGCCAGACGTAAAGGTCTAATAATAGTAATTAATGTTTGAGGATGATATTAAATGAAAATTTCTTGAAACACGCTCGAATGAAGTAGGTGAACGAAGTGTTGAGTTTCGTAGCGTATGATGCATCTGTTCTTTTGGCTAGTGTAGTTTAAGTTACAGGGGAAAAAAAACAGTCTGTGTTGTATAGAAGATAACGCGTCAAACCCCACAGGTTGTAGTTTAATAATCATTTGGTTCATTTGTAAAAAGACTCCCTAAACAGAGTTCGATAAAACGCACCTGAAGAAGGTCGGAGGTTACATCGGTTGAAACGTTTTGAGAATAACATTCAAGATGAAAATAGTAGTCAAAAAAAAATAAATAAATAAATCATGTTTATTTATTAAAAAAATTAAAATATAGACATTTGTTTTTTGAAAAAAAATGAATGTGAAAAAAAATAAACAAATGATTAATTTTGTTATTTATTGTTGAAAATTATATGAAAAATTTTTTTTTAAATATAAACATTTGTTTTTTGAAAAAAATGAATGTGAAAACAAATAAATAAACAAATGATTTATTTTGTTATTTATTGTTGAAAATTATATGAAAAAAATCATTAAAAAATATGAAAGAAATATGCAAGAATATATATATATATGTAAAAAAAAATGAAAAATAAATATGAAAAAAAAAAATAATGAAAGAAAAAACTATGAAAATAAGAAATTTTAATTGAAAAAATATGAAAACAAAAACTTATAATGAAACAAAATTTTTAAATAAAATATATGAAAAATAATTTTAAATGAAAAAAAAAATTTAATTAAAAAATAAATTTAAAAAATTATATGAAAACAAAAATTTTAATTAAAAAAATTTTAATTAAAAATTATGAAAAATAATTTTAAATGAAAACAAATTTTTTTTTAAATTAATTAAAAAAAAATTTTTTTTTAATTTTAATAATAAAAATTTTTTTTTTAATTAAAACATGAAAACAAACATTTATAATGAAAAAAAAATTATAATGAAAAAAATATGAATAAAAATAAAATATGAATAACAAAAAGATTCAGTTTCAGATTTGTTCCAGAATTAGAGAATTTTGGTCCCTGTACGTCACACAAGTTGTAAACAGTTGTGCATCGCAATTGCAGAGAAATGGGAAGGAAAGGTATCGAACATTATTCCGAAAAACCAAAAATTAAAAAGACAAAGCAGTGGAAGTAATGTCAAAATGTGTGGTTGCTTGAAGAAGAAAAAAATTTTAAAATGCAATAAATGCGACACTCGGAAATAAACCGAATTTAAAGAATTTGGATTTGAAATCAGAGTAGAAAGTGTTTGAATTAACAGCAGAGGTCAGCAAACGATGATCCATGGACATCCAGTGATCTATACAAAACTTTTCATAATCGCAGACATCTTATCTTACTATACCGCCCATTAAATAAAGGTAATCCCTGGGAGGATGGCATTATAAATATATACTATTACTTCTACTATTGTAATCTTTTACTCCCCCCCCCCCCAGCAAAAAAAAAACAAAGTGGGAGGTAATGCCTGGGAGTATAGGAACATAACAGAACAGATACTACACTACCCACCCACCCTAAATTGAGCATAAAAATGTAGTACATTAGTCTGAAATAGTATGGTAAACTGAATTGAGCATTAAAAGATATTACATTAGTCTGAAATAGTATGGTAAACTGAATTGAGAATTAAAAGAAATTACATTAGTCTGAAATAGTATAGTAAACTGAATTGAGTATTAAAAGATATTACATTAGTCTGAAATAGTATCGTAAACTGAATTGAGAATTAAAAGATATTACATTAGTCTGAAATTGTATGGTAAACTGAATTGAGTATTAAAAGATATTACATTAGTCTGAAATAGTATAGTAAACTGAACTGAGAATTAAAAGATATTACATTAGTCTGAAATAGTATGGTAAACTGAATTGAGAATTAAAAGATATTACATTAGTCTGAAATAGTATAGTAAACTGAACTGAGAATTAAAAGATATTACATTAGTCTGAAATAGTATAGTAAACTGAATTGAGTATTAAAAGATATTACATTAGTCTGAAATAGTATCGTAAACTGAATTGAGAATTAAAAGATATTACATTAGTCTGAAATTGTATGGTAAACTGAATTGAGTATTAAAAGAAATTACATTAGTCTGAAATTGTATGGTAAACTGAATTGAGAATTAAAAGATATTACATTAGTCTGAAATAGTATCGTAAACTGAATTGAGAATTAAAAGATATTACATTAGTCTGAAATAGTATAGTAAACTGAATTGAGTATTAAAAGATATTACATTAGTCTGAAATAGTATAGTAAACTGAACTGAGAATTAAAAGATATTACATTAGTCTGAAATAGTATGGTAAACTGAATTGAGAATTAAAAGATATTACATTAGTCTGAAATAGTATAGTAAACTGAACTGAGAATTAAAAGATATTACATTAGTCTGAAATAGTATGGTAAACTGAATTGAGAATTAAAATATATTACATTAGTCTGAAATAGTATAGTAAACTGAACTGAGAATTAAAAGATATTACATTAGTCTGAAATAGTATGGTAAACTGAATTGAGAATTAAAAGATATTACATTAGTCTGAAATAGTATAGTAAACTGAACTGAGAATTAAAAGATATTACATTAGTCTGAAATAGTATGGTAAACTGAATTGAGAATTAAAAGATATTACATTAGTCTGAAATAGTATAGTAAACTGAACTGAGAATTAAAAGAAATTACATTAGTCTGAAATAGTATAGTAAACTGAACTGAGAATTAAAAGATATTACATTAGTCTGAAATAGTATGGTAAACTGAATTGAGTATTAAAAGATATTACATTAGTCTGAAATAGTATAGTAAATCGAACTGAGAATTAAAAGAAATTACATTAGTCTGAAATAGTATAGTAAACTGAATTGAGAATTAAAAGATATTACATTAGTCTGAAATAGTATAGTAAATCGAACTGAGAATTAAAAGATATTACATTAGTCTGAAATAGTATAGTAAACTGAATTGAGAATTAAAAGATATTACATTAGTCTGAAATAGTATAGTAAACTGAACTGAGAATTAAAAGATATTACATTAGTCTGAAATAGTATGGTAAACTGAATTGAGAATTAAAAGATATTACATTAGTCTGAAATAGTATAGTAAACTGAATTGAGAATTAAAAAAAAATAACATTAGTCTGAAATAGTATAGTAAACTGAATTGAGAATTAAAAGATATTACATTAGTCTGAAATAGTATGGTAAACTGAATTGAGTATTAAAAGATATTACATTAGTCTGAAATAGTATAGTAAATCAAACTGAGAATTAAAAGAAATTACATTAGTCTGAAATAGTATAGTAAACTGAATTGAGAATTAAAAGATATTACATTAGTCTGAAATAGTATGGTAAACTGAATTGAGAATTAAAAGAAATTAAATTAGTCTGACATAGTATAGTAAACTGAACTGAGAATTAAAAGATATTACATTAGTCTGAAATAGTATGGTGAACTGAATTGAGAATTAAAAGATAGTACATTAGTCTGAAATTGTATAGTAAACTAAATTGAGAATTAAAAGATAGTACATTAGTCTGAAATAGTATAGTAAACTGAATTGAGAATTAAAAGAAATTACATTAGTCTGAAATAGTATAGTAAACTGAATTGAGAATTAAAAGATAGTACATTAGTCTGAAATAGTATAGTAAACTGAATTGAGAATTAAAAGATATTACATTAGTCTGAAATAGTATGGTAAACTGAATTGAGTATTAAAAGATATTACATTAGTCTGAAATAGTATGGTAAACTGAATTGAGTATTAAAAGATATTACATTAGTCTGAAATAGTATAGTAAATCGAACTGAGAATTAAAAGAAATTACATTAGTCTGAAATAGTATAGTAAACTGAATTGAGAATTAAAAGATATTACATTAGTCTGAAATAGTATGGTAAACTGAATTGAGAATTAAAAGAAATTAAATTAGTCTGACATAGTATAGTAAACTAAATTGAGAATTAAAAGATATTACATTAGTCTGAAATAGTATGGTAAACTGAATTGAGAATTAAAAGATATTACATTAGTCTGAAATAGTATGGTAAACTGAATTGAGAATTAAAAGAAATTAAATTAGTCTGACATAGTATAGTAAACTGAATTGAGAATTAAAAGATAGTACATTAGTCTGAAATAGTATGGTAAACTGAATTGAGAATTAAAAGATAGTACATTAGTCTGAAATAGTATGGTAAACTGAATTGAGAATTAAAAGATAGTACATTAGTCTGAAATAGTATGGTAAACTGAATTGAGTATTAAAATATATTACATTAGTCTGAAATAGTATAGTAAACTGAATTGAGAATTAAAAGATATTACATTAGTCTGAAATAGTATGGTAAACTGAATTGAGAATTAAAAGATAGTACATTAGTCTGAAATAGTATGGTAAACTGAACTGAGAATTAAAAGATAGTACATTAGTCTGAAATAGTATAGTAAACTGAATTGAGAATTAAAAGATATTACATTAGTCTGAAATAGTATGGTAAACTGAATTGAGAATTAAAAGATAGTACATTAGTCTGAAATAGTATGGTAAACTGAATTGAGTATTAAAATATATTACATTAGTCTGAAATAGTATAGTAAACTGAATTGAGAATTAAAAGATATTACATTAGTCTGAAATAGTATGGTAAACTGAATTGAGAATTAAAAGATAGTACATTAGTCTGAAATAGTATGGTAAACTGAATTGAGCATTAAAAGATATTACATTAGTCTGAAATAGTATAGTAAACTAAATTGAGAATTAAAAGATATTACATTAGTCTGAAATAGTATAGTAAACTGAATTGAGAATTAAAAGATATTACATTAGTCTGAAATAGTATAGTAAACTGAATTGAGAATTAAAAGATAGTACATTAGTCTGAAATAGTATGGTAAACTGAATTGAGAATTAAAAGATAGTACATTAGTCTGAAATAGTATGGTAAACTTAATTGAGAATTAAAAGATAGTACATTAGTCTGAAATAGTATAGTAAACTGAATTGAGAATTAAAAGATAGTACATTAGTCTGAAATAGTATAGTAAACTGAATTGAGAATTAAAAGATAGTACATTAGTCTGAAATAGTATAGTAAACTGAATTGAGAATTAAAAGATATTACATTAGTCTGAAATAGTATGGTAAACTGAATTGAGAATTAAAAGATAGTACATTAGTCTGAAATAGTATGGTAAACTGAATTGAGTATTAAAATATATTACATTAGTCTGAAATAGTATAGTAAACTGAATTGAGAATTAAAAGATATTACATTAGTCTGAAATAGTATGGTAAACTGAATTGAGAATTAAAAGATAGTACATTAGTCTGAAATAGTATGGTAAACTGAATTGAGAATTAAAAGATATTACATTAGTCTGAAATAGTATGGTAAACTGAATTGAGAATTAAAAGATATTACATTAGTCTGAAATAGTATGGTAAACTGAATTGAGAATTAAAAGATATTACATTAGTCTGAAATAGTATGGTAAACTGAATTGAGAATTAAAAGATATTACATTAGTCTGAAATAGTATGGTAAACTGAATTGAGAATTAAAAGATATTACATTAGTCTGAAATAGTATGGTAAACTGAATTGAGAATTAAAAGATATTACATTAGTCTGAAATAGTATGGTAAACTGAATTGAGAATTAAAAGATAGTACATTAGTCTGAAATAGTATGGTAAACTGAATTGAGAATTAAAAGATATTACATTAGTCTGAAATAGTATGGTAAACTGAATTGAGAATTAAAAGATATTACATTAGTCTGAAATAGTATAGTAAACTAAATTGAGAATTAAAAGATATTACATTAGTCTGAAATAGTATAGTAAACTGAATTGAGAATTAAAAGATATTACATTAGTCTGAAATAGTATAGTAAACTGAATTGAGAATTAAAAGATAGTACATTAGTCTGAAATAGTATGGTAAACTGAATTGAGAATTAAAAGATAGTACATTAGTCTGAAATAGTATGGTAAACTTAATTGAGAATTAAAAGATAGTACATTAGTCTGAAATAGTATAGTAAACTGAATTGAGAATTAAAAGATATTACATTAGTCTGAAATAGTATAGTAAACTGAATTGAGAATTAAAAGATATTACATTAGTCTGAAATAGTATGGTAAACTGAATTGAGAATTAAAAGATAGTACATTAGTCTGAAATAGTATGGTAAACTGAATTGAGCATTAAAAGATATTACATTAGTCTGAAATAGTATAGTAAACTAAATTGAGAATTAAAAGATATTACATTAGTCTGAAATAGTATAGTAAATCGAACTGAGAATTAAAAGAAATTACATTAGTCTGAAATAGTATAGTAAACTGAATTGAGAATTAAAAGATATTACATTAGTCTGAAATAGTATGGTAAACTGAATTGAGAATTAAAAGAAATTACATTAGTCTGACATAGTATAGTAAACTGAATTGAGAATTAAAAGATATTACATTAGTCTGAAATAGTATGGTAAACTGAAGTGAGAATTAAAAGAAATTACATTAGTCTGACATAGTATAGTAAACTGAATTGAGAATTAAAAGATATTACATTAGTCTGAAATAGTATGGTAAACTGAATTGAGAATTAAAAGAAATTACATTAGTCTGAAATAGTATAGTAAACTGAATTGAGAATTAAAAGATATTACATTAGTCTGAAATAGTATGGTAAACTAAATTGAGAATTAAAAGAAATTACATTAGTCTGAAATAGTATGGTAAACTAAATTGAGAATTAAAAGATATTACATTAGTCTGAAATAGTATGGTAAACTAAATTGAGAATTAAAAGATATTACATTAGTCTGAAATAGTATGGTAAACTAAATTGAGAATTAAAAGATATTACATTAGTCTGAAATAGTATGGTAAACTGAATTGAGAATTAAAAGAAATTACATTAGTCTGAAATAGTATGGTAAACTAAATTGAGAATTAAAAGAAATTACATTAGTCTGAAATAGTATGGTAAACTGAATTGAGAATTAAAAGATATTACATTAGTCTGAAATAGTATGGTAAACTAAATTGAGAATTAAAAGAAATTACATTAGTCTGAAATAGTATGGTAAACTAAATTGAGAATTAAAAGAAATTACATTAGTCTGAAATAGTATGGTAAACTGAATTGAGAATTAAAAGAAATTACATTAGTCTGAAATAGTATGGTAAACTGAATTGAGTATTAAAAGATGGTACATTAGTCTGAAATAGTATAGTAAACTGAATTGAGAATTAAAAGAAATTACATTAGTCTGAAATAGTATGGTAAACTAAATTGAGAATTAAAAGATATTACATTAGTCTGAAATAGTATGGTAAACTAAATTGAGAATTAAAAGATATTACATTAGTCTGAAATAGTATGGTAAACTGAATTGAGAATTAAAAGAAATTACATTAGTCTGAAATAGTATGGTAAACTAAATTGAGAATTAAAAGATATTACATTAGTCTGAAATAGTATGGTAAACTAAATTGAGAATTAAAAGATATTACATTAGTCTGAAATAGTATGGTAAACTGAATTGAGAATTAAAAGAAATTACATTAGTCTGAAATAGTATGGTAAACTAAATTGAGAATTAAAAGATATTACATTAGTCTGAAATAGTATGGTAAACTAAATTGAGAATTAAAAGAAATTACATTAGTCTGAAATAGTATGGTAAACTGAATTGAGAATTAAAAGAAATTACATTAGTCTGAAATAGTATGGTAAACTGAATTGAGTATTAAAAGATGGTACATTAGTCTGAAATAGTATAGTAAACTGAATTGAGAATTAAAAGAAATTACATTAGTCTGAAATAGTATGGTAAACTAAATTGAGAATTAAAAGATATTACATTAGTCTGAAATAGTATGGTAAACTAAATTGAGAATTAAAAGATATTACATTAGTCTGAAATAGTATGGTAAACTGAATTGAGAATTAAAAGAAATTACATTAGTCTGAAATAGTATGGTAAACTAAATTGAGAATTAAAAGATATTACATTAGTCTGAAATAGTATGGTAAACTAAATTGAGAATTAAAAGATATTACATTAGTCTGAAATAGTATGGTAAACTGAATTGAGAATTAAAAGAAATTACATTAGTCTGAAATAGTATGGTAAACTAAATTGAGAATTAAAAGATATTACATTAGTCTGAAATAGTATGGTAAACTAAATTGAGAATTAAAAGAAATTACATTAGTCTGAAATAGTATGGTAAACTGAATTGAGAATTAAAAGAAATTACATTAGTCTGAAATAGTATGGTAAACTGAATTGAGTATTAAAAGATGGTACATTAGTCTGAAATAGTATAGTAAACTGAATTGAGAATTAAAAGAAATTACATTAGTCTGAAATAGTATGGTAAACTAAATTGAGAATTAAAAGAAATTACATTAGTCTGAAATAGTATGGTAAACTAAATTGAGAATTAAAAGATATTACATTAGTCTGAAATAGTATGGTAAACTAAATTGAGAATTAAAAGATATTACATTAGTCTGAAATAGTATGGTAAACTGAATTGAGAATTAAAAGAAATTACATTAGTCTGAAATAGTATGGTAAACTGAATTGAGTATTAAAAGATGGTACATTAGTCTGAAATAGTATAGTAAACTGAATTGAGAATTAAAAGAAATTACATTAGTCTGAAATAGTATGGTAAACTAAATTGAGAATTAAAAGATATTACATTAGTCTGAAATAGTATGGTAAACTAAATTGAGAATTAAAAGATATTACATTAGTCTGAAATAGTATGGTAAACTGAATTGAGAATTAAAAGAAATTACATTAGTCTGAAATAGTATGGTAAACTAAATTGAGAATTAAAAGAAATTACATTAGTCTGAAATAGTATGGTAAACTAAATTGAGAATTAAAAGATATTACATTAGTCTGAAATAGTATGGTAAACTAAATTGAGAATTAAAAGAAATTACATTAGTCTGAAATAGTATGGTAAACTAAATTGAGAATTAAAAGATATTACATTAGTCTGAAATAGTATGGTAAACTAAATTGAGAATTAAAAGATATTACATTAGTCTGAAATAGTATGGTAAACTAAATTGAGAATTAAAAGAAATTACATTAGTCTGAAATAGTATGGTAAACTGAATTGAGAATTAAAAGATATTACATTAGTCTGAAATAGTATGGTAAACTAAATTGAGAATTAAAAGATATTACATTAGTCTGAAATAGTATGGTAAACTGAATTGAGAATTAAAAGAAATTACATTAGTCTGAAATAGTATGGTAAACTAAATTGAGAATTAAAAGAAATTACATTAGTCTGAAATAGTATGGTAAACTGAATTGAGAATTAAAAGAAATTACATTAGTCTGAAATAGTATGGTAAACTAAATTGAGAATTAAAAGAAATTACATTAGTCTGAAATAGTATGGTAAACTAAATTGAGAATTAAAAGATATTACATTAGTCTGAAATAGTATGGTAAACTAAATTGAGAATTAAAAGATATTACATTAGTCTGAAATAGTATGGTAAACTGAATTGAGAATTAAAAGAAATTACATTAGTCTGAAATAGTATGGTAAACTAAATTGAGAATTAAAAGAAATTACATTAGTCTGAAATAGTATGGTAAACTGAATTGAGAATTAAAAGATATTACATTAGTCTGAAATAGTATGGTAAACTAAATTGAGAATTAAAAGAAATTACATTAGTCTGAAATAGTATGGTAAACTAAATTGAGAATTAAAAGATATTACATTAGTCTGAAATAGTATGGTAAACTAAATTGAGAATTAAAAGATATTACATTAGTCTGAAATAGTATGGTAAACTAAATTGAGAATTAAAAGATATTACATTAGTCTGAAATAGTATGGTAAACTAAATTGAGAATTAAAAGATATTACATTAGTCTGAAATAGTATGGTAAACTAAATTGAGAATTAAAAGAAATTACATTAGTCTGAAATAGTATGGTAAACTAAATTGAGAATTAAAAGATATTACATTAGTCTGAAATAGTATGGTAAACTAAATTGAGAATTAAAAGAAATTACATTAGTCTGAAATAGTATGGTAAACTGAATTGAGAATTAAAAGATATTACATTAGTCTGAAATAGTATGGTAAACTAAATTGAGAATTAAAAGAAATTACATTAGTCTGAAATAGTATGGTAAACTAAATTGAGAATTAAAAGATATTACATTAGTCTGAAATAGTATGGTAAACTAAATTGAGAATTAAAAGATATTACATTAGTCTGAAATAGTATGGTAAACTAAATTGAGAATTAAAAGATATTACATTAGTCTGAAATAGTATGGTAAACTAAATTGAGAATTAAAAGAAATTACATTAGTCTGAAATAGTATGGTAAACTAAATTGAGAATTAAAAGAAATTACATTAGTCTGAAATAGTATGGTAAACTAAATTGAGAATTAAAAGATATTACATTAGTCTGAAATAGTATGGTAAACTAAATTGAGAATTAAAAGATATTACATTAGTCTGAAATAGTATGGTAAACTAAATTGAGAATTAAAAGATATTACATTAGTCTGAAATAGTATGGTAAACTAAATTGAGAATTAAAAGATATTACATTAGTCTGAAATAGTATGGTAAACTAAATTGAGAATTAAAAGATATTACATTAGTCTGAAATAGTATGGTAAACTGAATTGAGAATTAAAAGAAATTACATTAGTCTGAAATAGTATGGTAAACTAAATTGAGAATTAAAAGAAATTACATTAGTCTGAAATAGTATGGTAAACTGAATTGAGAATTAAAAGAAATTACATTAGTCTGAAATAGTATGGTAAACTGAATTGAGAATTAAAAGATATTACATTAGTCTGAAATAGTATGGTAAACTAAATTGAGAATTAAAAGATATTACATTAGTCTGAAATAGTATAGTAAACTGAATTGAGAATTAAAAGATATTACATTAGTCTGAAATAGTATGGTAAACTAAATTGAGAATTAAAAGATATTACATTAGTCTGAAATAGTATGGTAAACTGAATTGAGAATTAAAAGATATTACATTAGTCTGAAATAGTATGGTAAACTAAATTGAGAATTAAAAGATATTACATTAGTCTGAAATAGTATGGTAAACTAAATTGAGAATTAAAAGATATTACATTAGTCTGACATAGTATAGTAAACTGAATTGAGAATTAAAAGATATTACATTAGTCTGACATAGTATGGTAAACTGAATTGAGAATTAAAAGAAATTACATTAGTCTGACATAGTATGGTAAACTGAATTGAGAATTAAAAGAAATTACATTAGTCTGACATAGTATGGTAAACTGAATTGAGAATTAAAAGATATTACATTAGTCTGACATAGTATAGTAAACTGAATTGAGAATTAAAAGATAGTACATTAGTCTGACATAGTATAGTAAACTGAATTGAGAATTAAAAGAAATTACATTAGTCTGACATAGTATGGTAAACTAAATTGAGAATTAAAAGATATTACATTAGTCTGACATAGTATAGTAAACTGAATTGAGAATTAAAAGATATTACATTAGTCTGAAATAGTATGGTGAACTGAATTGAGAATTAAAAGATAGTACATTAGTCTGACATAGTATAGTAAACTGAATTGAGAATTAAAAGATATTACATTAGTCTGACATAGTATGGTAAACTAAATTGAGAATTAAAAGATATTACATTAGTCTGAAATAGTATGGTGAACTGAATTGAGAATTAAAAGATATTACATTAGTCTGACATAGTATAGTAAACTGAATTGAGAATTAAAAGATATTACATTAGTCTGACATAGTATGGTAAACTAAATTGAGAATTAAAAGATATTACATTAGTCTGACATAGTATAGTAAACTGAATTGAGAATTAAAAGATAGTACATTAGTCTGACATAGTATGGTAAACTAAATTGAGAATTAAAAGATATTACATTAGTCTGAAATAGTATGGTAAACTAAATTGAGAATTAAAAGATAGTACATTAGTCTGACATAGTATAGTAAACTGAATTGAGAATTAAAAGATATTACATTAGTCTGACATAGTATAGTAAACTGAATTGAGAATTAAAAGATAGTACATTAGTCTGACATAGTATAGTAAACTGAATTGAGAATTAAAAGATATTACATTAGTCTGACATAGTATGGTAAACTAAATTGAGAATTAAAAGATATTACATTAGTCTGAAATAGTATGGTAAACTAAATTGAGAATTAAAAGATATTACATTAGTCTGACATAGTATAGTAAACTGAATTGAGAATTAAAAGATATTACATTAGTCTGAAATAGTATGGTAAACTAAATTGAGAATTAAAAGATATTACATTAGTCTGACATAGTATGGTAAACTAAATTGAGAATTAAAAGATAGTACATTAGTCTGACATAGTATAGTAAACTGAATTGAGAATTAAAAGATATTACATTAGTCTGACATAGTATAGTAAACTGAATTGAGAATTAAAAGATAGTACATTAGTCTGACATAGTATAGTAAACTGAATTGAGAATTAAAAGATATTACATTAGTCTGACATAGTATAGTAAACTGAATTGAGAATTAAAAGATATTACATTAGTCTGAAATAGTATGGTAAACTAAATTGAGAATTAAAAGATATTACATTAGTCTGACATAGTATGGTAAACTAAATTGAGAATTAAAAGATATTACATTAGTCTGAAATAGTATGGTAAACTAAATTGAGAATTAAAAGATATTACATTAGTCTGACATAGTATAGTAAACTGAATTGAGAATTAAAAGATATTACATTAGTCTGAAATAGTATGGTAAACTAAATTGAGAATTAAAAGATATTACATTAGTCTGACATAGTATGGTAAACTAAATTGAGAATTAAAAGATAGTACATTAGTCTGACATAGTATAGTAAACTGAATTGAGAATTAAAAGATATTACATTAGTCTGACATAGTATAGTAAACTGAATTGAGAATTAAAAGATATTACATTAGTCTGAAATAGTATGGTAAACTAAATTGAGAATTAAAAGATAGTACATTAGTCTGACATAGTATAGTAAACTGAATTGAGAATTAAAAGATATTACATTAGTCTGACATAGTATAGTAAACTGAATTGAGAATTAAAAGATAGTACATTAGTCTGACATAGTATAGTAAACTGAATTGAGAATTAAAAGATATTACATTAGTCTGACATAGTATGGTAAACTAAATTGAGAATTAAAAGATATTACATTAGTCTGACATAGTATAGTAAACTGAATTGAGAATTAAAAGATATTACATTAGTCTGACATAGTATGGTAAACTAAATTGAGAATTAAAAGATATTACATTAGTCTGAAATAGTATGGTAAACTAAATTGAGAATTAAAAGATATTACATTAGTCTGACATAGTATAGTAAACTGAATTGAGAATTAAAAGATATTACATTAGTCTGACATAGTATGGTAAACTAAATTGAGAATTAAAAGATATTACATTAGTCTGACATAGTATGGTAAACTGAATTGAGAATTAAAAGAAATTACATTAGTCTGACATAGTATGGTAAACTGAAGTGAGAATTAAAAGATATTACATTAGTCTGACATAGTATGGTAAACTGAATTGAGAATTAAAAGAAATTACATTAGTCTGACATAGTATAGTAAACTGAATTGAGAATTAAAAGAAATTACATTAGTCTGACATAGTATGGTAAACTGAAGTGAGAATTAAAAGATATTACATTAGTCTGAAATTGTATGGTGAACTAAATTGAGAATTAAAAGATAGTACATTAGTCTGAAATAGTATGGTAAACTGAATTGAGAATTAAAAGATATTACATTAGTCTGAAATAGTATAGTAAACTGAATTGAGAATTAAAAGATATTACATTAGTCTGAAATAGTATGGTAAACTGAATTGAGAATTAAAAGATAGTACATTAGTCTGAAATAGTATAGTAAACTGAATTGAGAATTAAAAGATATTACATTAGTCTGACATAGTATAGTAAACTGAATTGAGAATTAAAAGAAATTACATTAGTCTGACATAGTATGGTAAACTGAAGTGAGAATTAAAAGATATTACATTAGTCTGACATAGTATGGTAAACTGAATTGAGAATTAAAAGAAATTACATTAGTCTGACATAGTATAGTAAACTGAATTGAGAATTAAAAGAAATTACATTAGTCTGACATAGTATGGTAAACTGAAGTGAGAATTAAAAGATATTACATTAGTCTGAAATAGTATGGTGAACTAAATTGAGAATTAAAAGATATTACATTAGTCTGAAATAGTATGGTAAACTGAATTGAGAATTAAAAGATATTACATTAGTCTGACATAGTATAGTAAACTGAATTGAGAATTAAAAGATATTACATTAGTCTGAAATAGTATGGTAAACTGAATTGAGAATTAAAAGATAGTACATTAGTCTGAAATAGTATAGTAAACTGAATTGAGAATTAAAAGATATTACATTAGTCTGACATAGTATAGTAAACTGAATTGAGAATTAAAAGATATTACATTAGTCTGACATAGTATGGTAAACTAAATTGAGAATTAAAAGATATTACATTAGTCTGACATAGTATAGTAAACTGAATTGAGAATTAAAAGAAATTACATTAGTCTGACATAGTATAGTAAACTGAATTGAGAATTAAAAGATATTACATTAGTCTAAAATTGTATGGTAAACTGAATTGAGAATTAAAAGATATTACATTAGTCTGAAATAGTATGGTGAACTAAATTGAGAATTAAAAGAAATGACATTAGTCTGAAATAGTATGGTAAACTGAATTGAGAATTAAAAGATATTACATTAGTCTGAAATAGTATGGTGAACTAAATTGAGAATTAAAAGAAATGACATTAGTCTGAAATAGTATGGTAAACTGAATTGAGAATTAAAAGATATTACATTAGTCTGAAATAGTATGGTAAACTGAATTGAGAATTAAAAGATATTACATTAGTCTGACATAGTATGGTAAACTAAATTGAGAATTAAAAGATAGTACATTAGTCTGACATAGTATAGTAAACTGAATTGAGAATTAAAAGATATTACATTAGTCTGACATAGTATGGTAAACTAAATTGAGAATTAAAAGATATTACATTAGTCTGACATAGTATAGTAAACTGAATTGAGAATTAAAAGAAATTACATTAGTCTGACATAGTATAGTAAACTGAATTGAGAATTAAAAGATATTACATTAGTCTAAAATTGTATGGTAAACTGAATTGAGAATTAAAAGATATTACATTAGTCTGAAATAGTATGGTGAACTGAATTGAGAATTAAAAGATATTACATTAGTCTAAAATTGTATGGTAAACTGAATTGAGAATTAAAAGATATTACATTAGTCTGAAATAGTATGGTGAACTGAATTGAGAATTAAAAGATATTACATTAGTCTAAAATTGTATGGTAAACTGAATTGAGAATTAAAAGATATTACATTAGTCTGAAATAGTATGGTGAACTAAATTGAGAATTAAAAGATATTACATTAGTCTGAAATAGTATGGTAAACTAAATTGAGAATTAAAAGATATTACATTAGTCTGAAATAGTATGGTAAACTGAATTGAGAATTAAAAGATATTACATTAGTCTGAAATAGTATGGTAAACTAAATTGAGAATTAAAAGATATTACATTAGTCTGAAATAGTATGGTGAACTGAATTGAGAATTAAAAGATATTACATTAGTCTAAAATTGTATGGTAAACTGAATTGAGAATTAAAAGATATTACATTAGTCTGAAATAGTATGGTAAACTAAATTGAGAATTAAAAGATATTACATTAGTCTGAAATAGTATGGTAAACTGAATTGAGAATTAAAAGATATTACATTAGTCTGAAATAGTATGGTGAACTGAATTGAGAATTAAAAGAAATTACATTAGTCTAAAATTGTATGGTAAACTGAATTGAGAATTAAAAGATATTACATTAGTCTGAAATAGTATGGTGAACTGAATTGAGAATTAAAAGAAATTACATTAGTCTAAAATTGTATAGTAAACTGAATTGAGAATTAAAAGATATTACATTAGTCTGAAATTGTATGGTAAACTAAATTGAGAATTAAAAGATATTACATTAGTCTGAAATAGTATGGTGAACTGAATTGAGAATTAAAAGATATTACATTAGTCTGAAATAGTATGGTAAACTGAATTGAGAATTAAAAGATATTACATTAGTCTGAAATAGTATGGTGAACTGAATTGAGAATTAAAAGATATTACATTAGTCTGAAATAGTATGGTGAACTGAATTGAGAATTAAAAGAAATTACATTAGTCTGAAATAGTATGGTGAACTAAATTGAGAATTAAAAGATATTACATTAGTCTGAAATAGTATGGTGAACTAAATTGAGAATTAAAAGATATTACATTAGTCTGAAATAGTATGGTAAACTGAATTGAGAATTAAAAGATATTACATTAGTCTGAAATAGTATGGTGAACTGAATTGAGAATTAAAAGATATTACATTAGTCTAAAATTGTATGGTAAACTGAATTGAGAATTAAAAGATATTACATTAGTCTGAAATAGTATGGTAAACTAAATTGAGAATTAAAAGATATTACATTAGTCTGAAATAGTATGGTAAACTGAATTGAGAATTAAAAGATATTACATTAGTCTGAAATAGTATGGTGAACTGAATTGAGAATTAAAAGAAATTACATTAGTCTAAAATTGTATGGTAAACTGAATTGAGAATTAAAAGATATTACATTAGTCTGAAATTGTATGGTAAACTAAATTGAGAATTAAAAGATATTACATTAGTCTGAAATAGTATGGTGAACTGAATTGAGAATTAAAAGATATTACATTAGTCTGAAATAGTATGGTAAACTGAATTGAGAATTAAAAGATATTACATTAGTCTGAAATAGTATGGTGAACTGAATTGAGAATTAAAAGATATTACATTAGTCTGAAATAGTATGGTGAACTGAATTGAGAATTAAAAGAAATTACATTAGTCTGAAATAGTATGGTAAACTAAATTGAGAATTAAAAGATATTACATTAGTCTGAAATAGTATGGTGAACTGAATTGAGAATTAAAAGATATTACATTAGTCTGAAATAGTATGGTAAACTGAATTGAGAATTAAAAGATATTACATTAGTCTGACATAGTATAGTAAACTGAATTGAGAATTAAAAGATATTACATTAGTCTGACATAGTATGGTAAACTAAATTGAGAATTAAAAGATATTACATTAGTCTGACATAGTATAGTAAACTGAATTGAGAATTAAAAGATATTACATTAGTCTGACATAGTATGGTAAACTGAAGTGAGAATTAAAAGATATTACATTAGTCTGAAATTGTATGGTGAACTGAATTGAGAATTAAAAGATATTACATTAGTCTGAAATTGTATGGTAAACTGAAGTGAGAATTAAAAGAAATTACATTAGTCTGAAATTGTATGGTGAACTGAATTGAGAATTAAAAGATATTACATTAGTCTGAAATTGTATGGTAAACTGAATTGAGAATTAAAAGAAATTACATTAGTCTGAAATTGTATGGTAAACTGAATTGAGAATTAAAAGAAATTACATTAGTCTGAAATTGTATGGTAAACTGAAGTGAGAATTAAAAGATAGTACATTAGTCTGAAATTGTATGGTAAACTGAATTGAGAATTAAAAGATATTACATTAGTCTGAAATTGTATGGTAAACTGAATTGAGAATTAAAAGAAATTACATTAGTCTGAAATTGTATGGTAAACTGAATTGAGAATTAAAAGATATTACATTAGTCTGAAATTGTATGGTAAACTGAATTGAGAATTAAAAGATATTACATTAGTCTGAAATAGTATAGTAAACTGAATTGAGAATTAAAAGATATTACATTAGTCTGAAATAGTATAGTAAACTGAATTGAGCATTAACAGATATTACATTAGTTTGAAATAGTATAGTAAACTGAATTGAGCATCAAAAGATATTACATTAGTCTAAAATTGTATGGTAAACTGAATTGAGAATTAAAAGATATTACATTAGTCTGAAATAGTATGGTAAACTAAATTGAGAATTAAAAGATATTACATTAGTCTGACATAGTATAGTAAACTGAATTGAGAATTAAAAGAAATTACATTAGTCTGAAATTGTATAGTAAATCGAACTGAGAATTAAAAGAAATTACATTAGTCTGAAATTGTATGGTGAATTGAATTGAGAATTAAAAGATATTACATTAGTCTGAAATAGTATGGTAAACTGAATTGAGAATTAAAAGATATTACATTAGTCTGAAATAGTATAGTAAACTGAATTGAGAATTAAAAGATATTACATTAGTCTGAAATAGTATAGTAAACTGAATTGAGAATTAAAAGATATTACATTAGTCTGAAATAGTATAGTAAACTGAATTGAGCATTAACAGATATTACATTAGTTTGAAATAGTATAGTAAACTGAATTGAGCATCAAAAGATATTACATTAGTCTAAAATTGTATGGTAAACTGAATTGAGAATTAAAAGATATTACATTAGTCTGAAATAGTATGGTAAACTAAATTGAGAATTAAAAGATATTACATTAGTCTGACATAGTATAGTAAACTGAATTGAGAATTAAAAGAAATTACATTAGTCTGAAATTGTATAGTAAATCGAACTGAGAATTAAAAGAAATTACATTAGTCTGAAATTGTATGGTGAATTGAATTGAGAATTAAAAGATATTACATTAGTCTGAAATAGTATGGTAAACTGAATTGAAAATTAAAAGATATTACATTAGTCTGAAATAGTATGGTGAACTGAATTGAGAATTAAAAGAAATTACATTAGTCTGAAATAGTATAGTAAATCGAACTGAGAATTAAAAGAAATTACATTAGTCTGAAATAGTATCGTAAACTAAATTGAGAATTAAAAGATATTACATTAGTCTGACATAGTATGGTAAACTAAATTGAGAATTAAAAGATATTACATTAGTCTGACATAGTATAGTAAACTGAATTGAGAATTAAAAGAAATTACATTAGTCTAAAATTGTATGGTAAACTGAAGTGAGAATTAAAAGATATTACATTAGTCTGAAATTGTATGGTGAACTGAATTGAGAATTAAAAGATATTACATTAGTCTGAAATTGTATGGTAAACTGAAGTGAGAATTAAAAGAAATTACATTAGTCTGAAATTGTATGGTGAACTGAATTGAGAATTAAAAGATATTACATTAGTCTGAAATTGTATGGTAAACTGAATTGAGAATTAAAAGAAATTAAATTAGTCTGAAATAGTATGGTAAACTGAATTGAGAATTAAAAGAAATTACATTAGTCTGACATAGTATAGTAAACTGAATTGAGAATTAAAAGAAATTACATTAGTCTGACATAGTATGGTAAACTGAAGTGAGAATTAAAAGATATTACATTAGTCTGAAATTGTATGGTGAACTGAATTGAGAATTAAAAGATATTACATTAGTCTGAAATTGTATGGTAAACTGAAGTGAGAATTAAAAGAAATTACATTAGTCTGAAATTGTATGGTGAACTGAATTGAGAATTAAAAGATATTACATTAGTCTGAAATTGTATGGTAAACTGAATTGAGAATTAAAAGAAATTACATTAGTCTGAAATTGTATGGTAAACTGAATTGAGAATTAAAAGAAATTACATTAGTCTGAAATTGTATGGTAAACTGAAGTGAGAATTAAAAGATAGTACATTAGTCTGAAATTGTATGGTAAACTGAATTGAGAATTAAAAGATATTACATTAGTCTGAAATTGTATGGTAAACTGAATTGAGAATTAAAAGAAATTACATTAGTCTGAAATTGTATGGTAAACTGAATTGAGAATTAAAAGATATTACATTAGTCTGAAATTGTATGGTAAACTGAATTGAGAATTAAAAGATATTACATTAGTCTGAAATAGTATAGTAAACTGAATTGAGAATTAAAAGATATTACATTAGTCTGAAATAGTATAGTAAACTGAATTGAGCATTAACAGATATTACATTAGTTTGAAATAGTATAGTAAACTGAATTGAGCATCAAAAGATATTACATTAGTCTAAAATTGTATGGTAAACTGAATTGAGAATTAAAAGATAGTACATTAGTCTGAAATAGTATAGTAAACTGAATTGAGAATTAAAAGATAATACATTAGTCTGAAATAGTATAGTAAACTGAATTGAGAATTAAAAGATATTACATTAGTCTGAAATAGTATGGTAAACTGAACTGAGAATTAAAAGATAGTACATTAGTCTGAAATAGTATAGTAAACTGAATTGAGCATTAAAAGATAGTACATTAGTCTGAAATAGTATAGTAAACTGAATTGAGAATTAAAAGATATTACATTAGTCTGAAATAGTATAGTAAACTGAATTGAGCATTAAAAGATAGTACATTAGTCTGAAATAGTATAGTAAACTGAATTGAGACTTAAAAGATAGTACATTAGTCTGAAATAGTATAGTAAACTGAATTGAGAATTAAAAGATATTACATTAGTCTGAAATAGTATGGTAAACTGAATTGAGAATTAAAAGATAGTACATTAGTCTGAAATAGTATAGTAAACTGAATTGAGCATTAAAAGATAGTACATTAGTCTGAAATAGTATAGTAAACTGAATTGAGAATTAAAAGATATTACATTAGTCTGAAATAGTATAGTAAACTGAATTGAGCATTAAAAGATAGTACATTAGTCTGAAATAGTATAGTAAACTGAATTGAGCATTAAAAGATAGTACATTAGTCTGAAATAGTATAGTAAACTGAATTGAGAATTAAAAGATATTACATTAGTCTGAAATAGTATGGTAAACTGAATTGAGAATTAAAAGATAGTACATTAGTCTGAAATAGTATAGTAAACTGAATTGAGCATTAAAAGATAGTACATTAGTCTGAAATAGTATAGTAAACTGAATTGAGAATTAAAAGATATTACATTAGTCTGAAATAGTATAGTAAACTGAATTGAGCATTAAAAGATAGTACATTAGTCTGAAATAGTATAGTAAACTGAATTGAGCATTAAAAGATAGTACATTAGTCTGAAATAGTATAGTAAACTGAATTGAGCATTAAAAGATAGTACATTAGTCTGAAATAGTATGGTAAACTGAATTGAACATTAAAAAATAGTACATTAGTCTGAAATAGTATAGTAAACTGAATTGAGCATTAAAAGATAGTACATTAGTCTGAAATAGTATAGTAAACTGAATTGAGCATTAAAAGATAGTACATTAGTCTGAAATAGTATGGTAAACTGAATTGAGCATTAAAAGATAGTACATTATTCTGAAATAGTATAGTAAACTGAATTGAGCATTAAAAGATAGTACATTAGTCTGAAATAGTATAGTAAACTGAATTGAGCATTAAAAGATAGTACATTATTCTGAAATAGTATAGTAAACTGAATTGAGCATTAAAAATAGTACATTAGTCTGAAATAGTATAGTAAACTGAATTGAGCATTAAAAGATAGTACATTAGTCTGAAATAGTATAGTAAACTGAATTGAGCATTAAAAGAGAGTACATTATTCTGAAATAGTATAGTAAACTGATTTGAGCATTAAAAGATAGTACATTAGTCTGAAATAGTATGGTAAACTGAATTGAGCATTAAAAGATAGTACATTATTCTGAAATAGTATAGTAAACTGAATTGAGCATTAAAAGATAGTACATTAGTCTGAAATAGTATGGTAAACTGAATTGATCATTAAAAAATAGTACATTAGTCTGAAATACTATAGTAAACTGAATTGAGCATTAAAAGATAGTACATTAGTCTGAAATAGTATGGTAAACTGAATTGAGAATTAAAAGATAGTACATTAGTCTGAAATAGTATAGTAAACTGAATTGAGCATTAAAAGATAGTACATTAGTCTGAAATAGTATAGTAAACTGAATTGAGCATTAAAAGATAGTACATTAGTCTGAAATAGTATAGTAAACTGAATTGAGAATTAAAAGATAGTACATTAGTCTGAAATAATATAGTAAACTGAATTGAGAATTAAAAGATATTACATTAGTCTGAAATAGTATAGTAAACTGAATTGAGCATTAAAAGATAGTACATTAGTCTGAAATAGTATAGTAAACTGAATTGAGCATTAAAAGATAGTACATTAGTCTGAAATAGTATAGTAAACTGAATTGATCATTAAAAGATAGTACATTAGTCTGAAATAGTATAGTAAACTGAATTGAGAATTAAAAGATAGTACATTAGTCTGAAATTGTATGGTAAACTGAATTGAGCATTAAAAGATAGTACATTAGTCTGAAATAGTATAGTAAACTGAATTGAGAATTAAAAGATAGTACATTAGTCTGAAATTGTATAGTAAACTGAATTGAGCATTAAAAGATAGTACATTAGTCTGAAATAGTATAGTAAACTGAATTGAGAATTAAAAGATAGTACATTAGTCTGAAATTGTATGGTAAACTGAATTGAGAATTAAAAGATAGTACATTAGTCTGAAATAGTATAGTAAACTGAATTGAGCATTAAAAGATAGTACATTAGTCTGAAATAGTATAGTAAACTGAATTGAGCATTAAAAGATAGTACATTAGTCTGAAATAGTATAGTAAACTGAATTGAGCATTAAAAGATAGTACATTAGTCTGAAATAGTATAGTAAACTGAATTGAGAATTAAAAGATAGTACATTAGTCTGAAATTGTATGGTAAACTGAATTGAGAATTAAAAGATAGTACATTAGTCTGAAATAGTATAGTAAACTGAATTGAGCATTAAAAGATAGTACATTAGTCTGAAATAGTATAGTAAACTGAATTGAGCATTAAAAGATAGTACATTAGTCTGAAATAGTATAGTAAACTGAATTGAGCATTAAAAGATAGTACATTAGTCTGAAATAGTATAGTAAACTGAATTGAGCATTAAAAGATAGTACATTAGTCTGAAATAGTATAGTAAACTGAATTGAGCATTAAAAGATAGTACATTAGTCTGAAATAGTATAGTAAACTGAATTGAGCATTAAAAGATAGTACATTAGTCTGAAATTGTATAGTAAACTGAATTGAGCATTAAAAGATAGTACATTAGTCTGAAATAGTATAGTAAACTGAATTGAGAATTAAAAGATAGTACATTAGTCTGAAATTGTATAGTAAACTGAATTGAGAATTAAAAGATAGTACATTAGTCTGAAATAGTATAGTAAACTGAATTGAGCATTAAAAGATAGTACATTAGTCTGAAATAGTATAGTAAACTGAATTGAGCATTAAAAGATAGTACATTAGTCTGAAATTGTATAGTAAACTGAATTGAGCATTAAAAGATAGTACATTAGTCTGAAATAGTATAGTAAACTGAATTGAGCATTAAAAGATAGTACATTAGTCTGAAATTGTATAGTAAACTGAATTGAGCATTAAAAGATAGTACATTAGTCTGAAATAGTATAGTAAACTGAATTGAGCATTAAAAGATAGTACATTAGTCTGAAATAGTATAGTAAACTGAATTGAGCATTAAATGATAGTACATTAGTCTGAAATAGTATAGTAAACTGAATTGAGCATTAAAAAATAGTACAATAGTCTGAAATAGTATAGTAAACTGAATTGAGCATTAAAAGATAGTACATTAGTCTGAAATAGTATAGTAAACTGAATTGAGCATTAAAAGATAGTACATTAGTCTGAAATAGTATAGTAAACTGAATTGAGAATTAAAAGATAGTACATTAGTCTGAAATTGTATGGTAAACTTAATTGAGAATTAAAAGATAGTACATTAGTCTGAAATAGTATAGTAAACTGAATTGAGCATTAAAAGATAGTACATTAGTCTGAAATAGTATAGTAAACTGAATTGAGCATTAAAAGATAGTACATTAGTCTGAAATAGTATAGTAAACTGAATTGAGCATTAAAAGATAGTACATTAGTCTGAAATAGTATAGTAAACTGAATTGAGCATTAAAAGATAGTACATTAGTCTGAAATAGTATAGTAAACTGAATTGAGCATTAAAAGATAGTACATTAGTCTGAAATAGTATAGTAAACTGAATTGAGCATTAAAAGATAGTACATTAGTCTGAAATAGTATAGTAAACTGAATTGAGCATTAAAAGATAGTACATTAGTCTGAAATAGTATGGTAAACTTAATTGAGAATTAAAAGATAGTACATTAGTCTGAAATAGTATAGTAAACTAAATTGAGAATTAAAAGATATTACATTAGTCTGAAATAGTATGGTAAACTAAATTGAGCATTAAAAGATAGTACATTAGTCTGAAATAGTATAGTAAACTGAATTGAGCATTAAAAGATAGTACATTAGTCTGAAATAGTATCGTAAACTGAATTGAGAATTAAAAGATATTACATTAGTCTGAAATAGTATAGTAAACTGAATTGAGAATTAAAAGATAGTACATTAGTCTGAAATAGTATGGTAAACTGAATTGAGCATTAAAAGATATTACATTAGTCTGAAATAGTATCGTAAACTGAATTGAGAATTAAAAGATATTACATTAGTCTGAAATAGTACAGTAAACTGAATTGAGAATTAAAAGATATTACATTAGTCTGAAATAGTATAGTAAACTGAATTGAGCATTAAAAGATAGTACATTAGTCTGAAATAGTATGGTAAACTGAATTGAGCATTAAAAGATAGCACATTAGTCTGAAATAGTATAGTAAACTGAATTGAGAATTAAAAGATAGTACATTAGTCTGAAATAGTATAGTAAACTGAATTGAGCATTAAAAGATAGTACATTAGTCTGAAATAGTATAGTAAACTGAATTGAGCATTAAAAGATAGCACATTAGTCTGAAATAGTATAGTAAACTGAATTGAGAATTAAAAGATAGTACATTAGTCTGAAATAGTATAGTAAACTGAATTGAGCATTAAAAGATAGTACATTAGTCTGAAATAGTATAGTAAACTGAATTGAGCATTAAAAGATAGCACATTAGTCTGAAATAGTATAGTAAACTGAATTGAGAATTAAAAGATAGTACATTAGTCTGAAATAGTATGGTAAACTGAATTGAGCATTAAAAGATAGCACATTAGTCTGAAATAGTATAGTAAACTGAATTGAGAATTAAAAGATAGTACATTAGTCTGAAATAGTATGGTAAACTGAATTGAGAATTAAAAGATAGTACATTAGTCTGAAATAGTATGGTAAACTGAATTGAGCATTAAAAGATAGTACATTAGTCTGAAATAGTATAGTAAACTGAATTGAGCATTAAAAGATAGCACATTAGTCTGAAATAGTATAGTAAACTGAATTGAGAATTAAAAGATAGTACATTAGTCTGAAATAGTATGGTAAACTGAATTGAGCATTAAAAGATAGCACATTAGTCTGAAATAGTATAGTAAACTGAATTGAGAATTAAAAGATAGTACATTAGTCTGAAATAGTATAGTAAACTGAATTGAGCATTAAAAGATAGTACATTAGTCTGAAATAGTATAGTAAACTGAATTGAGCATTAAAAGATAGCACATTAGTCTGAAATAGTATAGTAAACTGAATTGAGAATTAAAAGATAGTACATTAGTCTGAAATAGTATAGTAAACTGAATTGAGCATTAAAAGATAGTACATTAGTCTGAAATAGTATAGTAAACTGAATTGAGCATTAAAAGATAGCACATTAGTCTGAAATAGTATAGTAAACTGAATTGAGAATTAAAAGATAGTACATTAGTCTGAAATAGTATGGTAAACTGAATTGAGCATTAAAAGATAGTACATTAGTCTGAAATAGTATAGTAAACTGAATTGAGAATTAAAAGATAGTACATTAGTCTGAAATAGTATAGTAAACTGAATTGAGCATTAAAAGATAGTACATTAGTCTGAAATAGTATAGTAAACTGAATTGAGCATTAAAAGATAGTACATTAGTCTGAAATAGTATAGTAAACTGAATTGAGAATTAAAAGATATTACATTAGTCTGAAATAGTATAGTAAACTGAACTGAGAATTAAAAGATATTACATTAGTCTGAAATAGTATGGTAAACTGAATTGAGCATTAAAAGATAGTACATTAGTCTGAAATAGTATAGTAAACTGAATTGAGAATTAAAAGATAGTACATTAGTCTGAAATAGTATAGTAAACTGAATTGAGCATTAAAAGATAGTACATTAGTCTGAAATTGTATGGTAAACTGAATTGAGAATTAAAAGATAGTACATTAGTCTGAAATAGTATAGTAAACTGAATTGAGCATTAAAAGATAGTACATTAGTCTGAAATAGTATAGTAAACTGAATTGAGCATTAAAAGATAGTACATTAGTCTGAAATAGTATAGTAAACTGAATTGAGCATTAAAAGATAGTACATTAGTCTGAAATTGTATAGTAAACTGAATTGAGCATTAAAAGATAGTACATTAGTCTGAAATAGTATAGTAAACTGAATTGAGAATTAAAAGATAGTACATTAGTCTGAAATAATATAGTAAACTGAATTGAGAATTAAAAGATATTACATTAGTCTGAAATAGTATAGTAAACTGAATTGAGCATTAAAAGATAGTACATTAGTCTGAAATAGTATAGTAAACTGAATTGAGCATTAAAAGATAGTACATTAGTCTGAAATAGTATAGTAAACTGAATTGAGCATTAAAAGATATTACATTAGTCTGAAATAGTATAGTAAACTGAATTGAGCATTAAAAGATAGTACATTAGTCTGAAATAATATAGTAAACTGAATTGAGAATTAAAAGATATTACATTAGTCTGAAATAGTATGGTAAACTGAATTGAGAATTAAAAGATATTACATTAGTCTGAAATAGTATGGTAAACTGAATTGAGAATTAAAAGATATTACATTAGTCTGAAATAGTATGGTAAACTGAATTGAGTATTAAAAGATATTACATTAGTCTGAAATAGTATGGTAAACTGAATTGAGAATTAAAAGATATTACATTAGTCTGAAATAGTATAGTAAACTGAATTGAGAATTAAAAGATATTACATTAGTCTGAAATAGTATAGTAAACTGAATTGAGCATTAAAAGATAGTACATTAGTCTGAAATTGTATGGTAAACTGAATTGAGAATTAAAAGATATTACATTAGTCTGAAATAGTATAGTAAACTGAATTGAGCATTAAAAGATATTACATTAGTCTGAAATAGTATGGTAAACTGAATTGAGAATTAAAAGATATTACATTAGTCTGAAATAGTATAGTAAACTGAATTGAGAATTAAAAGATATTACATTAGTCTGAAATAGTATAGTAAACTGAATTGAGAATTAAAAGATATTACATTAGTCTGAAATAGTATGGTAAACTGAATTGAGAATTAAAAGATATTACATTAGTCTGAAATAGTATGGTAAACTGAATTGAGTATTAAAAGATATTACATTAGTCTGAAATAGTATGGTAAACTGAATTGAGAATTAAAAGATATTACATTAGTCTGAAATAGTATGGTAAACTGAATTGAGCATTAAAAGATATTACATTAGTCTGAAATTGTATAGTAAACTGAATTGAGAATTAAAAGATAGTACATTAGTCTGAAATAGTATGGTAAACTGAATTGAGAATTAAAAGATATTACATTAGTCTGAAATAGTATAGTAAACTGAATTGAGAATTAAAAGATATTACATTAGTCTGAAATAGTATAGTAAACTGAATTGAGAATTAAAAGATATTACATTAGTCTGAAATAGTATGGTAAACTGAATTGAGAATTAAAAGATATTACATTAGTCTGAAATAGTATGGTAAACTGAATTGAGTATTAAAAGATATTACATTAGTCTGAAATAGTATGGTAAACTGAATTGAGAATTAAAAGATATTACATTAGTCTGAAATAGTATGGTAAACTGAATTGAGAATTAAAAGATATTACATTAGTCTGAAATAGTATGGTAAACTGAATTGAGAATTAAAAGATATTACATTAGTCTGAAATAGTATGGTAAACTGAATTGAGAATTAAAAGATATTACATTAGTCTGAAATAGTATGGTAAACTGAATTGAGAATTAAAAGATATTACATTAGTCTGAAATAATATAGTAAACTGAATTGAGAATTAAAAGATATTACATTAGTCTGAAATAGTATGGTAAACTGAATTGAGAATTAAAAGATATTACATTAGTCTGAAATAGTATGGTAAACTGAATTGAGAATTAAAAGATATTACATTAGTCTGAAATAGTATGGTAAACTGAATTGAGCATTAAAAGATATTACATTAGTCTGAAATTGTATAGTAAACTGAATTGAGAATTAAAAGATAGTACATTAGTCTGAAATAGTATGGTAAACTGAATTGAGAATTAAAAGATATTACATTAGTCTGAAATAGTATGGTAAACTGAATTGAGAATTAAAAGATATTACATTAGTCTGAAATAGTATGGTAAACTGAATTGAGAATTAAAAGATATTACATTAGTCTGAAATAGTATGGTAAACAAAATTGAGAATTAAAAGATATTACATTAGTCTGAAATAGTATGGTAAACTGAATTGAGAATTAAAAGATATTACATTAGTCTGAAATAATATAGTAAACTGAATTGAGAATTAAAAGATATTACATTAGTCTGAAATAGTATGGTAAACTGAATTGAGAATTAAAAGATATTACATTAGTCTGAAATAGTATGGTAAACTGAATTGAGCATTAAAAGATATTACATTAGTCTGAAATAGTATAGTAAACTGAATTGAGAATTAAAAGATATTACATTAGTCTGAAATAATATAGTAAACTGAATTGAGAATTAAAAGATATTACATTAGTCTGAAATAGTATGGTAAACTGAATTGAGAATTAAAAGATATTACATTAGTCTGAAATAGTATGGTAAACTGAATTGAGAATTAAAAGATATTACATTAGTCTGAAATAGTATGGTAAACTGAATTGAGAATTAAAAGATATTACATTAGTCTGAAATAATATAGTAAACTGAATTGAGAATTAAAAGATATTACATTAGTCTGAAATAGTATGGTAAACTGAATTGAGAATTAAAAGATATTACATTAGTCTGAAATAGTATGGTAAACTGAATTAAGAATTAAAAGATATTACATTAGTCTGAAATAGTATGGTAAACTGAATTGAGCATTAAAAGATATTACATTTGTCTGAAATTGTATGGTAAACTGAATTGAGAATTAAAAGATATTACATTTGTCTGAAATTGTATGGTAAACTGAATTGAGAATTAAAAGATATTACATTTGTCTGAAATTGTATGGTAAACTGAATTGAGCATTAAAAGATATTACATTTGTCTGAAATTGTATAGTAAACTGAATTGAGAATTAAAAGATATTACATTTGTCTGAAATTGTATGGTAAACTGAATTGAGAATTAAAAGATATTACATTAGTCTGAAATTGTATGGTAAACTGAATTGAGTATTAAAAGAAATTACATTAGTCTGAAATTGTATGGTAAACTGAATTGAGAATTAAAAGATATTACATTTGTCTGAAATTGTATAGTAAACTGAATTGAGAATTAAAAGATATTACATTAGTCTGAAATTGTATAGTAAACTGAATTGAGAATTAAAAGATATTACATTTGTCTGAAATTGTATGGTAAACTGAATTGAGTATTAAAAGATATTACATTAGTCTGAAATTGTATAGTAAACTGAATTGAGAATTAAAAGATATTACATTTGTCTGAAATAGTATGGTGAACTGAATTGAGTATTAAAAGATATTACATTAGTCTGAAATTGTATAGTAAACTGAATTGAGAATTAAAAGATATTACATTTGTCTGAAATTGTATAGTAAACTTAATTGAGAATTAAAAGATATTACATTAGTCTGAAATAGTATGGTAAACTGAATTGAGAATTAAAAGATATTACATTTGTCTGAAATTGTATAGTAAACTGAATTGAGCATTAAAAGATATTACATTTGTCTGAAATTGTATGGTAAACTGAATTGAGTATTAAAAGAAATTACATTAGTCTGAAATTGTATGGTAAACTGAATTGAGAATTAAAAGATATTACATTTGTCTGAAATTGTATAGTAAACTGAATTGAGTATTAAAAGATATTACATTAGTCTGAAATTGTATAGTAAACTGAATTGAGAATTAAAAGATATTACATTAGTCTGAAATTGTATGGTAAACTGAATTGAGAATTAAAAGATATTACATTAGTCTGAAATTGTATGGTAAACTGAATTGAGAATTAAAAGATATTACATTAGTCTGAAATTGTATGGTAAACTGAATTGAGAATTAAAAGATATTACATTAGTCTGAAATAGTATGGTAAACTGAATTGAGCATTAAAAGATATTACATTAGTCTGAAATTGTATAGTAAACTGAATTGAATATTAAAAGATATTACATTAGTCTGAAATTGTATGGTAAACTGAATTGAGAATTAAAAGATATTACATTAGTCTGAAATTGTATAGTAAACTGAATTGAGCATTAAAAGATATTACATTAGTCTGAAATAGTATAGTAAACTGAATTGAGAATTAAAAGATATTACATTAGTCTGAAATTGTATAGTAAACTGAATTGAGAATTAAAAGATATTACATTAGTCTGAAATTGTATGGTAAACTGAATTGAGAATTAAAAGATATTACATTAGTCTGAAATTGTATGGTAAACTGAATTGAGAATTAAAAGATATTACATTAGTCTGAAATTGTATGGTAAACTGAATTGAGAATTAAAAGATATTACATTAGTCTGAAATTGTATAGTAAACTGAATTGAGAATTAAAAGATATTACATTAGTCTGAAATTGTATAGTAAACTGAATTGAGAATTAAAAGATATTACATTAGTCTGAAATTGTATAGTAAACTGAATTGAGAATTAAAAGATATTACATTAGTCTGAAATTGTATGGTAAACTGAATTGAGAATTAAAAGATATTACATTAGTCTGAAATAGTATGGTAAACTGAATTGAGCATTAAAAGATATTACATTAGTCTGAAATTGTATGGTAAACTGAATTGAGAATTAAAAGATATTACATTAGTCTGAAATTGTATGGTAAACTGAATTGAGAATTAAAAGATATTACATTAGTATGAAATAGTATAGTAAACTGAATTGAGAATTAAAAGATATTACATTAGTCTGAAATAGTATAGTAAACTGAATTGAGCATTAAAAGATATTACATTAGTCTGAAATAGTATGGTAAACTGAATTGAGAATTAAAAGATATTACATTAGTCTGAAATTGTATGGTAAACTGAATTGAGAATTAAAAGATATTACATTAGTCTGAAATTGTATAGTAAACTGAATTGAGAATTAAAAGATATTACATTAGTCTGAAATTGTATAGTAAACTGAATTGAGAATTAAAAGATATTACATTAGTCTGAAATTGTATAGTAAACTGAATTGAGAATTAAAAGATATTACATTAGTCTGAAATTGTATGGTAAACTGAATTGAGAATTAAAAGATATTACATTAGTCTGAAATAGTATGGTAAACTGAATTGAGCATTAAAAGATATTACATTAGTCTGAAATTGTATGGTAAACTGAATTGAGAATTAAAAGATATTACATTAGTCTGAAATTGTATAGTAAACTGAATTGAGAATTAAAAGATATTACATTAGTCTGAAATTGTATAGTAAACTGAATTGAGAATTAAAAGATATTACATTAGTCTGAAATTGTATGGTAAACTGAATTGAGAATTAAAAGATATTACATTAGTATGAAATAGTATAGTAAACTGAATTGAGAATTAAAAGATATTACATTAGTCTGAAATAGTATAGTAAACTGAATTGAGCATTAAAAGATATTACATTAGTCTGAAATAGTATAGTAAACTGAATTGAGAATTAAAAGATATTACATTAGTCTGAAATAGTATGGTAAACTGAATTGAGAATTAAAAGATATTACATTAGTCTGAAATTGTATGGTAAACTGAATTGAGAATTAAAAGATATTACATTAGTCTGAAATAGTATAGTAAACTGAATTGAGAATTAAAAGATATTACATTAGTCTGAAATAGTATAGTAAACTGAATTGAGAATTAAAAGATATTACATTAGTCTAAAATAGTGTAGTAAACTGAATTGAGAATTAAAAGATATTACATTAGTCTGAAATAGTATAGTAAACTGAATTGAGAATTAAAAGATATTACATTAGTCTGAAATAGTATAGTAAACTGAATTGAGAATTAAAAGATATTACATTAGTCTGAAATAGTGTAGTAAACTGAATTGAGAATTAAAAGATATTACATTAGTCTGAAATAGTATAGTAAACTGAATTGAGAATTAAAAGATATTACATTAGTCTGAAATTGTATGGTAAACTGAATTGAGAATTAAAAGATATTACATTAGTCTGAAATAGTATAGTAAACTGAATTGAGAATTAAAAGATATTACATTAGTCTGAAATAGTATAGTAAACTGAATTGAGAATTAAAAGATATTACATTAGTCTGAAATAGTGTAGTAAACTGAATTGAGTATTAAAAGATATTACATTAGTCTGAAATAGTATGGTAAACTGACTTGAGTATTAAAAGATATTACATTAGTCTGAAATAGTATAGTAAACTGAATTGAGAATTAAAAGATAGTACATTAGTCTGAAATAGTATGGTAAACTGAATTGAGTATTAAAAGATATTACATTAGTCTGAAATAGTATAGTAAACTGAATTGAGCATTAAAAGATTGTATAATAGAAGTAATAATATAATTTCGCTTGAAACAAATACCAAATATCGATTAGTAATACCAAAATGTATTATGGACCGTATGTATGTTGAAGACCCCTTATGTAATCTCAAAATAAGCATAAGTATACAAATATGACGACATCCAACCATAGTATTACCAAACATAACTTGTAGACCCACGGTCAACACTAGTTATTGAACGGTTATATTTCCATTATTGTTGATGAATATTTACTGGATGGTTCACGAGTATTGTTTTCTACAAACATGGCAGAAAAAGATCGAATACCATTTTCGCAGTAAAGTATGGATTACAATGGCATCAAAAATGTGGCCATGACTATCAACTTCGGGCTCGTGCGCTCCGAAAATATTGAGACCATGAGATCGTAAGTTCCCGAGTTCAATTAGAAGGTTCCAAAGTTGGAAAAGATGCCACTGAGGACGTCCAGAGGTTGCACCGGCCGAAACACTGCGAAAATAACAACCAAGATGAAGATAGTAGGCGGAATAGTACATTTGCACTACTATTCTTGTTAGATAAGGAGGGGGGGGGCGGGAGTAGGGCGTCCCAAGCGAAGGAGGAGCCTAAGCAGAAGTCGGAAAGGACGTCACTTTTGCTCGGTGCCGATTCTCTCTCTTTGTTGCCGACATCCGAGCTGAACAGAGGTGAGAGATGATCGTCTTGCCAACCTCAGCAGGGTAGGAGATGGGGACAACAGGTAGAGGTGGCCAAAAGTCGTTATGGTATCTCTCCCCAATTCAACCCTGACTCACTCTCCCTCTCGTACATGATACAGTAAATTTCTTTCTCTGTCATATTTATTAAAACCTTAAAAAAAAAAAAATCCGACATTCTTGTGTCGTCGATCACGGACGAAGGACAGGAGCCAGCAGCGACAAAGCTCGAGATAACAGAATAATAACGACAAAACCTGGGCATATACCCAACGGTAAGTAGCAATGTAACATTCTCATCTTTCTTGGCTTTTATATTTCCAAGTTTTCAGCCGATGTAACCTCTGGCCTTCTTCAGGTGTACCTTTTTTTAACTTGGGAATATTTTAACACTTCTACCCAGTCATGGTTGCCAGAATAAGATCAACCTACCCCCTTCCCCCAAAAAATGGTACAGCTCAAAATTCCATCGAGATATTATTTAAGATTAGAAAATTGTTTATTTAATAAAAATAAAAAATTTTATTAAAAATAAAAATAAAAAAAATTTTTTTTTTTTTTTATTAAAAAAAAATTTTTATTTAAAAAAAAAAATTTTTTATTTTATTAAAAAAATTTTTTTATTAAAAAAAATTTTTTTTTAATAAAATTTTTTTTTTTTAATTCTAAATAAAAAAAAAATCACACAACCAAACCATAACTGCTATGGGTTTGTATGCATGTGATGCATCGTATTTCCTTAGGATAATTGAGGTGCATCCTATCGGGGACACAGACATAATAAGCAGTAAATTTAGATTAGGGATGCAGGATACACACCGAGCACCATTTTCGCTTAAAAAAAAAAAAAATGCTCAATTTGAATAAAATGATAAAAAAAAAATAATTGAATAAACATTAGTCACCCATCTGTGAGTGACCAAGTTCAACATTGCTTAACTTACTTCGGAGATCATACCGTCTCTCCAACACTTGGATGAAACGGAAAAGTTGCAGTTTATAAATAAGACAGGAACAGGATTTATTGATACGATGAAACAAGGAAAATTAAGTTGCATCCCTTGAAGGACGCAGTGATAGGACGCATTAAATTTAGATTTTGGATGCGCCAGGGATGCAGGATGCGCACCTAGCACCATTTCCGCTTAATAAATGCTCAATTTGAATAAAAAAATTTTTTTTAAAACCATTAGAGACCAAAGCAGTAAAAGAGCTGTGCATAGCGATGGCGGAGAAGACGGTGATTGGGTATGGGGGACGGGACAAAGCAGTGGAAGCCATGTCAGAGAATAAGTGTTTTGCTTGAAGGCCGAAGCGGAAAAAAAAAAAGAAAAAAAAAAGAAACAAAGGGGAGTAAGTGTTGATGGTGACAATATTTGAAATAGGTATCGCAAACCTATGCATGTGACGAAAATTAAATTTGGGTTCGGGATACCTATTTTAAACTACCTAATAAAAGCGAGTTCGTTTTAATAATTTCTCGCTGTTTTTTTTTTTCGACTAACATTCATTTACGATTGAAGTGGAATAGAACATAACAGCAAAATTTTATATATTCAACTAGCAGGGATACCCAGCGTCGCCCGAGAGTCCCAATTTCCGTAAATTACCTCGCTTACAGAAATAAGATAATTAAAACTAAACAGTCTGTTTAATATTGTAGTAAAAAAAATGTCCAAGTTCATTTTGGGACGAGATTAGACTAAAAAAAAAAAAAAATACTTATGCCTCCAGGTAAGGTTTGAACTCACAATGTCTGTCTGTAAGTACGGCGCTGATGAGAATTAGAAAATAGAGACGCTATTACATATAAACCAGAATGGGCAGTGGCTGCTATTTTGACTAAAGTTCTTTCTTTCTTTCTTTCTTTCTTTCTCCTGTCTCGTTACTTCCCTCCCCCCCTCTTTTTGTCTACTCCCCACTTCTCTTTTTGTAGTCTAATGTGGATAAGCCAGTGAATCTAAAATAACTGTCTGTTATTAAATTTGTTTCCGGTGTTATGGGTGACTGTAGGAGGACTTCTGAATGTGAGAGTAAAAGTTCCTCCGACTTCTTTTATTTATGACTAGTCAAAAATAAAGTATCGATCAGGACTAGTTATTAAAATAGATAGGAAATACAAATTTTATTTTTTATGACAGACCAATATCTTACATGACTGACAAAAGAGATTTAATTATGTATCTTTTGTTGAGAAAGCTATTAACATCAATGAAATTGGGGAAAACTGTCTTTACGTAAGATGAAACCCTTACAAAATTTGTAAAAAGATCTAGAAAATAAACAGTCTTTGTTTTAATGTTTCTACTTTATTCTTAATATTTATTTGCAATTATATTGTCCTATTTTCCTATATATATATATATATGTGTGTAATAGTTTCATTGATATTAATAGTAATGAAAGTGATTTAATAAAAAATTATTGGTTCAAGTTCATTTTATCAACAGATTTGAACTTGATTAATAAAAATTATTTTTATTTTTTAATAATTTGATATATATATATATATATATAGGCAGTATCTTCTCTTGCAGGCAAGTATTGTTGAATATAAGAGACAACTCATGTCTAGATATCCTTTGGTAGATCCTTTCAATAGTCCGAATCAGGATCTTAGTTTCGGAGGGGAATTGGCTGATGAATTTGCCATAGTTTGGATTCGTCTCCCAAGTACTTTCAGACCCATCCGGAGACAAATCCAAACTATGGCAAATTAATGAACATATTTTAAAAAGGTCTTGGTAATTTATCCTTTTTTTTTATTAAATCACTTTAATTACTGTTAATATCGACATAGCTATTACATATATATAGCAAAAATAAGACAATAAAATTACAAATGAATAACACCAAACGTTAATTTATTATGAACCGTTTAAAAATTAGTTATGCAAATTAGGTATACAAATAGCTGTGTTTGGGTCTTTGCTCTCTACTATATATACAGTATTTCAAAAGGTCATGTATTATTAATTTGAACAGCGTTGAGCCGTTTTGATGGTAATATAGGCGTGATCAATGAAAAGAACTTTCATATGTATTAATTTAGATTATGCATTTTTTGTTAATACAGAAAGATTTTAATCCTGCATTCTTTAAATTCAGTCGTTGCATAACTTAATGAAACAAAAAAAACAAAAAAATTTAGATTTAAATTTAATTTTGGGTTAAAAAAGAAAAAAAAAAAATTCATATTTAAATTTAATTTTGGGTTAAAAAAAAAAAAAAAAAAAAATTTAAATTTAAATTTGGGTTAAAAAAAAAAAATTTAGATTTAAATTTAATTTTGGATTAAAAAAAAAAAAAAAAAAAATTTTAAATTTAAATTTAATTTTGGGTTACAAAAAAAAAAATTTAGATTTAAATTTAATTTTGGGTTAAAAAAAAAAAAATTTTTAATTTAAATTTAATTTTGGGTTAAAAAAAAAAATTTAGATTTAAATTTAATTTTGGGTTAAAAAAAAAAATTTAAATTTAAATTTAATTTTGGATTAAAAAAAAAAAAAAATTTAAATTTAAATTTAATTTTAAGTTACAAAAAAAAAAAAATTTAGATTTAAATTTACTTTTGGGTTAAAAAAAAAAAAATATTAAAAAACTTAAAAAGGTGCACACTGTAAGTAAATAAATAAATAAAATAAGTTTACATTTGTTGTGGAACACGTTGGCACAAGACTGCTCCCCGAGGGCTGCAACTGGGTCACCTTAAAATCTAATGTGAGCATTTGTCATAAACCGTCCTCACGAGTAGTACAATTTTTGTTAATTCCAGTCATCACTTTCAATCCTCTCATAATATTTTTCATCATTCAACTGACATTGTACCCATCTAAGTAACACTTATCCTCAAGTGGTCTTTGGCCTTGATAAGTGGTGACTCATTAGTTTAAAAAGAAAACATTAATAAAAAGGATTTTTTTGTAGCATGCGGATTTTCCACAAATCTAATTCTTTAATATCAGTTTTCTCTCCCCCAACCATAACCCCGACATATTTGAAAAGTGCTACGATGAAAATAGCTATTCAGGGATATATTTTATTTCTTAATTAAATTGCCTTGGCTTTACAAGTGCTGCTTCATCGCCGCTCTACGAGGAAACGCTCTGACCTTACTCTCGGTCTAACAAGCCAGCTGGAAATCCAATGAAACTTCCTGATTTTCCTTTCTTAATTTTTATTAGTTAGCCACTATCATTACCAAATAATGATATCTAGCCACTATCGTTACTAAATAATGATAGCTAGCCACTATCGTTACTAAATAATGATATCTAGCCACTATCGTTACTAAATAATGATAGCTAGCCACTATCATTACTAAATAATGATAGCTAGCCGCTATCATTGCTAAATAATGATTGCTAGCCGCTATCATTGCTAAATAATGATTGCTAGCCGCTATCATTGCTAAATAATGATTGCTAGCCGCTATCATTGCTAAATAATGATTGCTAACCACTATCATTACTAAATAATGATAGCTAGCCACTATCATTACTAAATAATGATTGCTAGCCACTATCATTACTAAATAATGATTGCTAACCACTATCATTACTAAATAATGATAGCTAGCCACTATCATTACTAAATAATGATAGCTAGCCACTATCATTACTAAATAATGATAGCTAGCCACTATCATTACTAAATAATGGTAGCTAGCCACTATCATTACTAAATAATGGTAGCTAGCCACTATCATTACTAAATAATGGTAGCTAGCCACTATCATTACTAAATAATGGTAGCTAGCAACTATCATTGCTAAATAATGATAGCTAGCCACTATCATTGCTAAATAATGATAGCTAGCCACTATCATTACTAAATAATGATTGCTAGCCACTATCATTACTAAATAATGATAGCCAGCCACTATCATTACTAAATAAGGATTGTTAACCACTATCATTACTAAATAATGATTGCTAACTAATAAAAAAAAATTTTTTTTAAATATTCTGAATTTTGTATATGTACTTTTTGTAAATAAAAAAACGTCTGATTACTGAGGATAATGTTAAGTAGAGTGAATGTGGTATTTTGGGCGGAGTAAAACTAGTTTAGAGAAAAAACCATGCGGACAAAACCCGACCCCCATCCCTCCCCACGAATGTTGGCCTTATACCACATTTACATTTTTTATATAAAAAAATTTATTGTCTTTAAATGTAAAATTTTAAGATAAATAAATTCTGTCTATGAGAAAAGTGTAGTATCTGTTCTGATATTACACTTCCTCTTTCCTGTCCTCAGTCAGTGAAGGAAAAAATCCTTCCGGACTGAGGCAATTTTTATTTCTGTTTGTCTTAATCCAGAGTGCCCCTTTTTGGGGAGCCGGGTATTCCTCTACATTGTAAACTGATCTTGTGTCTAACACTGTTCTTCGTGGGGAGGCAATTAAATAGGAACCCTTATGATATTTCGGTGCTTGTTCAGTGCTTCGGCCATACAGAAAACTTACTTATTTATGAAAACAAATTATTTATTTATGAAAACAATATTATGTACTTACTCAGTGGTATTTTATTGTTCAATGTTGAAAAAAGTAGGAAAAATTATCCGCTAAAACTTTAATTACAAGTAATTTCTCATTTTACGCATCGCTTCGATGAGTATGCCTCCATTTTGTTTCGTTGGACACGAATCAAGGGCAGATAATAACACGAAATGCCAACGAAACAAGATGGAGGCATACTCACTGAAGCGATTACTATAATACGTTTCTTTTTGGCTAAGATCAAAGTGTAGTATCTGTTCCGATGGATACTGCACCCCATAGAATGGTATTGTCTTGGCCTGGATGATGATGATGATGAGCATGATGATGATGATGAGCATGATGATGATGACGATGGTGATGATGATGATGATGGTGATGGTGATGATGATGACGATGGTGATGACGATGACGATGATGACGATGACGATGATGATGATGATGACGATGGTGACGATGATGACGATGGTGATGATGATGACGATGATGAGCATGATGATGGTGATGGTGACGATGGTGATGATGATGATGACGATGATGATGAGCATGATGATGACGATGAGCATGATGATGATGATGAGCATCATGATGATCATGATCATGATCATCATCATCATCATGAGCATGATGATGAGCATGATGATGATTATGATGATTCCCTCCCACACCTAACCTTTAATATCAATTTTCTTTTATATCATTTTAGCTAACACCCCTACAAATAACGATCAAAATTATTTTCCAGGAAGATGATCAAAAACATTAGTTTGACACTGTGGTACTATGAACTAACCCCCCCTCCCTCTCCCGGAGCCAAGACGCCGGAGAATTTTAAGGAATAATTCACAATAGCAAGATGAGGAAGTGGGCGACAATGGAGGGGCTGTCAAATCTATTGAACTCTCTAGACAGGATGGCGCCCTGACAGTTGTTTGTGAGTTCCTGGGTGGTCAGCTGAGAATGGCTAAAAAAGCCGACAGATGTAGTTGTACACTCTGCATTTTAACACTACAAGTTCTTACAAAATTTGAGTTCGGATTAACTAAATTTCTCAAGAATTTATTCAAATCATCACCCGTGGTTTCCCGGGACTCACTACATCAGAAACCTATTTGCATCACGTTATAAAAAAATTTTTTAAAAATTTTAAAGAAATATATTTAAAATTTTTAAATGTAATTCTGAAAGTTATATCGACGTGATATCCGTTCAGCGGACTTGAAAACAAAATGGCTTTAAAAGTTATTAAGGAAGACGATCCTCACAAATTTCATCAGACATTTTTTTTTAATGAGTAGAATTTACTCGTTGAGGAGATTGTAAAACGTGCCCTTCAATAAATCTAAGTGACGTTAGAATTGAGAGATCTTCAATTGGGTTTTCCTCACGGTATAGTAGATTTTTTTTTGTTTTTTTTATTTTCTAATGAGTCACCACTTATTCAAGCTAAAAAAAGTCACTCGAGGATAAGGGTTAATGAGATGGATAGATTTTCAGTTGAATGATGAAGAATATTATGAGAGGATTGAAAATGATGAATGGAATTTAAAAAATGTGATTACTTATGCGGTTTATAACTGTTTATCAACATGTTGTAGCACTACGTGAAACAATTTTGTTGCAACGTGCGTGTGCCACTGTTGGTGTAATCTAAGGATCAGTGTACAGGACCCTAAATTCTGCTTCACCTAATGGTACAGAGGTGGCGGTTGAGACATAAAATATGCCTAATAGTTATCAAAAAATTTTCATTGATAAATTCGTAAAAATTCTTTGACAGAATCATCTCCCTCTTTTTTTGGGGGGGGGGGGGGTACACACAAAAGAATTTCATTTAAATTAGTTAATGTACAATAAACTTATTACTAAAATATCCTTGACTATAATAAAGAGCAATTATATATATATATATATATATGATTATTTTTATTTACAGACATGTACAAAGTCTGCGACACTGGCATGTCGATGTTATCGATCAACAGCTATTATAAACTGAGATCTCATCAGGCAGAGTTAGAATCCGATCTTAACCTTAGATTATAATTGGAAAGAATGAATCATTCTTTCCAATTATTTTTAGGGGGTCATAATATGGGCACAACCTCCCATTTGAAAATTCAAATATTTCAGATTTGCATTAAATTTTATCCATAGACAGCAATTAAGCTAGATACCTTGAATTTCAATTTCTTCTTAAGACCCTTTAAGCTTTAAATTTTAGACATTTTCTAGAATCAAAATCATGCAATGGATTTTGATCAAAATTGGAATAAGGATTCTAGACATGAGATTTAGAATCATTATACCTTGATTTTAATCTTCGTAAAAGGGACATAAAAGTGGTGCAAAACTGTTCGGTTTAGGGGAATAAATTTTACCTGTCCTCTAGTTGCTTTATAACAATGAGTTCAGTTTAATTAATAATTTAATGACTAACCCATACAGTATTAATTAATTTTAACTTTTAAAAATCCTATTTAAAAATTTAAAATTAAAAAAAAATAAATAAATAAAAACAAAAACGAAAGCATAAAATTCTCAGGCAACATCGGAACGGGACAGCTAGTCGACCTGGTAGAATTTAGACTGGACATGTGACATGTGTAGTTAGCCATGGTGAGACCTACTAGCTTTTTTTTTTTTTTTTTTTTTAAATAATAATAAATTTTACCTGTCCTCTAATAGCTTTATAACAATGAGTTCAGTTTAATTAATAATTTAATGACTAACCCATACATTATTAATTAGTTTTAACTTTTAAAAATCCTATTTAAAAATTTAAAATTAAAAAAAAAATAAATAAATAAAAACAAAAATGAAAGCATAAAATTCTCAGGCAACATCGGAACGGGACAGCTAGTCGACCTGGTAGAATTTAGACTGGACATGTGACATGTGTAGTTAGCCATGGTGAGACCTACTAGCTTTCTATTTTTTTTTTAAATAATAATAAATTCAATAGTAAATTAAGTAAATTATGAGAGTTTCTACCTTAATTAGTATTAATATAATATGGTTAATTAATGACGAACGGTAAATTTGAAACAAAATTTTTTTTAATTACTAAAAAAACAATTTTAGTTTTAATTTCAAATCCATCACATTTTCTGCCTTGCCGATCTTTCTATACACGTTTGAATTAACGTTGAACCCACATCTGAAGAAGAGAAAATTTTCTTGCCAAAATATATTACACGGAACTCCCGTCAAACCACACTGATACCAGTAAGATTGCAATATTATATATATATCTATATATATATATATTTTTTAGAAAAATTTTCTTTTTAAAATACCAGCATGCCCATGCGTCTCCGTTCGACAAGCAGAATTTGAATTCATCATAACAGCAAAGACAACACTGCGGATAACACCCATTACAAGAACATTATATCAACCCTAACCCTAACACCCATTACAAGTATATTATATCAAAAAACAAAAGAAAGTTTGTTTATTTTTTTTTTTTTTTTTAAATGAAAATATACTGGTCAACTCTGATGATGAAATATCATTCCGAAATTAATAAGATTAAAGTAAAGAAAAAAGAATAAATTAATCTTGCATTGATAAAGGCTTCTATTTTCAATTTTTAATATATATATATATATATATAATATTGTATTAATAACCATGTTGGAAACTGCAAAACTCATTCAAGGCAATTTTAGGATTTACAAAAAATTATATGTAATCAGCATTTCAAGGCAATTTTAGGATTTTAAAAATTATTTTGATATGTAACCGGCATATAAAGGCAATTTTAGAATTAAAAAAATGTTTAATATGTAATCGGCATTTCAAGGCAATTTTAGAATTTTAAAAATTATTTTAATATGTAATCGCATTTCCAGGCAATTTTAGAATTTAAAAAAATTCTTTTAATATGTAACTGGCGTATAAAGGCAATTTTAGAATTTTAAAAATGTTTAATATGTAATAGGCATTTCAAGGCAATTTTAGAATTTTAAAAATTATTTTAATATGTAATCGCATTTCCAGGCAATTTTAGAATTCAAAAAAATTCTTTTAATATGTAACTGGCGTATAAAGGCAATTTTAGAATTTAAAAAATGTTTAATATGTAATCGGCATTTCAAGGCAATTTTAGAATTTTAAAAATTATTTTAATATGTAATCGCATTTCCAGGCAATTTTAGAATTCAAAAAAATTCTTTTAATATGTAACTGGCGTATAAAGGCAATTTTAGAATTTTAAAAATGTTTAATATGTAATGGGCATTTCAAGGCAATTTTAGAATTTTAAAAATTATTTTAATATGTAATCGCATTTCCAGGCAATTTTAGGAATTTAAAAAATTCCTTTTAATATGTAACTGGCATATAAAGGCAATTTTAGAATTTTAAAAATGTTTAATATGTAATAGGCATTTCAAGGCAATTTTAGAATTTTAAAAATTATTTTAATATGTAACTGGCATATAAAGGCAATTTTAGAATTTAAAAAATATTTAATATGTAATCGGCATTTCAAGGCAATTTTAGAATTTTTAAAATTATTTTAATATGTAATCGCATTTCCAGGCAATTTTAGGAATTTAAAAAATTCCTTTTAATATGTAACTGGCGTATAAAGGCAATTTTAGAATTTAAAAAATGTTTAATATGTAATCGGCATTTCAAGGCAATTTTAGAATTTTAAAAATTATTTTAATATGTAATCGCATTTCCAGGCAATTTTAGAATTTAAAAAAATTCTTTTAATATGTAACTGGCATATAAAGGCAATTTTAGAATTTTAAAAATGTTTAATATGTAATAGGCATTTCAAGGCAATTTTAGAATTTTAAAAATTATTTTAATACGTAATCGCATTTCCAGGCAATTTTAGGAATTTAAAAAATTCCTTTTAATATGTAACTGGCGTATAAAGGCAATTTTAGAATTTAAAAAATATTTAATATGTAATCGGCATTTCAAGGCAATTTTAGAATTTTTAAAATTATTTTAATATGTAATCGCATTTCCAGGCAATTTTAGAATTCAAAAAAATTCTTTTAATATGTAACTGGCGTATAAAGGCAATTTTAGAATTTTAAAAATGTTTAATATGTAATGGGCATTTCAAGGCAATTTTAGAATTTTAAAAATTATTTTAATATGTAATCGCATTTCCAGGCAATTTTAGGAATTTAAAAAATTCCTTTTAATATGTAACTGGCATATAAAGGCAATTTTAGAATTTTAAAAATGTTTAATATGTAATAGGCATTTCAAGGCAATTTTAGAATTTTAAAAATTATTTTAATATGTAACTGGCATATAAAGGCAATTTTAGAATTTAAAAAATATTTAATATGTAATCGGCATTTCAAGGCAATTTTAGAATTTTTAAAATTATTTTAATATGTAATCGCATTTCCAGGCAATTTTAGGAATTTAAAAAATTCCTTTTAATATGTAACTGGCGTATAAAGGCAATTTTAGAATTTAAAAAATGTTTAATATGTAATCGGCATTTCAAGGCAATTTTAGAATTTTAAAAATTATTTTAATATGTAATCGCATTTCCAGGCAATTTTAGAATTTAAAAAAATTCTTTTAATATGTAACTGGCATATAAAGGCAATTTTAGAATTTTAAAAATGTTTAATATGTAATAGGCATTTCAAGGCAATTTTAGAATTTTAAAAATTATTTTAATATGTAATCGCATTTCCAGGCAATTTTAGGAATTTAAAAAATTCTTTTAATATGTAACCGGCGTATAAAGGCAATTTTAGAATTTAAAAAATATTTAATATGTAATCGGCATTTCAAGGCAATTTTAGAATTTTAAAAATTATTTTAATACGTAATCGCATTTCCAGGCAATTTTAGGAATTTAAAAAATTCTTTTAATATGTAACCGGCATATAAAAGCCAATTTCAGGATTAAAAAAAAATTTTGCAGATTAAAAAAATTAAGAGAAAAAGAAAAATGCAGCCGAGGTTTGCCGAGAAAGAGTAGTTGGAGTCGAGCATTTGGTCGACTGACTCCACAGCCCATGTTGTAACCATAACCAACCATCGTGTTTGCGTGTGTGTGTGTGTGGGTATGTCTACCTAAGTAATAAACCAGTGGTCACATGATGAGGGAAGTGGGGGGAGGATCCAAATTTAAAAAGAAATGAATAAAATAGCCGAGCCCATGTGAAAACAAGGTGGTTGAGGGTGGAATGGTATACCTGAGTGGTGTTGGGCACACCCGGTTGCATTGATAGAACCATCTGGCCAAACTGTCCTTGCATAACCTTTTGCTGCTACGAAACAGAACAAACGCAGTCATCACAACATGGCCACCAGCTAGGGGCAAAAAGCTACGCAGTCCCACAAACAATAATTACAACAACAAAACAACAGCAATTACAGATATATAAGGGGGTGTACATGTGTATTTTATATATATATATATATATATATATATATATATAGTATAAATTTTCATTTATACAAATATTTTTGGCTACATATGTGCATACATGTTTCATCTTTGGACTTATTTAGTTTTAAGCTATCTAAAAAAATAATATACAGTAATAATAAAAACAGAAAAAGAAACTATTATAGTCAAAGTCAGACATTAAATTCTAAAATCATTCTTGTCACGCGGTCACTCGTCAGAATTTTTTTGTTTTCATTTAAACAACTTGGCCTGGAGAAGCTTAGTCTACATGAGGCTATAGTTGAAACATGTAGCTGAAAATGTTTGTATAAATAAAAAAATTTATACTAAGTAAATATATTAGCTCTACTTTTTATTGAGCACTATTATGTAAAAACAGTGATGATTCATTGCCCAACTTCTATGAACAAAACTCCACTGGAAATTTTATATATATATAAAATTTTAATTTAAAAAAAAAAAAAATTAAATTTTATATATATATATATATATATATATATATATATATATATATATAAAAAAATTTTAATTAATTTTTTTTTTTTTAAATGGAGGATATTAACAAATTGATTCTTTGTGTTGTGATAAATATTATATACTGAATCCAAAAGTGACAAATACATAAATTGAGCTTTAATAATATTTTATTTTCATACACCAACATGCCATGGTTTTGACCCAATGGCCTTTTCAGAACCAAATAGTTCAGAGCTGAAGAGGTCATTGGCTCAAAACTTGGCATGCAATATAGAGCATTATTATTATTATTATTATTTATATTTATATATATATATATATATATATATATATTATAAACAGGCTTATGCAAATGCAATTACGTTTCGGCGACTTAACGTTTCATCGGAGCCGAAAAATAATAACTATTATAAGATTATTATTTCTCCGCTCCGACAAAGTGTTAAGTCGCTGAAACGCAATTGCAATTGCATAAGCCACATTAAATGTTTATATAATAAATATTTATTAAGCTCTACATAGTATTGAGCACTTTTGAAAACATTGTTTTTTTTTAAATTCATTTTATAAATACAATTGAACTTGCAAGACATCTCTTATACACACTCTTTTGGAAACAATGGACAAGAATTACTGACTTATGAGACATACGTGCAAAATGTTTATGGGGTGTATGATACTGTGTAAGAATTGATGGATCGAATGTATTTTAGGCACACCGGGTTCTTTTTTTTTGGGGGGGGGGGGGTTACTTCCGGTGGAATTATGAAAAAAACAAAAAACAATACAGAATTAACCGTTTTTTAATAGACCGTATTGTTTTGTTATTAATTCAACCTGATGTATAAAAAAAACAGTGTTTAGGGAAAAATGTGTCCTTTTTGTTGTTGCTTATTCTGGGGTGCCTCAAATCCATTTGATCCTATTTTTCTTTTTATTGCATTGGATAATAAAAACTTGTGCTCAAAATTATAAGATTATGATGTGGTGTGTGTGCGATTAGCATAATTTTATAATTAGGAGCACAATGTTATAGGATCAAATACAATTAAAAGATCGGATCAAAGAATGCCAGACTTAAGTCACTGGGGTCCCGTTTTCGAATCTTGCTGATAAGCCATAAAACGGCGAAACACATGCCCCTGGATATATATATATATAGTCTCGGAAGTTTCTCAACCATTAAAACTATATTAAAAAAGAACTTATAGTCCCAAGTCTTTCAGTGGAAAATCACTCATGTAAGTCAATTTATTTTTTACAGTTATTATATTAGTTTGTTTCTAACACTATTTTAAGGGATCATCAGTTGTTTACCATGAAAGACTGTTTCGGGAATTTAATATATATGTATATATAAGCTCTTCGAGATCGTTAAAAATAGGCAGTCAAAAAACTAATGCAAAGTTCCGAATACGTTCTTCGAACACTCTCGATTAGTCTTCTGTCCGCTTCTAGGTACATATAGATCTTAATTTCCCTTAATCACGTGACAGTTTCCGGTGGCTGCGACCCAAAAGACACATTTTACCTGAACGGCAATTTTTTTTTTTTTTTACACTTCCAGTGGAATCATGAAAAAAAAAAACAGATTTTTTTTTTTTATTAAAAAAAAAAAAAAGGTTTTATTTTAAAAACGTTTCACTATTTGCGAAAAAGTTTTACTTATAGCCGAAAGAAAATTCATAGTTTTATTTACAACCAGGTTTTGTTATATGCACGTTTGTAATAAAAAATACAAAAACAGTTATTAATTTATTGGTGCTAGATTTAACATTTACAAAAAACATTTTTTTCGTACTATTGAATTGTATATATAAAAAAAAAAATTTTGTTCTAAATATTGGATTGCTCGCTATAAAAATCTTTAGGCGATAAAACCAGAAGTCAAAAGTTAAAAAAATAATTCAAAAAATATTTTTTCAAGTTGTTCGTTCTGGGGTTTCTCAAATCAATTTGATCCAAATTGATCAAAGTTTTTCTCTTTTCTCTCTCTCTCTCCGAGCGTGTTCAGCTAACACTAGATATCATGAAATTGCTGAAGATATTTATTTTTGTTTCCAAACACTGCCGGAACATTTATGGGTGTGTTGGAAGGAGATGGTGTACAAGTTAGTTTTTTTGTTAATTATTAATAATTATAATAATTAATAATTATAAATTCATAAGTTTTTTTACCGTGCATTTAAGGACATTACTGGTAAAAAATAATTACTAAATTATATCTCTAGACATATTTTATGAAATGAAATGTATTTTGATATTATAATTTGACTGTGCAGTAAACGGTGCTGCGAAGAAAATGTCCCTTACTTAATATTTTCTCGGGGTGTTCTGAGTTAGTATATGCTGCTTAGGGAGAAAGTTCTCCCCCCCTCTTGTCCTCTGAATCTTACTAAACGAATCAAATATTTATCAGGAAATAAATAAAAATCCAAGAAATTGATCAAAAGTACAATTTTCGTTTCTAACAACACGAGCCAATAAATGCCCCGAATAAAAATTTTAAAAAAAATGTATGTTTTATGAAACTCGTGTTATGTTTCAGAATTCTTGAGATGAGAATTGAATAAATCGGTATTATTGGAACCACCATTCTCATGACGTTTCGGCAGATGTAAACTCCAACGTTTTTATAGTGAGTCTTGTCGAACTCTGGAATCTATACGGAATTTCGAACCTAACCTTTTTATTTAATACACATGGACACGTGACGCACCGGATAAAGGTGCTAAGTGATAATCAGTTGTGAGTTACAGTATTCCGGTGGTTGGTGTTTCTTTGTTGGTGTTTAACGACCTTTCACCCATTATGAGGTCATCTCGGGTCAATCTGGTGATTAGGGGTTAGGGTTAAGGTTTAGGGTTAGGGTTACTAGTTAAAGACATCGTCAATGTCAGGTTAGGGTTAGGTTTAGGGTTACTAGGGTTATGGTAAGGGTTAGGGTAAGGGTAAGGGTTAGGTTTAGAGTTACTAGGGTTAGGTTTAGGGTTAGGGTAAGGGTTAGGTTAAAGGTAAGGGTTACTAGGGTTATGGTTACTAGGGTTAGTTTTAGGGTAAAGGTAAGGGTTAGGGTTATGGTTACTAGGGTTAGGTTTAGGGTAAAGGTAAGGGTTAGGGTTACTAGGGTTAGGGTTACTAGAGTTAGGTTTAGGTTAAAGGTAAGGGTTACTAGGGTTATGGTTACTAGGGTTAGGTTTAGGGTAAAGGTAAGGGTTAGGGTTATGGTTACTAGGGTTAGGTTTAGGGTAAAGGTAAGGGTTAGGGTTACTAGGGTTAGGGTAAGGGTTAGGTTTAGGGTAAGGATTAGGTTTAGGGTTACTAGTTAAAGACATCGTCGGGTTAGGGTTGAAGGATACTAACTAATTATTTAAGACTTCTGCTCGATCATGGCTGACGGATCAAGAATAATCTACCCCATGGATTAAATAAAGGGTTCACTTTGAGATTCTGTATAGGTCCGCAAGTTCGACAAAGATTCCATGACAAGAGATGCACGTTCGAACGGAGCCGTCAATTAACTAATTTTACTCTTCGGATTCGTCTCGTTTTTATTCATCTCCTTTTCTTCCTCCACTTCTTCACGTTCCTGTCTTTGACTCATCCTCATTCGTTATTCTTTAATTCTTCTGTCACATACGTCTCAACTTCCTCCATCCTCCTCCTCCTCCTCATTTCTTCTTTTTCTTAATGATTTACTTCCATCATCATCATAAACGAAAATTGGCTAGTCAGAAGCAAAAATTGATTTGTCAGCTTAAATGCTATTTGGGTCTGACTTTGAAAATCCAACCGACTTAATTTTCCATCAGAGTTGGGTGATTATTTTCAATGAATAAAAACAACACATTATTATTATTCAAATGGTCCAATTTTGGGGTATGAATATTCTAAAGAGTAGAAAGTGGACCATGGGTTTACTTTCGGCAGCATGTAGTTGCGAAAATTGAATTCCTTTTTTTCTCTTTCTTTTTCTCAACGTCAACTTTTCTCTTCTGCTCCCCCCGGAGCAAAGTCTTTTATGACAACGAGAATTCGCCCATGCAAAACAACGTTCATTTGCATACGTGAACTCTCGTCGCGTCACAAAAGTTGCAAATTTCTATTTTGCAACCGGAACACTCTGGGTTCAATCCCCGATGGACAATACACGACGCAACCTTCACTTGCTTTCCCTGTGGACCTGCATGATGGCCGCTACATCGTAACTCTCACTTCCCATATTTTGTCTGTTAGTCCTCACATTCCATGAGCGATGTTTCTGACAAAGGGAGAAGAAGTGCTGTTTTCTGGGCCGGAAACTTAAAAGGCTCATAACTTCCATTAAATATTAATTTTTTTTTTCTTTTAATACAAATAGGTCACAAATGAGTAAGTAAACCAAAATAAATTGTTTTTGACTAATTTCCAAAGTGTTTTCTCGAAAAGAACTCATGCCAGTAATAGTAAATTATTACCTTATATTTATATATATATATATATATATATATATAGTGCTATATATATATAGTGCTATATATATATATATATATAGTGCTATATATATATATATATAGTGCTATATATATATATATATATATATAGTGCTATATATATATATATAGTGCTATATATATATATATATATATATATATAAAATGAAAATTATGGAAATAATATTCCAACATGATGGAAAATGAAAAGGGAAAAACCAGAATTATGTATATATTCATCAACGTTTCGTCTTTATTTAAGACTTTCTGAAGATGATCGATTTGAAGAAAAAAATCAAATCAATTATCTAGAAAAAGTCTTGAGATAACGACGAAACAGTCATGGATATATAAATAATTCTGGTTTTTCCTTTTTTTGCTATATATATATATATATATATATATATATATATATAGTCTCGGAAGTTTCTCAACCATTAAAACTATATAAAAAAAAAAAAACTTATATAAAAAAAAAAAAAAAAAAAAAAACTTATAGTCTCAAGTCTTCCAGTGGAAAATCACTCATGTAAGTCAATTTATTTTTTACAGTTATTATATTAGTTAGTTTCTAACACTATTTTAAGGGATCATCAGTTGTTTACCATGAAAAAACTGTTTCGATGTGTGTGCGGTTTTCTGTTTTACACAGTGCTAGGTCGAACTACAATCTCAATATTATTGAGGCGTTATTAACAATTCTCGACCTAGCCTGTGTAGACAAAAGATTTTGAAACATCAGTTGGAGATCTTTAATGATTCAAATCAACCATAACGTTGAGAGATTTATCGGGTTTTTTTGGGGTTTTTTGTTTGTTTGTTTTTTTTCGTGTGTGTGTGTGTGGGTGGGGAGGGGTCCTCTCTCAATCGTTTTCTCCAACTAAAACAATTTTCCCCTCATATCTCATTCGATTTTCTTAGTTTTTAATTTATCATTCTGACATTTCCGCTTAGAGGGTCAGACGATAAGGCCGTAAGGAAAATTTTAGCAATTTTTTTTTTTTTCCACCTGCCCGTTTCATTGATTAAAATAATGTTTCCTCTGAAATTTATCCTACAGTTTTGTTATACTCAAAATCTACTTACATATATATATATATATATATAAATTAGGAAAGTTCATTTTATAAAGCATCTTTTGTAAGTTAATATAAATATAGAGGCACAAAAGCCTTCAAAAACCATGTATTAGATGCGAGTAATTAAATCAAAAGAAAAATAAAAATATTTCGAAACATTTAATAAAATATTTCAAAATACCTTCCGTTTTTTTTTTTTCCTCATCTTGATTTTTTTTTTAGCTAATATTTCGCTTGACAAAAACAAGCTTCATCAGAGCCAAGACAAATAAAGGTATAACCTTTTTTGTTTTCCATAATTTACTTCCTGGTGTTGGTGAAGTGTCACGTCCGGTGTTGTGGACTATTGTTGAAAATGTCTGTTTTAAATAGAATTGAACTTGAATGCGCATGGTCGCTGCGAGTTATAAATTAGGAAAGTTCATTTTATAAAGCATCTTTTGTAAGTTAATATAAATATAGAGGCACAAAAGCCTTCAAAAACCATGTATTAGATGCGAGTAATTAAATCAAAAGAAAAATAAAAATATTTCGAAACATAACAGCCGGTTTCTTTCCTGGCCTGCACCAACTCCCGAACCATGGTGGTTCCTGCACGGTAGTCCCGAATGAGATCACAAGAGATGATTATCCAATCGTGATTCCACCGTGGAAGACCGACCAGCAAATTCTTCTCACGATGGTTGTCGTTCACGTCCTGAACTGCCCACCGATACGCTTGGCCCCCCCCACCCACGCAAGCAGAGATGCAGAGAGGATTACGTCACGGATTAATTTGCCCCCTCCCCCTTCAGAGCGATGAGCTGCAGTCCTGAACCATTGAAGACGTCGCTGTAATGAGGTGTGCAAGTCCATCACCAAGAAGATTCGGGAGGAATGGGCTAGTGTTATCAAGAACTTTGGACACTGTCTTCAACAAATTCCATCTAACTGAATAACCAACAACTGAAGGAAGTCTTCGAGGGTTAGGGTTAGGGTTCTAGGGTTCCTCTCGACAGTTTCAGTAGGAAAATAAATGATAATGTTCCTAAAATGTGAGCTTTTACCACGATTTGTGCGGGATCGTTTTTTTTTTTTCAATAATTGTGAGACACCCTATATCATAAACACGTATGTACCCACCTATATATATATATATATATATATATATATATATATATATTGTTGAATATAAGAGACAACTCATGTCTAGATATCCTTTGGTAGATCCTTTCAATAAGCCGAATTAGGATCTTAGTTTCGGAGGGGAATTGGCTGATGAATTTGCCATAATTTGAATTCCCCCGAAGATGGACCCAGATGGGTCCGAAAGTACTTGGGAGACAAATCCAAATTATGGCAAATTCATCAGCCAATTCCCCTCCGAAACTAAGATCCTAATTCGGACTATTGAAAGGATTTACCAAAGGATATCTAGACATGAGTTGTCTCTTATATTCAACAATACCTGCCTGCAAGAGAAGATGCTGCCTAGATTATATATATATATATATATATATATATATATAACAGTTTTTTATTATATTCCAATAACCATGGTTTGTTTTATTACTTTTATTTTTATTTTTTTCACATTTCCAAAAAATTCCAAATTTCTGTGAGATATATTTAACGGTCCGTATATTTTGCTCTGTTATCAATAATTGACAAACATTGAGCTGAATCTTCAAAGGAGACTACAAAGTAAAAGGATCTGATGATATATGATAATACATATATTGTCTTTAATAATTAATTATATATATATATATATATATACACACACCTTGGTAAGATTGGTAGAAAGAAATCCAACAGAGTGCTCGATTATTAAAATATTGAAACTTAAAATAAGAGCCAAATATTTATTTTTATATGGTGTTAAAGAAGATTAACACAACATCGGTACCGTCGGTTTCAAATCTGTTTATGTCTACAGATATAAACAGAGACTGAAGGAGGCCAACTATAAGTCCCCTTTGTTTGGATTTGAAACATACGGTACCCATATTGTCTTAATCAAAGCAACATGATAACATTCGTTTCAAGTATATATATATATATATATATATATATATATATATATATATATAGAGAGAGAGAGAGAGAGAGAGAGAGAGAGAGAGAGAGAGAGAGAGAGAAAGATGATACTTTAAAGATATAAATAATATCTTTAACCAGTAGACTATCAAGATAAAAAACAATACTATATATATATATGCAAGCCATATCATCTCCAATTAATTGTCTAACTATAAAATCCGAAGTTTTCAAAACGTGCCCATCATTTAAAATATTTATTTGCATTATATATATAAACATATATAATACTTTAAAGATATAAATAATATCTTTAATCAGTAGACTATCAAGATAAAAACAAAGCTCAATATCGTGTATAGAGCAATAATATTAATTGAATGACATAATAAAATGAGAAATGAATCAGATTTTACTAAAGTTAAAAAACAAGGAGTGATACTGCGTCCTTAACTCATGAATTTTTAAAGAAAATCTTCTCATATATATATATATATATATATATATATATAAGTATGACTATTGTTCTATCATAATCTCAGGTCTTTTGGCTTGAAGGGGTTTGTCCGTTTTGACCTCCTTGTCACAGAAAATTTCATGGTTTATTAGTATTAGTATTATTATGGAAATTCTTTGGATTTCTCTCCTGTGAATGTTTACTTTACCTTAATTACTATATATATATATATATATATATATATATATATATATATATTAGAGAGAGAGAGAGAGAGAGAAAGAGAGAGTAAGATGATACTTTAAAGATATAAATAATATCTTTAATCAGTAGACTATCAAGATAAAAACAAAGCTCGATATGTATAGCGTATAGAATCAGAATTTATTAAAGTTCAAAAACAAGAAATGATACTGCGTATCACTCCTTGTTTTTTAACTTTAATAAAATCTGATTAATTTCTCATTTTATTATATCATTCAATCAATATATATATATATTAATATATGCAAGCGTCGTTACAGACCACAGAGTTTTCTCTCTTCACAATCTTTCTTGTCAATTTCTCAATGCGGCGAGCGATTCTTCGGTTTTCGGGTGTTAATTGGTGGAGTATGGCACCTAACGTTGTGTCGTGGACCATTCCTCTAGCGCTTTCGGTCTCGCGACCGTCTTCAGTAGCTAAGAGCCGTATCTATAGTTTTATTATTAGTTATATATCTATTAATTTACATATGTATACATATATATATATATATTTTTTTTTTTTTCTATTATTATATATATATATATATATATATTTTTTTTTTATTTCTATTATTATATATATATATATATATATTTTTTTTTTTTTTTATTTCTATTATTATATATATATATATATATATGTATATTTCGGTAGCAAGTCGTTTCGTGGACCATTCCTCTAGCGCTTTCGGTCTCTCGACCGTCTTCAGGAAGCTGTGTCTTAGTGTTACTAAGAGCCGTATTTATAGTTTTATTATTAGTTATATATCTATTAATTTACATATATATACATATATATATTCGTTTATTATTTATTCATTATTTATTTATTTATTGTATTTATTTATTCTTTATTTCCATTATTATTATTGTTATTGTTATTATTATTATTATTATTATTATGTATTAATTGTTTAAGACTGATAGGGCGTTAGTACCAGTGGTGAATGCTATTTTATTAATTGTGGGTTGTAATTTTTTGATGTTAAGCCTTCGTTGAGAAATTAACAAGAAAGATAGCGAGAGACCGAAAGCGCTAGAGGAATGGCCCACGATACAACGTTAGGTACCATACTCCACCAATTAACACCCGAAAACCGAAGAATCGCTCGCCGAGTCGAGAAATTGACAAGAAAGATTGTGAAGAGAGAAAACTCTGTGGTCTGTGGACGCTTGCATAAGAAATGACTTGTTGCCGAAATATACATTATTTATATATATATATATATATATATAATGTATATACAAGAAAAACAAAATGCTTTGATATAGAAGACAAATAAATTATATATATATATACACACAAAGAACTTTAATCAAAAGCCCTATCCAACATTCAGCAGACAACATTATCAAAAAAGACAAGAAAAAATACAAATTCAACAGAAATAATTGTAACCTTCCATTTGACTTATATACAAATTCACGTTAAAATGTCTTGTGGGTTCAATTATAAATGACTTCATTTCCAGAGAAAAAAAAATATTGAGACATATAACAAATAATAGTGGGATTTAAGTTTCGGATTTTTAGGAAGGGAAGTAACTCTGTATACGTCAATAGAGAGTTACTTTCCTTTGTTTAGTTGACTTTTTAATTTTTTATAAAAAAGGAAAGTAACTCTTTATTTTGTTTCGGAATATTTTAGGAAAGGAAATAACTCTGTATACATCAATAGAGAGTTACTTTCCATTTGTTTAGTTGGCTTTTTAATATTTTTCAAAAAGGGAAGTAACTCTTTATTTTGTTTCGGGATTTTTGATATGAGAATTGATAAATAATTAGTATCATTTGGCTTATTCAGACTACTGTTCTCATCTTGGGTTTTATTTTCACGTTTCGGAGAATGTAACCTCAGAACTTCTTCAGGTGTGTCTTGCCGAATTCAAAAGGTCTCTGAGAAACAACAGATAAAGAGTACAATTACTAATGACTTATAACTTCTATCCGGTCATGACCGAGGGAACGAGAGCAAACTACTTCCTTTGATTAAATAAAGTGTTCCGTTCGAAATTCCATACAGATTTCAGGATTCGACATGACGTACCTGAAAAAGGTCGGAACTTACATCGGTTGTGAGAATAACATAAAAAATGAGAACAGTAGTCTGAATAATCCAAATAATCCAAATTGTATGATTTAGACCAAGAACTTTTTGACTCTTGTATTTTAAGGCCCCAAAGTAACCATAACTCCTGTTTGACCATTTAATAAAGGGAGACAACCGGGAAATAACTTTTTTCTTACTTTATTCCCGAAATTTAGTTTACAAAAAAATACTGTTCATAAACAATGATAAGAAACACATTTTTGCTGGAAAGAAAACAAACTTATGTTTGCGTATTGCCGCCCAGATTCGTCTTGCGGAAGAAACAGAGTTGTTCTCCTTGGGATCCGTACTAGAACGACAATAAGGAGATTTAAGACTTCCTCATCATTAGCAGGATGGATCGAAAGATTCAGGATTCGACTATGAGGCGACATCACAGAAAAAAATGCATGATCAATGATCTGACCCCATTGGAATAGCAGAGTTCATCGCTGGAGGGGACGTCATACCAACCTAGTATTCCATGTGAGCCTTGGACTGAAACCGTGGTTACATCCTGATTCTGACCAAAGTAGTGAAACTCTGGATCGACCCGGTAGCTTTATATGCTGTCACGCTAATCCCTTCCGTCTCCCTGATAAGTGGAGGGCAAATTTACACTCTTGTTAACACGTCTTTATTTTGTTTGGGAATTTTTTTTTTAGATGAGGATTGATAATTTGTATTATTCGGACTACCGTTCTCATCTTAGATGTTATTCTCACAACGTTTTGGTCGATGTCACCTTCGGCCTTCTTTAAGTGTATCTTTCGAGATGAGGATTGATAATTTGTATTATTCGGAATACCGTTCTCATCTTGGATGTTATTCTCACAATGTTTTGGTCGATGTAACCTCCAACCTTCTTCATGGCCGACGGAACAAGGGCAAGCTAATCCCATGGATTAAAATGCCGTATAGATTCTCAGAGTTCGACAAGACGCACCTGAAGAAGGTCGGAACTTACATCGGCTAAAACGTTGTGAGAATAACATCAAAGATGAGAACGGTTATCCGAATAATCCAAATGTTTTTTTTTGTTTTTTTATAACTTTATATTTTACGTATATGTGGAGTGTGTGTGTGTGTGTGTGTGGGGGGGGGGGGGGGGGGAACAGCATCAGTTAATCCCTATTTACTTTAAAATACACAACACAAGTAAATGGAAGGTTACAAAGCTGGTACGACAAATAATAACGACCTATCGAAACATCGATGACAAAATAAACAAAAACAACATTTAAAAAAAAAAAAAAAAAAAAAAAAAAAACCTTCCAAGATATATAAATCCCAACATTTTCCCAAAAACACGAATCAGTTACGATACAAAAGGGATCGTTGAAATCGTTTGACAATGATACTTTTATACAAAAATCCAAAATCATTTGAGGGAATGCTACAAACTGCTAAGTGCTTCATTTTATAAATAGAATAGAAGAATACAAAAACAGTAAAATTAAAATGCAGATATAATGATATTTAGTTACAAATACATAGAAGACATTGCCAAGGCTGCTGCAAAGAAAGCGGGTGCCCTTTACCGTGCTAGAAAACTTCTCACACCTGCCACTATCTAATATCTCTACAAAACCACCATACACCATGCATGGAATATAGTTGCCACATCTCGGCTGGTGCACCAACCACTAGTCTCTCCCTATTAGACAAGATCCAAAAACGAGTCTCTAATAATAGGTCGCACACTGTTAACCAAGCTCCAACCCCTGTCCCATCACCGCAATGTTGCATCCCTGTGGTTGTTTTACAAGTACGGATGAACTTGCAGCACTGGTGCCCTCTCGACGTAAATACCCCTGACAAACCTAACAAGCAGCAAAATCCCACCCCTTCACTGTAGAGGTCGGCAGATGTCTGAAAGCTTTCTACTTGAATGGTTTCTTTCCTCGAATTGCTAGCCTTTGGAATCCCCTTCATGTTCCCTGCTTCCCTGACTGTACTAACATGAAGAAATTAAATGTCATGTTAACAGACATCTTGCTGTTCAACTCCCTACTTAGAGTGTTCCTGTAGGTATGAACCCTAATTCACAGTAGCCCCTTACGTCTCAGTGGCAATGTGCCTGGTTTGGGGTGAATAAGAGTTTTAAAAATTTAAAAATGTGTAAATAATAAATAAATTATCAACAGAAAAGAAAAAGAGAGAAAAAAGTGAGAGAGAAAAAAGAGAGAGAGAGAGAAAAGAGAGAGAGAGAGAAAAGAGAGAGAGAAAAGAAAGAGAGAGAGAGAAAAGAAAGAGAGAGAGAGAAAGAGAAAAGAACGAGAGAGAAAGAGAAAAGAACGAGAGAGAAAGAGAAAAGAACGAGAAAGTAAGAGAAAAGAACGAGAAAGTAAGAAAAAGAGAGAGAAGAAAGAAAAAGAAAAAGAAAGAAAAAGAAAGAAAAAGAAAGAAAGAGAAAGAAAAAGAAAGAAAAAGAAAGAATAAAGAGAGAAAAAAGAAAAAGAGAAAAAAGAAAAAGAGAGAAAAGAGAGAGAAAAGAGAGAGAGAAAGAGAAAAGAAAGAGAAAAGAGAGAGAAAATAGAGAGAGAGAGAGAAAAAAGAGAAAAAGAAAAAGAGAGAAAAAAGAAAGAGAGAGAGAGAAAGAGAAAAGAACGAAAGAGAAAGAGAAAAGAACGAGAAAGAAAGAAAGAGAAGAAAGAAAGAGAAAGAATAAAGCGAGAAAAAGAGAGAAAGAGAGAGAGAGAGAGAGAGAGAGAGAGAAAAGAACGAGAAAAAGAAAAAGAGAAAATCATTAAAGGTGGATGCCGGGCAAATTATCCGAAAGATGGTCGAAAAATAATTAGCAATGACGAGTACAATCGTAAAATAGTACAATCGTATGAAGAAACAAAATGCAAATAATCACGCCCAAAAATGCAGACAAAAAAATGTGTTAGTTATGACAAAAAATAAAACGTTGAGAGCAGAAACAAATTTTGATTAAAATCTATACAATCACAGCAGCCAATTTAAAAATTGGGTTTTTCTTTCGAGGGGAAGGGGGGGGGGTTAATCGCAAACTCGTGAAGAATTAGTGTATCACTAGTGGGACCCCGTTGGAAATTCCACAGCGATTTTTTTTCTACATCAATCCGTATGATTTATCGTGAATAATAATATTCCTTTTGAAATGATGTCTGTACGTAAAAATAATCGGCATTGTCAGCTAAATATTATTTGAATAAATATGTCTATTTATTTATTTTAAATTTTATTCTTTTTAAAACAACAAATATTTTTTGTCGTCTTAGCATAAAAATAATTTTCAGCTAAATATTCTTCAAATCAATAAAATGAATGTCATTTTTTGAGATGTATTTAAAAATTTCAAATTTTAGTCGACAGGACGACATAATTTTATTTTGGAACAATTCATTTTAAAATGGATAAAATAGATCTGTGACATCAGATTAATCACTAATAACAATTCTTTTGTTGATTGGATGATCTCATTTTTTTTTTGATTGGGTGATCTCATTTTTTTTTTTGTGATTGGGTGATCTAATTTTTTTTTTTAGATTGGGTGATCACATTTTTTTTTTTTGATTGGGTGATCTCATTTTTTTTTTGTGATTGGGTGATCTCATTTTTTTTTTTTGATTGGGTGATCTCATTTTTTTTTTTAGATTGGGTGATCACATTTTTTTTTTGTGATTGGGTGATCTCATTTTTTTTTTGTGATTGGGTGATCTCATTTTTTTTTTGTGATTGGGTGATCTCATTTTTTTTTTGTGATTGGGTGATCTCATTTTTTTTTTTGATTGGGTGATCTCATTTTTTTTTTTTGATTGGGTGATCTCATTTTATTTTTTTTGATTGGGTGATCTCATTTTTTTTTTTGATTGGGTGATCTCATTTTTTTATTGGGTGAGAAGTAATAACGTACGTACGTACGTACGAACATGAAATTGGTTTTAAAAATGACAATGTGAAAACAAAAGTTGTTTTTTTTCTTAGATTCCTTTAAAATAATCAGATCAAGCTACGCCTGCTGCGAGTGACCTGTAAATCACTACTAGTGGTTCCATGGTAGAGTGGAAAGAGACTGACTTCACCATTCAGCTTATTTGGTAAGGAGAGCTCTCGACTTATACATCCCCATCATATTCAGTTTAACGTTGCAGGCTTTAAAAGAAACCTAGACTCTTTTGGGGATTTTGTCTATGTGCACGACAAGACCAATAGATGGCAGATCACTGACAAAGATGGATACTGGTGACAACAAGCTGGAAGTAGTGACAGACTTTTGTTATCTTGGAGATGTGCTGTCATCAGGTGGAGGCTGTGAACTCGCGGCAGCTACACGTTGCAAGTGTGCCTGGAAAAAATTTAGAGAGCTGCTACCAATCCTGACAAACAAACATCTGCCAACAACTACGAGAGGGTGTGTATACTCCTCATGTGTCAGAAGTGTGCTGTTGTATGGCTCAGAAACTTGGGCTGTCTCTGCTGGCATACTAAGGAAGCTGCGCCGTAATGACAGGGCAATGGTCAGATGGATCTGTTTGGTGAGGCCTGAACAGTACGTTTCTTTTGAATACCTGCTCTCACAGGTCGACTTGAAAAGCCTTGCGGACATCATGCGGAAGAACAGACTGCGTTGGTTGGGTCACATTGAGCGTAGCAATGGCTGGATTGCTAAAGTCCGACAGTTGACTGTGCCAGCAGAGATAATCACCACTGGCAGACCCAAGTTGACTTATGAGGACGTAGTCAAACGTGATAGGAAGGCCATGGGTATGGATTCCATCAAGCCTTGCCAAAGACAGGAGTGGAGAGGAAGACTTAGATTTCGAGACTAGACAATCAGGCCCCACCCTCATCAGAGGATTAATTGTGGCCTGATTCAACAAATAAACCTGCTGTTATTGTGGTTGTTGTTGTTGTTGTTGATGTGGTTGTTGTTGTTGATGATGATGATGATGATGTGGTTGTGGTTGTTGATAATGTTGATGATGATGTGGTTGATGATGATGTTGATAATGTTGATGATGATGTGGTTGATGATGATGTTGATAATGTTGATGATGTTGATAATGTTGATGATGATGTGGTTGATGATGATGATGTTGATAATGTTGATGATGATGTGGTTGATGATGATGATGTTGATAATGTTGATGATGATGAGACTATTGGATGGTACACCAGCCCAGATGTGACAACAATATTCCATGTATGGGCGTATGGTGGCTTTGTAGAGATATAGGATACTGTCAGGTGTGAGAAGTTTTCTAGCACAGTAGAGGGAGCCCACATCCTTTGCAGCAGCCTTAGCAATGTCTTCTATGTATTTGCCATCGTGGGGATCGACTTGTGACACTGTGCATTATCTTGATGAAACAGCATGTTTTTCTTCTTCATTTGTCACCGTTTTTTGACGATTTCTTCCTTCCAATGCACCAATAATACTATATAACATTCGCTACTGATGGTTCTTCTTTTCTCAAGTTAATCAATAAACAGCCCAAAATACTGGAAGCCAAAACCTTGCCTGCTGATGTTTACATCTTAGGACAGCTTTCCCCGGCTGTTGAAACAACGCTCTGAATCTTAGACGCATGATTGTTTTTGATTGAGTGTGAGAAAATGCAGAAGTCACTTTGAATTCTCCGCTTATCCGTTTCCAATCGTCCTGGACGTCTCCTTGCCACTGGATTCATCAGTGTCAATTCAGTAGAGGTGTGGTTAAGGATTGTGCAATCCTTGCTTCACAATTACACGCGCAGCCACCCTTGCAAGGGGTATCCAAGTCTCTCAATACTGAACAGAGACCATGATGATGATAATGATATATATATATATATATATATAGTAAGCAATGAAAATATATATATGGCAATCAAGCTACACAGAGGCTCCCGTGTTTCATCCCCGGGGGGAATCGTCAGGCTAAATGCATGGAGTTATTTTTGTCAGGTGTTTCAGGCTAAATGCATGGAGTTATTTTTAGCTCTACTTACGTATCGAGCACTGTTGAAGTAAATACTGAAAACTGACACATAAAAAATTATATCTCCTTATAATATTTTATGTGGATACATGAAGTACTAATATATATATATATATATATATATATATATATGAGAAGAAAATAAATGACGAGTATAAAAATTGAATAAAAAAAATAAAAAAAATTTTTTTTTATTTTTCATATCTTTTATATTTTCAAATGTTTGTATTACAGTAAATTTTACTGACTTATCCGTCGAATTTCCTCTGATAATAAAAGCATATCTTTGAAAATCCATGGATTAAGGAAAGAAAAAGTTTTTTTTATACAACCCTAGTTTGAACAAATGTTCATGCAAAATGGTAAATACATTGCTTTCTGATATCGCCAACCCGACTTCTACATGTATTGAGCACTATTTAAGTAAATACTGAAAATATATACACGCAATATATATTATAATATTATGTGTATATACATGAAATAATCAAAAGTTTTTATATATATATATATATATATATATATATATATATATATATATATATATATATACATATATTAGATAAGTGATTACCCAATAGTAAATAAATATATATATATATATATATTTACTATTGGGTTTAACTTATCACGGCCAAGAGCCATTTGAGGATCAGGATTAACTAAATGGAATGGTCAGCCGAAAAAAAAAAAAAAAAAAGAAGATTTTCCGTTCTTCCTAAACGTGTGCCTAGCGTCAGGTGTAATTTCTATGAAAAGAGTTTCTTCACAAGGTCTTCCTGGATTTGGAACTCATTACCACAGGACTGCTTACCTGCGGATTACAGCATGATGGTCGTCAAATCCAATCTCAACAAATTCTGGTCATAGACGACCCCATAAGTAATCAAACGCAGTTCATACCTTTGATAATGAGTGTAATCATTCTGTCTCGTTAACCCTTATCTTCGAGATTTCTAGAAAAATAAATCGAGATTTCTAGAAGAAAAACAATCAAAATTTCTAGAAGAAAAAATATCAAAATTTCTAGAAGAAAAAAAATCAAAATTTCTAGAAGAAAAAAAAAAATTTTTTTTTAAAGAAATTAAAAAAATAAAAATTTCTAGAAAAAAAGAATCAAGATTTCTAGTAAAGAAAAAAAAATCAAGATTTCTAGAAAAATAAATCAAGATTTCTAGAAAAAAATACAGGATTTCTAGAAGAAAAACAATAAAAATTTCTAGAAGAAAAACAAATCAAAATTTCTAGAAGAAAAAAAAAATCAAAATTTATCAAGATTTCTAGAAAATCAGGATTCTATGCATTTTCAACAAAATTTGGGTTTTAGAAAACGAGGATTATGTGCACTTTTCAAATCTGTTAATAAAAGTTAACATTGCCCAGCAAAAGGAATTTGCCATAGATTATTAATTTTTTTTTCTATAACTACAAAGATTTGGGAAAATGAAAGGTTGAGATGCCTTGGAAGGTTTTGTCAGTTTCATTAAACATGCAAGACAATAAAAGCAACATGAAATCAAAAAAGATCAAAATAAAAAAGAAAAAAATTTAGCTTCTTTTTTTTGGGAGAAAGAAAAAAGAAAAAACAAAGAACAATGAAAAAGGCTAAAATAAAAAACAATTTTTAATACACACACAACAGAAATTAAAGATGAAATTAAATTCATAACCAATTAAAACAATATTAAATTTTCATTTTCAAGCAGAACTACACAACCCAACCCACAACACTATCCAACCCAACCCACAACACTATCCAACCCAAAATAAAATTCAGAGCTTATAAATATTATTCCTCCACTTAAAAATAAAAAAAATTTAACCCAACATTATTTATATATACAGGGTGGGCCAAAATAAGGGTCCTATCTTTAAATTTGAATAACTTGAATTTGAATAACTTCCACAAAATAAAAGTTAAACTCACCAAAACTTTATGTGTGTGTAGACTGACCCTTCCGAGATTTTTTGAAATAAACAAAACAAATTTTAGCCGAAAAACACTTCTTAAAACTTACAAAAACTAAAGTATTGTTTTTTACACTGTTTTGAGTTTTTTAAGCAAAAATAATGTTTTCTAACTGAGGGTACGTTCCTTAGGGCTAATACGGCTCATGCTTACTTCGGAAGGGGTCCTTTACTTATTCTAAAAAAAAAAATTATAAAAAAATCAATAAATAAAAAAGTTATGAATTTTTAAAAATAGGACCCTTATTTTTGCCCACCCTGTATAATATTAAGACAATTTTTCCCCTGTACCTTCTTGAAGAATAGGAAAATAACCACAGGTATCACAGGCTACTAAACTCACCACTATATTACGCTTATTCACTCGAGCGTGTTTTAGTACATTTGTTATTCTTTTTTTCCCAGCTACCACTAAATATTACATTTGGGTCACCATCTTCGACTCCTCAAAACATACTCCATATACGTGGTAGCAAAAACTTTTCCATCTAACACTTAAGTACTTACACTCCCCCCATCGACACCGGGAATTAATAAACATCTACTTGTCAAAAAATTGTCCGCTATTAATTTACTACATAATGCAAAACGTTACACACACATTTAATGGACGCTCCCGCTAATTCCACTGAAATTCAAGAATATCGGATTACGTTATTTCTGTTCGTTACGTATACATTTATACTCATTCCGGTTTTTAGAGAATGCAATTATCGAACATAGTTCTTTGCAGTATTTCATCTTTCAACATGACGGCTACAATTTTTTCAACGACTCGACTTCCAAATTAAGTCACTATACGCCAAGATAATCGACAGACCCCATAAAGTATAGATTTTCTAATTCCTACACCTTTCACACGCATATCCAACAATTGGGAAAAAGAACCCATTGATTTCTTGGTATAGAAAGACCCAAAACGTGTGACTGGTGGACCCTACATTCGGTCGCCTTACGGAGGATTGTACGATAACACGCATGCCAGCTACTGACTGGCTTCATTTAAATTACCTATTTTTTCGTAGATTTTATAGTCGCTTCTGTGGCCAAAACGTCAGCAACGTAGATCTAACACCGAGATGGTTATGGTTCGATCCCAGTTGTCTCACACAAGTTTTTTGTTTTTTTTTTACATTGTAAAACTTCTGCCTACAAGGGAGGGAGGGGGGGGGGGAGAACTATGGGCCGTATTTTTTTTTAAATTAACGTTATTATGTAGTCATTTGAAAAGAAATCCATGTAATATGTAGTACTTTATTGTGAATATCATTCCTATGTGACCTATTTGCGTTCGGTCGGATGTTGACAAATTTTGGTTCATTCTTTTCGATTTCTCCCGAGGGACTGGTCCAGCTGGTTATCTATGAACTTAAAAGTCGACTTCTCGAAAACACTCAATATATTTTCAGATAGAGCTGCATAACAATAATAAAGGATAATGAATTTGGTATATTCGGACTACTGTTCTCATCTTGGGTGGTTTTATCCATGTTTCAAAAGATTGTTTTTCGTCTATACCTGAATGTTTTTTTTCAAATGTATGCTAACATTCAGGAATATACTGAAGCACTACCAAAACCATTATACTGCGAAAATTTAATATATATATACAGGGTGGGCCAAAATAAGGGTCCTATCTTTAAATTTGAATAACTTGAATTTGAATAACTTCCACAAAATAAAAGTTAAACTCACCAAAACTTTATGTGTGTGTAGACTGACCCTTCCGAGATTTTTTGAAATAAACAAAACAAATTTTAGCCGAAAAACACTTCTTAAAACTTACAAAAACTAAAGTATTGTTTTTTTACACTGTTTTGAGTTTTTTAAGCAAAAATAATGTTTTCTAAATGAGGGTACGTTCCTTAGGGCTAATACGGCTCATGCTTGCTTCGGAAGGGGTCCTTTACTTATTCTAAAAAAAAAAAAAAAAAAAAATCAATAAATAAAAAAGTTATGAATTTTTAAAAATAGGACCCTTATTTTTGCCCACCCTGTAGAACTAGCCGGGGTACCCGGCGTTGCCCAGGGCTCTTCCCCCCTACTCCGCCCTTTCTGCAGGCAAAAGTGTAATTATCTCTCTCTTCCCAGAGCAAAAGCTTGGTCTTCCTCGATCGCCCCCCCCCCCCCCTCTCCCTATTGCCTGGGGCAAAGGTACTAACTCCGTCTTGCCGGTCGTCCCCTTCAATGTATATTTAGGTCACGGTTATAAAAAAAAAAAAATTCTGAGAGTCGGTGAGGATCGAACCATCAACCACGAGGTTGTGATCCTTCGTCGTTATCCATCGGGCCAAACAAGCAGCTAATAGAAACTGATGAAAAATAGGTCAGTTAAACGGTTTGAAATCGGAGCTCGACGCGTACACATACCACGTGAATATGTGGGGGAAAACGATGAAATTTGGTAAATGCACACGCAACTTTCTTATAGATTTCTCGAGGAATAAGTCCGCATAAGGGAAGTAACTCCTTGATTTAAAAAACCAGAGTTACTTTCCTTTGATTATTACATGAAATGGCTGAAAAAAACAATATCCCCGACGAAATCTGCACCAGTTTAGGGTCAAAGAAGTAATATTTTTTTCTAAATTTTAGATATTATTTACCAGGGCAACGCCGATCAAGAAAATACCAACTTGGTGGATGTTTGTTTTGATGATTTTTTTAAATTTTAGCTGGACGGACACACACAACTGCCCTTTATATAATAGAAGATTGATCTAAGTTTGTCGACATGGGATCAACAGTACACGGTAACTAATAGTTTCTTGCCTGGTCCGAGCATACGAGGCAAAAATCTATTCGTCCTTATTTACTTGCCTCCCCACAAGGGCAGAATTACTCAAAATGTCAGTTTTTAATGTGGGGGAAATCCAGCTCCCCAGAATAGGTACAAAAATAAAAAAAACTGCCTTAGTCTAGAAGGATCTCTCCTTCACCAAGGATAGAAAAGATAAAGTGCAGTATCAGAACAGATACTACATTTTGCTCCTTGCCAAGTCTACAAAATTAGACCTACATAAGCTCGAGCCCAGATATTGAGCACTTTCCCCTATAAATATATTTATATAATATCTTCCTTTTTTTTTTTTTCAATTTTCTTATCTTTTTGTTTTTGCTAGGGATGGGGCATCCAACGAGATGCCAGACATTCACTCGCTATTTCAAAGACTCCAACCGAGAGATCTTTTGAGGATTCTAACCGTCCCTTTATGTACAATTGTTGGCGCTCTTGTATAAGCAGTAACCGATCTGAGGGAGATAACTATTTTTCTTAGCCTCCGCTATTCCTAATTCGCTTATACTTTGGCAAGGGAGATAACTTTGTTTATCGCAGCATGAAAGAAAATAACTTTTCTTTTTATGTTTATATAAAGTGTATACAATTTGTGGCATGTAAATAAAAGTGCTTAAAAGTTATTTTGAACGGGTTAGGGTTTTTAACGCATTTCAAAACCGTAACATGTTTTTTTTATTAATAAACAAAGTTATCTCCCTTGCCAAAGTATAAGCGAATTCGGAATAGCGGCGGCTAAGAAAAATAGAGTTATCTCCCTCAGATCGGTTACTGCTTATACAAGAGCGCCCAATTGTTTGTATCTCTCTTGCACTTGGTTCACCGGGTATATTCGCCAGGTTGTTTTTGAAATTCTTTTTCATGAGACCGGTCGCTCCTATGATTAGTGGAATGATGGAGATCTTCCTAAGGTTTCATTATTTAATGTCCAATTATATTTATACCATAAATGTTAAGACCTAGTTTTTTTTTTAGTTTGTTTAAATATTAAAAGTGATCAACCATAGTCGAGGACAACCAAAAGGCTCCCTTTTAATTAGCTACTGAATCAAGATGATGTAGGGGAGAGCGACACTTCTTTCCCAGGATTACTCCACTTACCCATAAAATGCTGAGTGTTTTGCAAGGGAGAATAAAGTACCATTTTTTTTTATTTTAATCGTTTGTATCGACTAGACAGAGGATTGAACCCTGGTCTCCCGGCCCATTAGCGAACACTCTTGCAATTATACCATAACTATTAATTACTCTCCATATTTCTCCACATGAAACTAAATAAAAAATTTTAAAAAACATTGAAAAGTTAACATGCATATTTTCTTTTATTATTATCTAAACATACTGATGCAACCATCGTAAACCCAAAGTACAATTAAAAAAAAAAATTTTTTTAACTCATGCATGAACCAAAAAGACCACGCTGCCTTGCTAATTAAAAAAAAAAAAATTTTTTATTTTTTTTTTATTTGAAAAAAATTTTTTTTTTAATTTTTTTTAACTCATACATAAACCAAAAAGACCACGCTGCCTTGCTAATTTAAAAAAAAAAATTTTTTTTGTTATTTGAAAAAAATTTTTTTTAAAAGATAAAATTTTTAACTCATGCATCAACCAAAACGACCACACCGCCTTGCTAATTTAAAAAAAAAATTTTTTTTTTGTTATTTGAAAAATATTTTTTAAGATAACATTTTTTTAACTCATGCATCAACCAAAAAGACCACGCTGCCTTGCTAATTTTAAAAAAATAAAAAAAATACTTAATTTGTTTTTATTTGAAAAATTTTCAAATAAAAAAAATTTAAGTTACACACAAATGCGCACACAATCTATAAAAGAGTAATTATTATCTAAACATACTGATGCAACCATCTTAAACCCTAAATATAATTTTAAAACTTTTTTTTAAAGTCATGCATAAACAGACCACCCTGCCTTAATAATTTAAAGAACTACATAAAGTCTTCAAAAAAAAAAAAAAAAAAAAAAAAATTTTTTTAATTAAAAATAAAAAATTTTTTTATTAAAGTCACAAGTTACTCTCTATATTTCTCCACATCAAACTAAATAAAATTTTTAAAAAAAACATTAAAAAGTTAGCTTGCATATTTTTTTATTATCTAAACAGATATCTTAAACCCTAAATACAATTTTTTTTTAAAAGTCATGCATTGCCTTGCTAATTTATAAAAAAAAAAAAAAAATTTTAAATAAAAAAAATATTTAAATAAAATTTTTTTATTAAAGTTACACACAAATGCGCGCACACACAATCTATAAAAGAAGAGTAACCCAAGAACGGCAATTAATAAAGATTGAAAACATCAACATCACGATTTTCATTTGCATCACAACATTTAATTACTGCAGTCGCCGATACATTTTCACAGTATTTTTAAAAAAACAATTTTTAGGACTTTGTTTTTTCTCAAACCATCTTAAAAGATATTTATTTTTTCCTGTATAGGAAAACGTTCCTTACATTTTTGTTTGATGTGAGACGAGAAATCGCCAGCCGAGTCGAGATCAGAGAGGCTATTAGTGATGAACGCCATCTCCTTCATCGACCGGAACCAACGGTCCAACGCCTCACAACATCTCAGAAAGAGACCAGACTACAGCTGTGGACCAGACGGCTAGAGAATGGCCCCCTCCTACTGACATGGGAATCCCCCCTCTTCTGAGGCCCTCTGGCTCCAATGGAAAACACTCAACCGCCTGAGAACGGGAATGGGGCGATCAAAAGTTGCTATGACTAAATGGGGCTACAAAACTGACCAACCATCTGTGAATGTGGAGAGGAGGACCATACGATCGAACACTGCCTCATCTGCCCTCTACTGCCCAACCGGTGCAGCTTTAAAGATCTTCTTGCAGAGTGCAACAATAATGTAAAAAAGTGGGAAAATGTATGACCACATGCTAAAAAATTTGGAAATGGAAAAATTTTAAATGCAGATGTGGATCAGATCCTAGTTTCCTCCGTGTTTTGTTTAAAAATTATCAGTTTCCACAACGAAAACACATATTTTCATTTATTTATCTTACTAGGGGTGAGACATAATGGTGAAAATTTCAATAGGGGTGGGACGTAATGGGTGAAAATTTCAGATTCATGCGAGTAGTATTTTTTTGTGTTCATTTATACATAAATAACACTAAACAATCAAACATTTTGAAAATTTTGCAAAATTTAGAAGGTGCAGGCCAAAAATAGCCGTTAGGGCTCCACGCGACTCAAAATCCATCATTTTTCGGTGAAAAAGTGGTTTCATGCGACATTGCAGGTCCTTAAACATCATCAAAAGCTATGAATGGATATAGATGGTTAAATCTGATATAGTACTTTAATTTAGGACCATTTTCAGGCTGTGAAAGGGTTTTCATGAATGTAAAATAGCCAAAAACTAGTGGCCTGCACCTTCTGAATTTTGCAAAATTTTTAAAATGTTTGATTGTTTAGTGTTATTTATGTATAAATGAACACAAAAAAATACTACTCGCATGAATCTGAAATTTTCACCCATTACGTCCCACCCCTATTGAAATTTTCACCCATTACGTCCCACCCCTATTGAAATTTT
>OY744552.1:8334171-8569171 GCA_963556195.1 Sepiola atlantica
TAAGTACATAACAAAGTTCATACATTTCTTTAAAAATTTTCATGTAGCAAAACTAAAAGAACCGTCAAGTTTTTTGTTTAACTTACTTTCATCTTATGTTCTGCTATCACCCGCCGGATACCAGTGACAAATGCTGCTTGGTCGTTGGGCAAGAGACCAATAAACGCCTTCTTTTTCTTACTGAAGATCAGCATCACCACTCTGAGCTCACACTGGTGCATACCTGGAATATGCACACAGCCAGCCTGCTAACAAAGAAAACGAAATGAAAGGGAGGGGAATAAACAGGTTAGGGTTAGGGTTAAGGTAGGGGTTGGGGTTAGGGTAGGGCAGGGTTAGGGTTAAGGTAGGGGTTGGGGTTAGGGTAGGGTGGGGTTAGGGTTTGGGTAGGGGTAGGGGTTAGGGTTGGGTGGGGTTAGGGTTTGGGTAAGGTAGGGGTAGGGGTTAGGGTTGGGTGGGGGTAGGGTTTGGGTAGGGGTTGGGGTTAGGGTTGGGTGGGGGGTAGGGGTTGGGTAGGGGTTGGGGTTGGGGTTGGGGTTAGGGTTGGGGTAGAGTTTGGGGTTGGGGTTAGGGTTAGGGTAGGGGTTGGGGTTAGGGTTAGGGTAGGGGTTAGGGTTGCCAAAAGCAATTAGATCAGTTTCTACAAGTCCCACAAATCACTAACTAAACTTTTACGGCACATCAACCCTTTTCGGGTTATTTAATGCGGAATCCAATCCTTTTGGTGAAAGTTTTTATGCCCCAAGTTCTACAGGGTGATTAGAAAGTAGCTCCCTATTATTAAGTGTTCGTAATTTATTACTGAAATATAATTTTTACAAGAAATGAATATGATAAGAAAGTGTATAGCATGGGGTTTTATTCAAAATTCGATATGGGTGCCAGCAATCGCCACCAGCTTCTAAAGTTGCCTGGAAACCGCACCAACTGATTTCACAAAGAACTTTTTTTTCTTCTTTCTTTTTTTTTTTACTAATGAGTCAACACTTATCAAAACTAAAAACCCACTCGAAGATTAGGGTCAACAAGATGGTTAGATTGACAAATGAATGGTGAATACTATGAGTATTGAAAACAGCAGCCGACCCAGAAAGCAGCATTTTTTCCCCCCATTGTCAAAAAACATCGCTTGTGGAATGTGAGGACTAAAGGAAAAAATAACGCATAATTCATAACTCTTGCCCCCCCCCCTCCATTCATTTCTTGTCAGAATTATTTTTAAGTAATAACTTACAAGTAATAACTTACAAGTAATAACTTACAAGTAATAACTTACAAGTAAAGGGCGTTACTTTCCAATCACCTTGTATATATCTTCAAATATTTATTCATAGTGTTTCCTTTAGTTGTTTAGTTTTACGACATATCAACCCTTTTCAGGTTATTTAATGCCGAATCCGATCATTTTGGTAAAAGTTTTTACGCTTCAATTTTTTTATGTTCAAATATTTATTCATGGTGTTTGGTTTGGTTGTTTTGGGCTTTGCAGAACATGATTGAGTTTTGCAAAGGGAAAGGAAAAAAAACAATAACATCAATGTTTGGTGCATTTTAGGTCAGGAAGGCAGTATTTTCAGACAGCTTGACCCTGAGCCACCGCCTTTTAATATCTATTGGGGAGAAAAAGAAAAATGAGAAATAAGGTTCCGATTTTTTGAAGAATCAGATCGAATAATACGGTTGGGGACGAACTTATAGATACTAGGGCATGACATTACCAGCTGATTGATCGGATCGGGCCTATCAGACCTTTCGTCTAGCCAAAGTAAGAGCCGAACTCGACGAATGCCTATCCACCAGGATGACGTTGTACGACATCACGGGTCACGGGTGAATTCTAAGCCCCGCCAAAAATTGTGAAGAAATAGTTGCTTGTTTATTACTGCAAAACTGAGTATATTAACCTGTTTAACGTTACAAAAATGATTAGAAACAATTGTAATACCATCTCGGCGTTGCCTGGTACGGTTTACTTTCGTTTGTAAGTAAATAATTCGTTTCTTGTAATTATTGTTAGAAATAAATGAGAAAAAAAAATACAAAAACGCAAATAATTAGAAAAAAATTGTAATTCTTTATAATTATATCACACAGCTTGATTCGCTCACAAACAAACAATTATATGGAAATACCATCTCGGTGTTGTCTGGTATGATTTACTTTCGCTTGTAAGTAAAAGTAAATAATTCGTTTTGTGTAAATTTTGTTAGTCATACACATTTGGTTTTTCTTGGTGATTCTTTTTTTTATTGCTTGTATTTTTCTTGAAATAAAAAAAAATGGAAACTACAGAGTTTGTTATATCGTAAGAATAACAATAAGTAAATAAGAAACCCAAGATAAGAATTGAAAGGAATAGGAATTGTATAAAGAATACTTTATTACAATAAGTTGGTCGCCATTACTGGCTCTAGGCAGACGTGCTAAGCGGTTCGCTAAGCGGTTCTCCTTGGTAAGGGAAAAGGTGTCGACTTCATAGTGACCTGACGAATCCATCCTGTCACTATGTGTGAATCCGGATCAGTCGACAAAACCCAGAGAGATAAATTATGTAACCAAAGGCGGAAGAAGGATTTTTGTTTTTTGTCTCAGATTTCCAGTTTGCTTTTCTTATCACCCCAGTGTCTGAATTTATTTATTCATAGTTATTTTGAGCTCGGATGAAGCGTAATCACTGAAAGAGATAGTTTTGCAGTAATAAACAAGCAACTGAGTATATTAACTTGTTTAACGTTACGTTGGGTTGCTTGAACTCGATATACACGAGCACAAGAAGTTTGTCTGCTAGGTGGTAGTTTTGTTTTACGGCATATCAACCCTTTTTGGGTTATTTAATGCCGAATCTGGTCATTATAGTAAAAGATTTATGCTTCAAGTTCTAAAAATAAAATAAAAAAGGGGAGGGAGAAAGGGAGAGGGGCTGTTGTTTTTGTTTTTGGTTTTGTAGAACATAATTAAGTTTTACAAAAAAAAAAAAAAAAAAAAAAAAAACGTCAATGTAGGTGAATTTCGTCTCAGGGAGCCACAGGGCAGCCTGATCTGGTATCACCAGTGTCTGCTAGGATATATACTTACAAGAGAGTTTCCAAGAATGCGGTAGAGACTCTTCATTGCTTCCACATCAGAATTGGCAAAATTAAAGGTGAGTGTTTTCGTGTTGACAAACAAATCGGAGAAATGATTCAAAATGTCTGTGGGAAGTAACTGCATGATCAGCTTATTTGGCCAATTACTCGCGTTACTAGAAATTAAAGAGAAACAAAAAAAAAAAAATGATTAGAAACAATTGTAATAAAAAAATGGAAACTACAGATTTTTTTTTATTGCTTGTATTTTTCTTGAAATAAAAAAATGGAAACTACAGATTTTTTTTTATTGCTTATATTTTTCTTGAAATAAAAAAATGGAAACTACAGATTTTTTTTTATTGCTTGTATTTTTCTTGAAATAAAAAAATGGAAACTACAGATTTTTTTTTATTGCTTGTATTTTTCTTGAAATAAAAAAATGGAAACTACAGATTTTTTTTTTATTGCTTGTATTTTTCTTGAAATAAAAAAATGGAAACTACAGATTTTTTTTTATTGCTTGTATTTTTCTTGAAATAAAAAAATGGAAACTACAGATTTTTTTTTATTGCTTGTATTTTTCTTGAAATAAAAAAATGGAAACTACAGATTTTTTTTTATTGCTTGTATTTTTCTTGAAATAAAAAAATGGAAACTACAGATTTTTTTTTTATTGCTTGTATTTTTCTTGAAATAAAAAAATGGAAACTACAGTTTTTTTATTGCTTGTATTTTTCTTGAAATAAAAAAATGGAAACTACAGATTTTTTTTTATTGCTTGTATTTTTCTTGAAATAAAAAAATGGAAACTACAGATTTTTTTTATTGCTTGTATTTTTCTTGAAATAAAAAAATGGAAACTACAGATTTTTTTTTATTGCTTATATTTTTCTTGAAATAAAAAAATGGAAACTACAGATTTTTTTTTATTGCTTGTATTTTTCTTGAAATAAAAAAATGGAAACTACAGTTTTTTTATTGCTTGTATTTTTCTTGAAATAAAAAAATGGAAACTACAGATTTTTTTTTATTGCTTGTATTTTTCTTGAAATAAAAAAATGGAAACTACAGATTTTTTTTTATTGCTTGTATTTTTCTTGAAATAAAAAAATGGAAACTACAGATTTTTTTTTATTGCTTGTATTTTTCTTGAAATAAAAAAATGGAAACTAGATTTTTTTTTATTGCTTGTATTTTTCTTGAAATAAAAAAATGGAAACTAGATTTTTTTTTATTGCTTGTATTTTTCTTGAAATAAAAAAATGGAAACTACAGATTTTTTTTTATTGCTTGTATTTTTCTTGAAATAAAAAAATGGAAACTACAGATTTTTATTTATTGCTTGTATTTTTCTTGAAATAAAAAAATGGAAACTACAGATTTTTTTTTATTGCTTGTATTTTTCTTGAAATAAAAAAATGGAAACTACAGATTTTTATTTATTGCTTGTATTTTTCTTGAAATAAAAAAATGGAAACTACAGTTTTTTTATTGCTTGTATTTTTCTTGAAATAAAAAAATGGAAACTACAGATTTTTTTTTATTGCTTGTATTTTTCTTGAAATAAAAAAATGGAAACTACAGATTTTTTTTATTGCTTGTATTTTTCTTGAAATAAAAAAATGGAAACTACAGATTTTTTTTTATTGCTTGTATTTTTCTTGAAATAAAAAAATGGAAACTACAGATTTTTTTTTATTGCTTGTATTTTTCTTGAAATAAAAAAATGGAAACTACAGATTTTTTTTTATTGCTTGTATTTTTCTTGAAATAAAAAAATGGAAACTACAGATTTTTTTTTATTGCTTATATTTTTCTTGAAATAAAAAAATGGAAACTACAGATTTTTATTTATTGCTTGTATTTTTCTTGAAATAAAAAAATGGAAACTACAGTTTTTTTATTGCTTGTATTTTTCTTGAAATAAAAAAATGGAAACTACAGATTTTTTTTTATTGCTTGTATTTTTCTTGAAATAAAAAAATGGAAACTACAGATTTTTATTTATTGCTTGTATTTTTCTTGAAATAAAAAAATGGAAACTACAGATTTTTTTTTATTGCTTGTATTTTTCTTGAAATAAAAAAATGGAAACTACAGATTTTTTTTTATTGCTTGTATTTTTCTTGAAATAAAAAAATGGAAACTACAGATTTTTTTTTATTGCTTGTATTTTTCTTGAAATAAAAAAATGGAAACTACAGATTTTTTTTTATTGCTTATATTTTTCTTGAAATAAAAAAATGGAAACTACAGATTTTTTTTTTATTGCTTGGGAAGTAACTGCATGATCAGCTTATTTGGCCAATTACTCGCGTTACTAGAAAGTAAAGAGAAACAAAATACAAAAATGATTAGTTTGTTTGTTTGTTTGGTTTTACAGCAATGCAACCTTTTAGGTCATTTCATGCTGAAGATTATTTAGGATTTTCCATTGGGATTGATATATAGATATTAGGGTAGTTAGAGTGGTTTTTATAACATTTTTATATCTTTCATTTCTAGGAGTTTTGTTTTTATTGTGTTGATGGGTTATTTTTGTATTATTTAAATTGTGAATTTCATCTTTTAGAAGAGTTTTGGTATTTTATTTTTGTGGTTTGGATACTTGGTATTTATATTTTGTTGTGGTAGCACTTAGCGATTTAGTTATTTGTGATTATTATTATGCAGTTGTATATTATATTCTTAGGGAGGGCAGTTATATTCTTTGGAAGAGACCTACTTCTTTGATGTAGGATAGGATTTTTCCAGTGTTGTTTTCATCGAAAATTTCTTTGAGATTTTTCTCTTTGTAGTGTTTTTCTCTTATTTTTGCGAGGTCTATCTGACCCAAAAATGATTAGAAACAATTGTAATACCATCTCGCCGTTGCCTGTCACGGTTTACTTTCGTTTGTAAGTAAATAATTTGTTTCTTGTAATTATTGTTAGAAATAAAAGAGAAAAAAATACAAAAACGAAAATGATTAGAAACAATTGTAATACCATTTCGGCGTTGCCTGGTACGGTTTACTTTCGTTTGTAAGTAAATAATTCGTTTCTTGTAATTATTGTTAGAAATAAAAGAGAAAAAAATACAAAACCGAAAATGATTAGAAACAATTGTAATACCATCTCGCCGTTGCCTGTCACGGTTTACTTTCGTTTGTAAGTAAATAATTTGTTTCTTGTAATTATTGTTAGAAATAAAAGAGAAAAAAATACAAAAACGAAAATGATTAGAAACAATTGTAATACCATCTCGCCGTTGCCTGTCACGGTTTACTTTCGTTTGTAAGTAAATAATTTGTTTCTTGTAATTATTGTTAGAAATAAAAGAGAAAAAAATACAAAAACGAAAATGATTAGAAACAATTGTAATACCATCTCGGCGTTGCCTGGTACGGTTTACTTTCGTTTGTAAGTAAATAATTTGTTTCTTGTAATTATTGTTAGAAATAAAAGAGAAAAAAATACAAAAACGAAAATGATTAGAAACAATTGTAATACCATCTCGGCGTTGCCTGGTACGGTTTACTTTCGTTTGTAAGTAAATAATTCGTTTCTTGTAATTATTGTTAGAAATAAAAGAGAAAAAAATACAAAAACGAAAATGATTAGAAACAATTGTAATACCATCTCGGCGTTGCCTGGTACGGTTTACTTTCGTTTGTAAGTAAATAATTCGTTTCTTGTAATTATTGTTAGAAATAAAAGAGAAAAAAATACAAAAACGAAAATGATTAGAAACAATTGTAATACCATCTCGGCGTTGCCTGGTACGGTTTACTTTCGTTTGTAAGTAAATAATTCGTTTCTTGTAATTATTGTTAGAAATAAAAGAGAAAAAAATACAAAAACGAAAATGATTAGAAACAATTGTAATACCATCTCGGCGTTGCCTGGTACGGTTTACTTTCGTTTGTAAGTAAATAATTCGTTTCTTGTAATTATTGTTAGAAATAAAAGAGAAAAAAATACAAAAACGAAAATGATTAGAAACAATTGTAATACCATCTCGGCGTTGCCTGGTACGGTTTACTTTCGTTTGTAAGTAAATAATTCGTTTCTTGTAATTATTGTTAGAAATAAAAGAGAAAAAAATACAAAAACGAAAATGATTAGAAACAATTGTAATACCATCTCGGCGTTGCCTGGTACGGTTTACTTTCGTTTGTAAGTAAATAAATCGTTTCTTGTAATTATTGTTAGAAATAAATGAAAAAAAAAATACAAAAACGCAAATAATTAGAAAAAAATTGTAATTCTTTATAATTATATCACACAGCTTGATTCGCTCACAAACAAACAATTATATGGAAATACCATCTCGGCGTTGTCTGGTATGATTTACTTTCGTTTGTAAGTAAAAGTAAATAATTCATTTTTTGTTATTATTGTTAGTCATACACATTTGGTTTTTCTTAGTGATTTTTTTTTTTATTGCTTGTATTTTTCTTGAAATAAAAAAATGGAAACTACAGATTTTTTTTTATTGCTTGTATTTTTCTTGAAATAAAAAAATGGAAACTACAGATTTTTTTTTATTGCTTGTATTTTTCTTGAAATAAAAAAACTGGAAACTACAGATTTTTTTTATTGCTTGTATTTTTCTTGAAATAAAAAAATGGAAACTAGTTTTTTTTATTGCTTGTATTTTTCTTGAAATAAAAAAATGGAAACTACAGATTTTTTTTTATTGCTTGTATTTTTCTTGAAATAAAAAAATGGAAACTACAGATTTTTTTTTATTGCTTGTATTTTTCTTGAAATAAAAAAATGGAAACTACAGATTTTTTTTTTATTGCTTGTATTTTTCTAGAAATAAAAAAAATGGAAACTACAGATTTTTTTTTATTGCTTGTATTTTTCTAGAAATAAAAAAATGGAAACTACAGATTTTTATCGGCATTATTTAAAAAAAACAATTTGTGAAAATTAATTTTGGAATTCTTTTCAACAACAACACAGATTACATACAGCTAATATACAGCTGTATAAAAAAAAAAAAGCTGCAAGGACGTTGAGCGGACGATATGTAAAAAATAAAAACAAAATGGTCAAAAGCTATCCAGCTGTGAACCAGAAGGGCTAGAGAATCGTCCCTACTGACATGGGAATTTCCTCTCTTCTGAGTCCTTCCCTCCCGGTTCAGAGGTACTCTCGCTCTAGTGGAAAACACTAAACCGCCTGAGAACGGGGAATGTGGCGATCAAAAGTTGCTATGATTATATGGAGCTACAAAACTGACCTACGCATCTGTGAATGTGGAGAGGAGGACCCTACGATGTGACACTGCCTCGTCTGCACCTTACTCCCCAACCGGTGCACCTTGAAAGATCTTGCAGAGTACAACAATAATGCAAAAGATAAAGAAATGGGAAACTGTCGTATGACCACGTGACATTTCAAAGACACACAAAGAAGAAATTAACTACTACACCGAGATGTAGGGGAGGGCGCCACTCTTTTCCCAGGGTTGCTCCACTTACCCTTGATCCTCACCTTATAATGATGAGTGTTTATCAAGGGGGCATCAAGTACCTTTTTTTTTAGTCTTTGGTATGACTCGACTGAGGATTGAACCCTGGTCTCCCGGCTTATTAACAAACACTTAACATTATGCCAAATGAGGCGGTCATTCTCTTTCTAGCACTAAAAAAAATAAAAAATAAAACTGTTATATCGTAAAAATTACAATAAGTAAATAAGAAACCCAAGACAGGAATTAAAAGGAATAGGAATTGTATTAAGAATACTTAATTACAATAAGTTGGTCGCCATTACCGGCTCTAGGCAGACATGCAAAGCGGTTCGCTAAGCGGTTCTCCTTGGTAAGGGAAAAGGTGTCGACTTCATAGTGACCTGACGAATCCATCCTGTCACTATGTGTGAATCCGGATCAGTCGACAAAACCCAGAGAGATAAATTATGTAACCAAAGGCGGAAGAAGGATTTTTGTTTTTTGTCTCAGATTTCCAGTTTGCTTTTCTTATCACCCCATTGTCTGAATTTATTTATTCATAGTTATTTTGAGCTCTGATGAAGCGTAATCACTGAAATGCGACTGCAGTTTTAACTAGAAAATTATGAGTTTGTTATATCGTAAGAATGACAATAATTAAATAAGAAACCCAAGACAGGAATTGAAAGAAATAGGAATTGTATTAAGAATAGTGAATTACAATAAGTTGGTCGCCATTACCGGTTCTAGGCAGACGTGCTAAGTGGTTCTTCTTGGTAAGGGAAAAGGTGTCGACTTCATAGTGACCTGACGAATCCATCCTGTCACTATGGGTGAATCCGGATGAGTCCACAACAAAAACAAAAGGCTTCTATAGAGGATTTACTTGGAGAAGTTGCTTGTAGTGAGAATCATCGTATTCAGTTTAACGTCCGTTTTTACATGCTGGCATGTGTTGGACGGCTTTTAGAAATCGACTTCCAAGCTAACCTATCTCTAGCCAGGTCTTCATTTATCCCTCTTTCTCTCATATCCATACTTATCATTTCTTCCTGCATTTTTTCTTGGCCTTCCTCTGTGAACTAAACCTGCTACCTCAACTGTTCTACATCTACTAACCCAAGCACACTCATCCATTCTTTCGTCATCGTCTTAACGTCCGTTTTACATGCTGGCATGTGTTGGACGGCTTTTAGAAATTGACTTCCAAACTAACCTATCATTGGCCAGGTCTTTATTTATCTTTCTTTCAGTCAAGTTAATCCTTATCAATTCCTCCCATGTTTTCCTTGGTCTTCCCCTGTGTGCTGACCCTGCTACCTCAACTGTTCTACATCCACTAACCCAAGACTTTCATCCATTCTTTCAACGTGGCCATACCATCGAAGTCTCCTGTTCTGCATACATCTCCGTATACTGTCCAGATTTAATCTTCCTCTGAGGTCATCAGATCTAAGCCCGTTTTTCAGACTCACATTGTATATCCATCGTATTATTCTCATATCATTTATTTGCATGTCCTCAACTCTCACAGGCCAGTGAAAGACGAAAGAAAACAAATCATATTTTAGTTTAATCCTCGTTAAAACAGATTCAACTGTCAATCAGCTTTTTTTTTATTTATGGAAATCGCTTGAGACAAAGCATGAAGCCACTTGATGTAAGAAGCTAAAAACAAATTTTTTAAAAAAGCCTATTTTTTTTTCATCTATTCTTTAAACGTGGCCATGGCATCAAAGTCTCCTGTTCTGCATACATCTCCCTATACTGTCCAGATTTAATCTTCCTCTGAGGTCATCAGATCTAAACATGTTTTTTAAGACTCGCATTACACATGCATCGTATCCTTCTCATGTAATTTCTCTCCATGCAACGCATGGCCTCCACATCATTAAAACAAAACAAAAAAAAAGATGAATTAAAAAATCCTTACATATCTTGTTCCCCTGCTGCAATTGTCATACTGCACTGTAAGGATCGGGTCACTTTTGTGGTGTTTTGGCCTTGCTTGGACATATCGGGCCACTCCAATGTTCCTGTGATCATAAACATTGGAAACAAAATAATTCAAGTGCTCAAAAAATGGCCGCTAAGAAGAAAAGAGAGAAGGAGGAAGAGCGAAAATAAATAAAAAAGAAAGAGGAAAAAAGAGAGAGGAAAAAAGAGAAAGAGGAAAAAAGAAAGAAAGAGGAAAAAGAGAGAGAGAGAGAGAAAGGAAACGAGAGAGAGAGAGAGGAAACGAGAGAGAGAGGGAAAAAGAGAAAGAAGAAACGAAAGAGAGAGAGAGGGGGAAAAAGAGAAAGAGAGGGGGGAAAAGAGAAAGAGAGAGGGGGAAAAAGAGAAAAGAAAGAGGAAAAGAGAGAGGAAAAAAGAGAAAGAAAGAGGAAAAAAGAGAAAGAAAGAGGAAAAGAGAGAGAGGAAAAAAGAGAAACAAAGAGGAAACGAGAGAGAGGAAAAAAGAGAAAGAAAGAGGAAACGAGAGAGAGAGGAAAAAAGAGAAAGAAAGAGGAAATGAGAGAGAGGAATAAAGAGAAAGAGAGGAAAAAAGAGAAAAAAGAGGATACGAGAGAGAGGAATAAAGAGAAAAAGAGGAAAAAAGAGGAAGAGAGATAAAATTCAGCCAAATAGCGATGAAAAAATAAGGGTCGAGCGATGGTCCCTTTTTTACTTTAGGGTGTTTAAGTAGGGGATATAACTAATTAATTTTAACAGATTTTTTTTTTTTTTTTCATGTTTAGAAACAACAAAAAATAAAATGAAGGTATGGGAGAAAATAGGGTAAATGTTTACTTTAAGGTTATAAATCGGTACAATTGGTGCCCATCATGAACCCAACCATTTGAAAAAATAAATAAATAAATAATAGCGAAAAAAAAAAAAAAAATTTTTTCATCGGGGAGTGATTGCAACCAAGAAGCAAAATATCTAATTTAAATTTAATGAATCTCAATTACCTGACCAAATCTTTTTTTCTCTTGGTACTTTTGATCCCAAAGCAGAATTATTAATATCAATTGGTAACCCTGGCTGGTTGGGGCCCTGCGGTTGGGGTTGTTGCTGCTGCTGCTGCGGAGACGAGACGGCCCCTTGTTGCTGCTGCGCCTGGCTCATCGTCTGCTGATGCTGTTGCGCCTGCTGCTGAGCTTGCTGTTGCGCCTGTTGCTGCTGCGCCTGCTGCTGTTTCATCGACTGCAACTGCGCCGGCGTCAAGTGGATACGCTGTTGACCGCCCTGCTGGCCGATGGTAGCAATACCCCCGCCAGGACCAGGGGAAGCATTTGCCGGCATCTGGGAACCAGGGCTGTTCTGGAAGCTCGGGTGCACCTGCTGTTGTTGCAGCTGATTTGACATCGTCACATGCGGGTGTCCTGGGTGCATCTGCGGATTCTGTGCCATTGCCATCTGACCTTGGAGGTTAGCATTGCCTGGTGCCATTACAGGCTGGCCGGGGATCATACCACCTTGCTGAGAGACGAGGTTCGGTTGTCCCATCATTGGTGATTGCTGTCGAGCTCCTATCATTGCTTGGCGAGATACTGGATAAGAACAATTAAAATCAATACATTTAACGCAAGAAGCAAACATTTTGAATTATCGATTTTATCCTCTGATGAGAAAATAGTTTTTCTTTGAAAATCCATGGGTTAAGGATAATAAATTCCCTCCTTGCTTTTGAACTTAGGATGATTTAATAAATATTGTATTCGTACAACTTTTAATTTTATCTTTCATTTTCTGAATTTATTGCTCTATCCAATATATTGAGCTTTCTATTACCACGATAAAAGATGTATCTTTAAATAATAATCTATCTTTAAATTTTTATTCAATGTTTTATACATATATACATATATATATGGGAAGAGAAGGATGAAAGTAATCCGACGTGATGGGAAAATGAAAAAGGAAAAACCAAAAAATAGATGTTTTTTGATGTGTACATCAACGTTTCATTCTATTTTTCCCAATATGTCTACCCTACATGTATCTGTGCTTGCATGACATTTTTTCTCTATTTTATCATCCTGATGAAGTCTTATAAATAAAGACGAAACGTTGATGTACACATAAAAAACATCCATTTTTTGGTTTTCCTTTTTCATTTTCCCATATATATATATATATATATATATATATATACATATACAGTCTCGGAAGTTTCTCAACCATTAAAACTATATTTTAAAAAAAAACAAAAAAAAAAAAAAAAAAAACTTTTAGTCCCAAGTCTTTCAGTGGAAAATCACTCATGTAAGTCAATTTATTTTTTACAGTTATTATATTAGTTTGTTTCTAACACTATTTTAAGGGATCATCAGTTGTTTACCATGAAAAACTGTTTTGGGAATTTAAAAACAAGACGGTATCTAATTTCATGGCTTCCCAGCAGAGTTGATCAGACCCCACTTCCCTTAAAAGACAAAAACATAAACGTTCCTTATACTAAATCTACGTTTTGTTCCATATAAATGTTTTGCTAACTTATATTAGTTATATAAAAAAAAAAAAAAATTTTTTTACCTGTGTTTTTCGTCTGTCTAATAAAATTCATCCGTTACTTACAAAAATATGAATTGTATTAGTTTCTGTAGATGTAAATCCGTTGAACTTCAAGTGTTTATAAAAAGTGCTCAATAATAAGTAGAGCTGTTAAGTATAAATTTTTATTTATACAAACATTATTGGTTACATATGTGCATACATGTTTCGGTTGTACTCTTCAGACCAAAGAAGACATATATATATATATAGGAAATATTTAAATGATGAACAAAAGTTAAGTTACATACTGCACGAGTTTATTATGATCATCGGGTGTTTAAACAAGGAATATAACAAAATGACCTTTAATCCATGGATTTTCAAAAAATTAATTTTATCCTCAGAAGGAAGGAAACAAATAAATTACAAATTATTGGTAAGTATTAATTTGAAACAAGAATTTTAAGATTTTAGACATTTTCTAGAATCAAAACCATGTAATGCATTTTAATCAAAATTCTAGACATAAAGTTTAATAGCATTATAACTTGATTTTAATCTTTGTAAGGGGACATAAAAGTGATGCAAAACTATTCTGTTTGGGGAATTAATTCTACCCATTCTGGGATGGGTATTATTCTAGTATATATATATATATATATATATATATATATATATATATATATATAAAATTCAAAATGGCGTATTAGTGAGTTCTCCCACTTGTGAGTTTGCTCTTTTCTTTGTTTTTTTTGTTTGGTTTCACCCAAAAATGAACCACTGTATAGTGCAGGTTTTTTCAAGACACTTTAATCCAAGAACTTTTTACTCTTTGTGAATTTTTTCTGATGATTTTGTAATGTTGCAGAGACAATATTGACATAAAAACGTTGTTTGGCACAAGACAAATGAAACGGACCATAAAAAATGTATCTCACAGAAATGTTATGTTTTTTGGAAATGTGAAAAAATAAAAATAATAAAATAAAAACGTGGTCATTGGAATATAATATGAACCTGACTTATATTTGCTCTGGTATCACAAATTGACAATCATCGAGCTGAATCTTTTAAGGAGATTGCATTATATATATATATATATATATATATATATATATATATAAAGATAGATGGACGAAGAGTGATAAACATGTACGAATGTCCAAATTTATATCAAACTTCGATTGTTCAATGCAAGGTATATTCTGTAATAAAATGATATATATATATATAATATTTATATATATATATATATATGTATATATATATAATACAGAAAATCAGTGCAACATCAGTACCGTCGGTTTCGAGTTTGGAAGGGGTCCGACCTTCTAAACTTTCATCAGCTTTTGTTGATACTGTTGAAAAAAAAAACAAACAAGATGGTGGCTCCCGTGTGATTTGAGAAAACGTTATTTGGTTTTTGTGTTAACATTTTTTTTTCTTTTTCTATATTCCGCCTACTTAGTGTATCCAAGTGACATATGTGAGTCTAAAAATAAAATAAAAACAACATATATACAGGGTGTCCCAAAATAATGTATACACCCTTTGAATTGTTATAACTCGTTCAAATTACTGATTTGCAAGATTCACACACAAACAGAAGAGTAAGAATATACACGTAAAAATACTGACAGTAAAATTAACAACAACATAGAAACTTAACTTTTAACAAAGATAAAGGCTATTTAGGGTAATTTCAGAATGTTCATAAAATGAACCCTCACCCTAACCCCAACCCGTTCTGCTCAATACACTTTCCATATAGTGAAGACGTTAAGAATTGTACCTACAAACGTCCTGCAACATTTACTCCTTGGGCACATTCTACTACAATTGCTACTCCCATTTGTTTGCAATTGCTTCAGGTTTCTTGCTTTAAACATTGTAGCCTTTACGTTTATTAAAAGTTAATTTTCTATGGTTTTGTTAATTTTGGTGTCAGTATTTTTGAATGTGTATTCTTACTCTTCTACTGTTCTATCAACCTTGTTTGCAAGTCAAAATCAGTAAAGTGAACGAGTTATAACGATTCAAAGGGTGCATACATTATTTTGGGACACCCTGTATATATATATATATATATATATATATATATATATGTTGTTTTTTTTGTGTGTATATATATATATATATACACATACACACATTTCTTTACTGAGGCTCTCCAGCAGAACACCAATGGGTACATCCGCATTCTGAGAGTAGTTAAACTCTGGATTGAACAAATAGCCGAAGGTAGGCCGTACGCGTATCAACAAGCTTCGGCATCCTGCCATACCATTCCTGGTATGTCTCATTAAGTTTTATTAAATTCTTTACTAGTACATATATATATGATTTGTTCCCCTTTTTTTCATAGATGATCCCCGACCCACCCCGCCCCCTTGCGTATCATTTCTATAACTAAATATCATTTCTATAACTAAGTATCATTTCTATAACTAAATATCATTTCTATAACTAAATATCATTTCTATAACTAAGTATCATTTCTATAACTAAGTATCATTTCTATAACTAAATATCATTTCTATAACTAAATATCATTTCTATAACTAAGTATCATTTCTATAACTAAATATCATTTCTATAACTAAATATCATTTCGATAACTAAGTATCATTTCGATAACTAAATATCATTTCGATAACTAAGTATCATTTCGATAACTAAATATCATTTCTATAACTAAGTATCATTTCTATAACTAAATATCATTTCTATAACTAAATATCATTTCTATAACTAAATATCATTGTCTATTAGAACACTTAAATAAGAGCAAAATATTTTGACTATTAAAAAAATAATAATAATAAATGATGACGGGCCTTTTTTTCATGGCACCAACTTTATTATAGCGTAAAGTGGACCAAAACCTCTGAAGGGAACTTTACTTTAATTGTATAAAATCTAAAAGAAAATGTAAATACTTACCCATCATGGATTCCTCGTTCTGAAAAATTAAATGAATAAATAAATTTAGTGAAAAAATAAAACATCAGTAAAAAAAAAAAAAAAAAAAAAAAAAAAAACTAACAGAAAAAATATTGCACTAAAAATTTGATAAAGAAATAAATAAAATAAAAAAAATGAATTGTTGCACATCTAAAAATATTTTTACTCATATTTATTAATTTATCTATTTTTATTTATTAATTTATTTATTTTTATTTAAAAAAATTTTTTTTTTTTTACATGGTTTATATTATTCAGACTACTTAAAGGGAAATAACTCATTAAGTATTAAGAATTACACGGACATTTTGTGATCAGAGTAATTTCTCTTGCATCATTTTAGATTTACGATAAAGGAATTGATAATCACACACTCGACGCCATCCTCTACATGTACAAGAGTCAAATACGTCCTAAGATGGGGAGGTACTGCTGCCCCATGTGGGGAGGTGCCGCTCAGAACACCATTTCCTGCCTAGACAGAGTCCAAAACCGACTTCGAAATCTCGTGGGGGATGTCCTCTTATCTTCCTCACAGAAGAGATGTTGCTAGTCTTTCTTTGCTCTACCGTTATTTTCATACTAGGTGCTCGACTGAGCTCAAATTTATGACCCCCCTCTTGTAAAACATTCACAATAAGAACCTACCTAGCTAGCTACTACTCATTGGTTAAAGAGAACTATCTGTATTCTCATTGGTTAAAAAGAATTATCTGTATTCTCATTGGTTAAAAAGAATTATCTGTATTCTCATTGGTTAAAAAGAATTATCTGTATTCTCATTGGTTAAAAAGAATTATCTGTATTCTCATTGGTTAAAAAGAATTATCTGTATTCTCATTGGTTAAAAAGAATTATCTGTATTCTCATTGGTTAAAAAGAATTATCTGTATTCTCATTGGTTAAAAAGAATTAACAGATTATTTAATGTCTGAACTCTGTGGACTGAAGATTCGTCCTTTAAATGGCTTTTTCGTTCGCCTTCTTGAGCAATTTGGTTTCCTTTTATTAAACTATGCCATTTTCTTTTCTCTAATATCATTTTTTTGTTCCAATCAAAGGGCAGTAACTTTTTATGGACCAATGCAGAGTTATGCCTTTTTTTTTAAAATGGTAGTCATTTGAAAATAATTCCAACCCAAACAAAGTATTTTCTGGACAGACCAGAATCAAATATTGATTTTGTAGGAAGAAAACTATCGATGACAAAGAAACGAGAGACTAACTTTACTGTATATATTAGATGAAGTAGAAGCCCATTCTGTTTAATTTTATTTGTGGAAAGGGCGTGCAGATTCAATTAGTCGACGTGTTGATTTATTATGTATTATCTTGATTATTATCTCCCCTAACCTATCAAAAGCAATTATTCATGAAAACAAGATATATCTAGACACCGGTTGATTCCCTAAGTTTTGAATTGTCTTCCTTTGGACCCCCTTTCTACTCTTTATTCTTTCCCGTTACTAATTTTTTTTTTTGCTATGTATTTATCTTTGACTCTATACATATTTACATATCTTCCCTCTCTACATGAACCCTACCACTATATACATTTTTCATAATTTCTCGTCTTGTCATTTTTTTTCGTTCGCTCTTGACAAAGCCCATATAACATTTGGGCGAAACGTTCAGCTTTTTAGGTCTTCCGCTTATTCCATTTTAATTCCATAGTCTGTATGGGTATCAAATACCGCACTCCTGACCTCAAATACCACACTCCTGACCTCCACAATTTGAATATATTTAGAATGCTGGTTTCATTACAAGCTGAAATCGAAATTGACATGAACTTACCGCTTGCGACATGACCCGTGATTGAACAGCATTCTGAATTTGCTGTGGTCCCATATTCGGTTGCATCAGGGGAAGTCCTGGTGGCGGTGGCTGCTGCTGGGGTTGCTGCATATTCTGTGGAGACATATTTGGCGGCATCACCTGCGGTGGGGTCATAGGCATCTGTGGTCCGCCAGCACCAGCCCCTCCACGACCTCCCATGTGAGCCATACCTTGTTTTCCTGGACGCATCACCTGCTGCGCCATTGCCTGCTGCTGACCAGCCAGCATGTGGTTGGCTTGATTCGGAAGCACCACAGGCTGGCCGGGTACCATGCCACCGCCACCACCGCCAGGCTGGAGGGACTGAGGAGACGGCTGCTGGTTACCGGGCAAGACTATCGCTTTGAAATAGAAAGACAAAACAGTCACGTGTTTAGACTATCGCTTTGAAATAGAAATACAAAACATTCACGTGTTTAGACTATCGCTTTGAAATAGAAAGACAAAACAGTCACGTGTTTAGACTATCGCTTTGAAATAGAAAGACAAAACATTCACGTGTTTAGACTATCGCTTTGAAATAGAAAGACAAAACATTCACGTGTTTAGACTATCGCTTTGAAATAGAAAAACAAAACATTCACGTGTTTAGACTATCGCTTTGAAATAGAAAGACAAAACATTCACGTGTTTAGACTATCGCTTTGAAATAGAAAGACAAAACATTCACGTGTTTAGACTATCGCTTTGAAATAGAAAAACAAAACATTCACGTGTTTAGACTATCACAATTAACAAAAAATCAGTGATTCTCGAGATTAACTCCTATATGTAATACTGCTCTTAAAAAGAGAATAGCGCAAAAATTTTATTATGTACTTACTTGTTAGGTTAAAAAAAAAGACACCACCAAAAAATACACAAATTCATCCAGTATTTTTGTTTTAAATAAATAAAAACAAATAAAATAAAATTTTATGGGTGGAGGCTGTCGGACACCATTTTATTTAGAAATTTTAAAATCGTCACTGGTTAACTCCTTTTTAATTAACTCTTCTTAAATAGAGTTTAAATCTCACATAACCATCTTAATAATGCCAGCTAGAAAGCATTATAGTTAAGAACGAAAAAAGAAATGAAAAAAAAAAAAGAAAATTTTTGTTTTTAAAAAAATAAAATTTTATCTGCCGAAGCTGTCAGCCGAGAATAATCAATTTTATCGAGAAATTTTTAAATCGTCACCGGTTAACTCCCCTTTTAGTTCAAATCTCACATAACCATCGTAGTAATCTCTGCGAGAAAGCATTTACTGATAAAACTTGAATTTATTTTTTTTTAAACAAAAATACTGGATTAATTGTCATAAATTTTGAGGGGTATTGTATTTTTTTTTAACCTAACAGGTAAGTATATAATTAAGTTTTTGTGCAATTTTATTTTTTAGATATATCGGTAGATCTGGAGAATCACCAATCTGCTGTGAAGTACTCGTTTATGACGGGTTCCTCAATTTTTCTTGACTTTTATAGCCAAGACTAGCGGAACCTGTCACCCGGCGTTGCACAGGAGAAAGTACTACCTATTGCATGACGTCGAATAAAAAAAGAAACAAACTATTATTCTTTCCCCCCCCCTTCTACCGTGTTGGCGAATGTTTTAAATTAAAAAAAAAAGAAAAAAGTGGCAGAGTAGAATGGGATCGAACGCTAAAACTGGCGATCATGAAACCTCCCTTCTTAACGACTGCGCCACGGTTTCAAGTTAAAAATACATCTGAAAATAGGCCAATTAAGCTAAGCTTGTTTATTGGCATGCGTGTTATGTTAAGATTTAGCTTCTGCCGACCAAATGTAATGTTCAACAATGACACGGTTTAGGTCATTTGTTGATGAAGTAAATGGGTTTGGGCAAGGTTTCTATAATATGCGTGTTAAAGGTGTATGATTTTGAAAATGTAAATGTATCGGGGTCTAAGAATATCTTGGCGCTTATTGAATTAAATAGGATGTCGCGCCGATCAAGAAATTGTAGCCGCCATGTTGGATGAATAAATGTTGCAGGAACTGTGTTCGTTAATTTCATTCGCTTAATACCGGAATGAATATAAATGTAGAAGTCATAGGTAGAAATTGAAATGACGTAATCTGATATTCGCGGAAAATCATCGGAGTGAACGGGAACGGTCATTAAATCTTCGCGTATTGCTATATATTATGTCGTAAATTAATATCAGGCAAATAATAAATAAGAAAGGGTGTTGTATGAAAATTAAACTGTGTGTATTAGTTCCCGGTGTCGATGAGTAGAGTGACAGTACAGAATTATTAGGGAGAAAAGTTTTTGCTACCACCTATATGGAGTTGTTTTGGCGGAGAGACGTGGATGGTTGACCAAATGTAATATTTAGTGTTAGCTAGAAAAAAATAATAACAAATTTACTAAAACACGCTCGAGTGAATAAGTGTAATATAGTGGTGAGTTTAGTAGCATGTGATGCATATGGTTATTTTCCTATTCTCCGAGATGGTATAGGGGAAAAAACGTCTACTTTATATATTAGATTATAGGTTAAGAACACCTATTAAATATTATTCATCCAGTTTCTTTTATTATTAAAAAAAAAAATTAAGGTTTATGATCGATATCGGCTCGGAAATAACTGGAAGGCTATAACAAACAAAAAATCAATTTTCTCGTGTGAGATTCGAACCTACAATTGCATAAAATATTGGAACTGAAGGCGAGAGCTTTATCCACAAGACCACTGATCTAACAATACTATTTAATCTTTTTAACCTACTTAAATAAGTTTGGCGTAGGGATTTGTATAGATCTAAAAAATAGTTCAGTTGTCTAAAATAAAGTAACAAATACAAAAATGCTTATTAAAGTCAAAAATATACTAGTAACATTTATCAAATATTTTTGTATCCATTTTAATAAAAAATATTTGATGAATGTTTTCTCTTCAAAATAAACAATACGTCAAATACGTACCATGATTTGACGTGAAGAGAAGTTGTTCTGTCGGCTAAAAAAGAACGTTAAAAATGTCGGCACCTTTGCTTTGTATGTTATTCTTACGTATTTTTAATTTTCAATAATGAGTTTTGAAAAAGGTTCAAGAACTTCTGACATCGATAAGGACACAAGATCGAAAGTGCCGATTCCAAATCTGCTGTTAATCTTAGATCAACCATTCAACTGTGATGTCAGGACACACAACTTTGCTTTATATATAAAGTTGTGAAATTTCTCGCACTAATAGTGAACCCGTGGCGCAACGGATAAAGTGCTAAGTAACAGTCTTCTGGAGGTTGAAGGTTCAATCCTCAGCACAGGCGATACTAAGAATACAATTAAGAATTATTTAAGATTTCTACCCGGTCATGGCTGATGGAACTAGCCCCATGGATTAAATAAAGGGTTTAATTTTAAATTCCGTACAGATTCCAGTTAGACAAGACACACCTGAAGAAAGTTACATCAGCTGAAACGTTGTGAAAATAACATCCAAGATGTGAACAGTTACCCAAATAAGAGTCCAACAGTTCAATACTACATTCGAACCGTACTTTGAAGAATTAGGGGGGTTAATCAAGTCTCCGAGGAGAACGTTGGGTCGAAACTAATTTCGGCTTAAGACAAACTTGGCCTAAATTCTTCACGCAAAAGTTTGAATTAAATGACGCAAAATTAAGACAGACATCAGGCATAATGTTTTGGATTTTTATTTTTAGATGAGGATTGATAATTTGGATTATTCGGACTACTGTTCTCATCTTGAATGTTTTTCTCATAACGTTCCGGTCGATGTAACCTCCGATCTTCTTCCGGTGCAAGGACCTGTGGCGTATGGATACAAGTGGTAAGTATAATCAGTTCTAAGTGACAGTCTTCTTGAGGTTGAAGGTTCAATCCTCATCGCGGGCGATACTAAGAATACAACAATTACGCATTACTTAAGACTTCTACCCGATCATGGCCGACGGAATGAGAGCAAGCTACCCCCATGGATTAAATAAAGGATATCCGTTCAAAACTCCATACAGATTCTAGCGTTCGATAAGATACACCTGAAGAAGGTCGGAGGTGTCATCGGCTGAAACATTGTAGGAATAACATCCAAGATGAGAACAGTGGTCCGAATGATCAAAGACATCAGACAATTTTAATTTGTGTCCCAGTTTAGTGTCCCTTTTTGGGGAGCTGGATTTCCCCCACATTTTGTGTCTAACTGTCCTCGTGGGGAGAAAGTAAATATGGAGATATTTTTAAAATATCCACCATTTTCCTCTTTTTTTTTTCCATCAGTTCAAAATATTTTTTGACTATTTTATTTTTACAATAAAAAAGAAAGAAAAGGTACTCACATATTTTTTGACTATTTTATTTTTACAATAAAAAAAAAAAAAAGAAAAGGTACTCACATATTTTTTGACTATTTTATTTTTACAATAAATAAAAAAGAAAAGGTACTCACATATTTTTTGACTATTTTATTTTTACAAAAAAAAAAAAAAAAAAAAAAAAGGTACTCACATATTTTAGCACGAAGCATTTCTGTGAGTTGCCGCTCTTCTTCTAAACTAGGACTGTGTGATCGTTCTGAAAGAGAAAACAAAAAAAAATAAGAATTAGAATATTTGATTACCATTTTGCATGTCGTGTTATCGTGAACAACACATCGTGGTCAGAAGAAAGATAAAAAGTAATGACTAAGAAAGAGTTTGATTTACATATATCTATATATATATATATATATATATATATCTATTCGCAGAGGTTACGTTCCAGACACACCTGCGAATAGCGAAAATCTGCGAATAGATTTTTATACCTCAAAGTTCACTAAAAATCAATGAAAGCCACCAAATTAGCGTAGATTAGCCCTTTCTGCTTGCAAGTTGGTTGATTTTTTTTAACATTTCAGTTTGGTATAACGTTTGAAAATTTTGAATACCAATGCTTTTTTGTACGAGCTGCATTTAATATGAATCCTACGGAATAATTAGCGTTTTTAATTGCATTTTTTTGTCATCTTGGCCTAAGTTGAACATAAATGATTATCATATTTGTAAGTTCTACCAAATTTATGAAGAAAATGTTTAGTCAATGCTTATGCTGAAAGCCCGCGAATTTGTGAAACCGCGAATGGTGAGCTCACGAATAGAGGGGGTTCACTGTGTGTGTGTGTAATATATATATATATATAAATATATATATATATATATATATGTCTAAAGAAGCTTTGAGTCAAAAAAAAAAAAAAAAAAAAAAAAAAAAAATGTAAAATGCAGTTTAAATCCCCAGACAAACTAACTAAATCCAAGATATTGCAGACTTAACATTCGTTGGAAAATTAATAAATGAAAAATATAAGTAAAAAAAAAAAATTTTTTAAAAAGGGGGGGTTAATTATCTAAGAGTGAAACAAAAACAGGAGACCTTAAGCGTCTAATATTAACACGGGGATCATCAGCTGTTTACCATGTAACTGTTTCGGAGATTTAAAAACAGGACAGTTATAATATTCATGGCTCTCCAATGGTACTGATTATACGACCATTTCCCCAATAATCAAGTGTCGAAATAATTCAGCTTAAAATATCACTAATATATACATAAATAAATAATAATAATGATAAAATAATAATAATAATATGTTACCCTTAAGACTACCGTATGATATAGTAATTTGCATATCAAATAACAATTAAAACAATATATAAAAATAAAAATAATAATAATACTATCTAAACACTACATCCAAGAACCATTCTGCAATATGGTAGCTAGCAATAAAATTATATAGGAATTAAAGTTATACATAGATATGTGTGCAGAGTTGAATGATTTTGGTAGGAAATTCGAGTATGAGAGCTCAATATACTTGTTAAAAGAGCAGTAAATTTTACAAGAAAAAACTAAACACACATATAGGCTGTTAAAATTATAAATTATTTCGACCTACATAGGTTTCATCAGATGCACAACCAGCCACATTTGGAAACTGAAATAATTTATAATGCTGACAGCCCTAATGTGTTTATTTTTTTCTTGTAAAAAATATATATATATATATATGTTCGATTTACATTCCTTTGCCTTGGTTAGGTACAGTAAGTGAGAAATTTGCCAAACAAATCAGCTCAACAGTTGAAAATTGCTATTCTGCTTTGAATGCGTATTGTGTCCTCTACAAAGCCTTTATTGGTGTCCTGTCGAATAGACGTTTTACCTCCCCCACCCACCACCACCGAATAATGTAATTTATCTCGGCTTTGTCTCCGATCAAATATATATTTCACAAAAGACTTATTCCGTCTATGGAAAGTCTGGGAGAAGACACAATTCTCTTTTTAAGGGTTGAACTGAGAAGAACGTTAAAAAAAAAAAAAATGGGTGCTTGTGCTGTTCAGCGGCCGTATTAAAAAATTATTTTTTTATAAAAACAATATTATATACTTTTTCAGTGTTATATTCTTACTCACTGTACAAAAAAAATAGAAAAAATTATCCACTAGAACTTTAATTACAAGTATAAGAAGATTTCAATTATCTGCCCTTGAAATCTTAAGAAAGAAGATGGAGGCTTAGTGAACGAATCGCTGTTATGATACGCAGAATGGAAAAATACTTGTAATTAAAGTTCTAGTGGATAATTTTTTCTACTTTTTTGTACAGTGAGTAAGAATATAACGCTGAATAAATATATAATATTGTTTTTATGAAAACATAATTTTTTAATACGGCCGCTGAACAGAACAAGCACCAAAAAAAGAAAAAAAGAGAGATGGACCCCCGCCCCGAAAAGGACCAACAGACAAATCATTCAACACACATGGTTTCTCTATTAAAAACCGACCTTGTGTCAAACTTTGTCTGCATGGGGAGGCAAGTAAATGGGAACACGCACGGCTTTTTTTTTTAAAACTGGTCTCGGATCAAATTTCCTTTTCCTTTCACAGAAGAATGCAGTCCGCCTATGTTAAGTCTGAGGTCAGTCACTTTTCTCTATTTACGTTGCAGAAAAATGCACGCCACTCACACTAAGAAAGAGTAGCTACGAAAAAGTTTCCTACCTGGGAGAGAGAAGCCCGTCAATAACACCTGATGCCGATGATCAATCGCGCAATCTTTCAGATTTACTTGATCCATGTTACCCTATAGAAAAAAAATAAATAAATATCAAAAAAGCATTCTGTAATAAAAATAAATAAAAATAAATAAAAATAAAATAGCATTGAACAAAAAATATCAAAAATGCATTCTGGAAAAAAATAAATAAATAAAAAATAAAATAACATTGAACAAAAAATACCAAAAATGCATTCTGGAAAAAAATAAATAAATAAAAAATAATATAACATTGAACAAAAAACATCAAAAATGCATTCTGGAAAAAAATAAATAAATAAATAAAATAAAATTAATAATAAAATTTTTAAAAATAAATAGTAAATGCCAAATAACAAATATGACATGAAATATAAAATAAAAATTAAAAATTGCCTTAGTTTGGAAAGATTTTTTCCCTCAAATTTTAAACTTTAAATCCCTCAACCAAGGACCAAATAGCGGAAGCATAATATAGCAACATATACTGTACTTTGATTCCAGCCAATATTATTTCTTCTTTAAACAAATTTAGGGTTTATTTTTATTTTTATTTTAACATAGTTCACACTAAACAAGGCAGGCCGCCACTGTAGACGTAAGGGGCTACTGAGAAAAAAGGGTGAAAGTTGGGGGGGGGGGGGGGTGTTCAACCTAATTTAGGAGCTGCGCAGCGAGATGTCTGTTTACATTAGTTTTAAATTTCTGCATGTCAGTAACGTCAGGAAAGCAGGGGGCAGAGAGGGAGTTCCAGAGTCCAGCAGCACGAGGAAAAGAAGCTTTTGGAGTAGAAAACTCTTCGGCATCTGGGGACCTCCACAGTGTATGGATGGGATTTGGCAGATTGTCGGGTTGGTCTAGTGAATCTACGTCGTGGGGGCACCAGAGCAGCAAGCTCATCAGAGCACACTCCATTGAAGTACTTGTAAAACAGGCACAAGGAAGCAACACTGCGGAGATGGGATAGGGGCTGGAGCTTGGTGGATAGTGAAGGACCCTATCAAGTTGGCGACTCTTTTTTGGACCTCGTCCAAGTGTATTCAATTATTCACTGATTTAGTCCTATTATAATTATTACTCATAATCAATATTGTCTACTGAGAGTTTACAAAAATTTTTTTTTTAAACTTAGTTCACCCCCAAACGAGGCAAGTTGCCACTGTAGACGTAAGGGGCTACTGAGAATTAGGGTGAAAGTTTAGGGGGTCATCCTAAATTGGGAGCTGTGTAGCGAGATGCTTGTTCACATTAGTTTTAAATTTCTGCATATCGATACAGTCAAGGAAACAGGGAGCGGGGAAGGAGTTCCAAAGGCTGGCAGCTCGAGGAAAGCTATTGGAGTAGAAGACTCTTTGGCATCTGGGAACCTCCACAGTGAATAGGATACATACAAAGTAAAATATATATATATATATATATACTACTACTAAAACTGTGGACGTTGTTTATTTGTCTCTGTGCAAAATGGATGATGCCATTTGTCGTACAGGACCCGTGTATATCACTTGTGTGTGGAGCGCTATGCTCCATGCCAGTGAAACCCGGGCACTGACAAGGCCAGACCTCCAACGTCTGCAGCGCAATGACAGAGCAATGGTTAGACAGATTTGTAACATCAAGCCAAAAGATACTTCCATCGTGCGGACAAGTGAGTTGCTGGGGAAACTTGGTCTTGCAGACCTTGATTCCATCTTGAGGGAGAGACGACTTCGCAGGTATGGCTACGTGGACAGATGCAGTAGTGCAATCAACTGTGCACTAAAGCTACAAGTTTCTGGTAGGCACGGAGTTGGCCGGCCAAAGTTGTCTTGGATGGAGCTGACAGAGAGAGACCGCAGAGACTGAAGGTTCTTAAACGCTGACGACTGCCATGTGCGCAGCAATCTTGCTGTCTGGAGAGGGGGTCCACTGGTGTGGACATTGTCCCCAATCCTGCACGATAATCAAAAACAGATGAAGAAGAAACAAAGTTGGAAGAAACCAGTCAAATCCTTTATAATACAAAACAGGGGATGAAGATATCAGGATGAGATCCTGTATGACGTCATAGATGACGAAGCAACAAAAGGATGATGGCATCCATTAAAACAGTACATAGCCGTAATTTATAATTAACTGAAGAAATCACCCATCCCTCTGAGCTCTACGTATTTCTCTCATCTCTCTCGCTACGTTGATTCAACCACTCTCTAATATTTCTTAGCATCTATGAGAGCATCGAGAGAGAGGATGACCTTTTTTTAGCATAGTCACCGAATTTACATACGTGTCTGTGCACACCACAAACACATATGTAAATTAGATGGCAAAATAATAAAACTATATAAGAAGAATGAAAATAATAATCCTTTATTCTATAATAAGGACCAATGTGTATTTATTTGTACGTATAATATATAAGATGTACTTCCTTCTCCGTCACGCAAGTAAACGTACTTCTCTCTCCATTGGTACAACTATAGTTGACGCGCCAGATTTCCATGACTTCGCGTCGACAATGATCGGGCAAGTCGCGGAAGATTCCGTCACGGGAGTAAAAGACTTGTCAGACAGAATGATTTCAAGGGTTTAGGAGGGAAGGGAGATAGCAAATTGAAAATCAGAAAGCACCCCGCCGTCTGAAATGAATTTGGAAAGAAATTGTTCACTCTATTTCCATAATGAGACGTGTTCTTTCCTTCTTTTTTTTCTATACCAATTGATACATTGTTTATCTTTTTATTTTAAATTTCTTTCTACCTTATTTCATTTTTGAGAGTGGACCTCGCACTAATGGCCACTAACAGGTAACCCTAACACTATGAAGAGTTTCCATATTTCCAGCGTAACCACCAGGTGGACGGAAAAGTTAAAATTGGAAAGTCCCTAGAATCATTCCTTCACTGACTGAGGACAGAAAAGATGAAGTGTTTTTTATCAGAACAGATACCACACTTTGCTCGTAGCCAATTGGAAAGTCAATAGAAGTTCTGATAAGAAATTTTTTAAAAGGTATACTTACTTCTTCGAATAACCGCAAAAGGACAGGTATTTTTCTGGGTGATATCACAGAGAAAGAAATACCTTTCTGAAAATAGAAAGAGAAACAATTCAAATAAGAACCTTATAAACAAAAGATCTGAAATTACTCATGTTTGTCATCACTATATAAATAAAGAGGATTTGTTTGTTTGTTTGTTTGTTTGTTTACCTCCTTTACAGGAGATTAGACACAGGGTCAGGTGGGTTTTGAAAAGCCAGCATACTAGGTGAAGTGCACGCTGGCCTACAAAAAATGCCTGAGCAGCCCCGTCGGCATTTCCCAGTAAAAGTGCCTCAGGTGTTTAGCAATCAACTAACCCCTTCTCGGAGAGAAGGTAAAGCCTGGGAGGGTGGACCTCCTGAGACTGAACAGAACCATACCTCAGCTGGACAGCAACAAAGCCACTGTCGGACAGATTGTCGAGGACGTATCCTCGACTGGTACAAACAACACCTACTAAAACTGTGCCAGCTAATGTATGTTTGTATGTGCAGGGTGTGAGTAACCCACAATTGCAAAAAAAAAAAGCTGGGTGCTTCTGTAGTTTCACAATGACATTAAAATATTTAAAGAAATGTATAAACTTTGTTATCTACTTACATGTTAGATGAAAATAAAATTGGACAGAAAAAAATATACGCAAATTCATCCAATATTTATTAAATTATAAATTTTTTTTTTAAATACTGATCTTACGTGTCATTAGACATTTCAGCTAACTAAGATGGCAAGAGAGATAACTTTCAGAAAAAGTCAAAATATAAGAGAAAATGGCGACATATAGATAAAATCGTTTTTTATTTTTAATTTAATAAATACTGGATGAATTTGCGTAATTTTTGGTGTACAGTCTTCTTTTCAGCTACCACGTATCAAAGTGTAGTATCTGTTCCGATACTGCACTCCATAAACCGGTATCGTCTTGGCCTTCGGGGCTTGATTTACGCCGGTCTATGGGTCAGTCCTGTGCAGTTCTAGGAGGTCCAGGCTTCGCCTACCCTATTTGGGGAGGAGTAAGTTTATTGCTTACTGCCTGAGGTGCCCCTACCGGGGAATGCCGACGGGGCTGCCCAGGCAATTTTTAATGGCCAGAGTACTCACCTTCTCGGGCGCTGGCTTTTCAAACCCCATTTTCCCGACCCGACCTTGGGTCACATCTTACTTGTGGGAGTAAGATAAAAATTGGCCTTGTGCCTAACTCCTGGAGAGGAGTAAATCAATACCATGTAAGTACATAACAAAGTTTATACATTTCTTTAGCTATTTTTTTTAAAGAGAGGCCTAACATGTCATTGTGAAACTGCAGAAGCACCAAAAGCTGAAATCGAGATTTGTGTGTGTGTGTGTGTGTGTGTGTAAAGAGGGCAACAAAAAAAAAACAAATAAAAACATCTTGGATGATGTGCTAGTCATAAGTGTTATCTCCCTTTGTATCGAGATATAAGAGTTTAATTCTTTTGTGATAAGCATTTTTAGAGTGATCTTCCTTGCTGCTGGTTGTTGGTGGGAAAACAAAGATGGCGGTTTAGACAAACGGACGATTGTCCATGACAGGATTTATGTAACTAGTAAACTAACTGTAGTAAAACCACATTTAAAATAATTTTTTAATTAATTAATTAATTAATTAGTGAAATTAAAATCTTGCTAACAGCAAATTTACAAATCAGTTAATCATCAGAATTAATCGAGCTGACGACGGGTCAATTTTTCAGATTATTTATTTTTTTTATTTTGCTTAGTTTTCTTAAACAATTTTTTTTTTAATGAAAATCGCTCCAGAAAAGGCATGAAGCCACTTGACGTAAGGAGCTAAAAATACATTTTTTAAATACTACTTCAAGGTCAAAAACTAGCCAACGATAATTGTTATATGGATAGATTCCGACCTAGAAAACAGCCATTCTTCCTCTTTTGTCAGAAACGTCGCTCATGGAATGCGAGGACTAAAGAACAAAATAGGAAGCAAGATGAAGACCATTTGTGTGCACGAATCTACAGTCAAAAATACAAATGTGTTTTAGCGGAGGTAAAAAAAAAAAAATTAAAAAATCAACACTTACACTGGTCATCATGCTGACAAGTTCTTCGCAAGTGTGGCCAGCGTAGTTTTTCACCTGGAAACTTGGTATTTGGTAAGGTGGTGAATTCGTGACAAGCACACAGTGACATTGTGGCTTGATACTGAAAGAAAAATAAGATTTCGATAGTGAAAGAAAAATAATTTTTTTTAAAAATAATATTACGTATAAAAAGCTGGATCAAAATCCATTAATTGATTTTAATTCTAGAAAAATGTCTAATATTTGGGGCATAATATCACAGGGTAAAAACATTGAAGACTAGTTACTAACAAATATATATATATACATATATATATATATATATATGATTATTTAAATTCCAATGACCAAAATTCTGTTTTTTCTTATATCATTTATTTTTTGCAATGGCAGATTTGATGGTTTTGCAATTTTTTCGCAACGTGCAATATGCTACACTTAAACGCAATTACACGTTGCTCTTCAGAAACCACAATGAAAGACATTTATAAAGATGTCATATCGTGCAGAAAGTTCATGGCAAAAACAGAAAACATAACAACTACGCATGATCACCCCACTTTTATTTATTTATTTATATATATATACACTTCAATGGATTGTGCTCCGATGAACTAGCTGCTCTAGTGCCCCCTTCGACGCAAATACACTAGAACCCGACTATCAGCTAGGTCCCATCCATTAAGTGTGGAGGTCCCCAGATGCCGGAGAGCCTTCTGCTCCAGCAGCTTCTTTCCGTCATGCTGCCGGCCTCTGGAACTCCCTCCTTGCTCCCTGTTTCCCCGACTGTACCGACATGCAGAGGTTTAAAACTAATGTAAACAGAAATCTCGCTACACAGCTCCCAACTTAGGATGACACCCAAAATCTACACCCTAATTCTCAGTAGCCCCTTACGTCTACAGTGGTGGCCTGCCTTGTTTGGGGTGAAATTTTTTTTTTTAAATATATATACATAATATATATATATATGAGAGATATTTATGAAAATAAAAAATAGTTTTTACCTTGGATGTCGTCTCTTTTTGAAATCATCAAATACTTGAATTGCGGTACTAAGACCTTCAGCTATGTGACTCTTGCCTTCTCCAGCACCGCCAATGAACCTGTTTAACATCAACAAGATGTTTTATAGAAAAGGGAAAAAAGAAAAACAAATATATATATATATATATAATTATTAATGACAATATATGTATATACCATCAGTTCCTTTTACTTTGTAGTCTCCTTAAAAGATTCAGCTCAATGATTGTCAATTATTGATAACAGAGCAAAATATAAGTCAGTTCATATTATATTCCAATAACCATGGTTTTATTTTATTATTTTTATTTTTTCCCATTTCCAAAAAATATTAAATTTCTGTGAGATATATTTTTTACGGTCCGTTTAATTTGTCTTGTGCCAAACAACATTTTTATGTCAATATCGTCTCTGCAACATTACAAAATCATCAGAAAAAATTCACAAAGAGTAAAAAGTTCTTGGATTAAAATGTCTTGAAAAAACCTACACTATACAGTTCATTTTTGGGTGAAAACAAACAAAAAATAAATAAAAAGAGCAAAAAAAAAAAAAAAAAAAAACTCACACGTGGGAGAGCCCACTAATATGCCTTTTTACTCTTTGTGAATTTTTTCTGATGATTTTGTAATGTTGCAGAGACGATATTGACATAAAAATGTTGTTTGGCACAAGACAAATGAAACGGACCGTAAAAAATATATCTCACAGAAATTTTATATTTTTTGGAAATGTGAAATAATAAAAATAATAAAATAAAACTATGCTTATTGGAATATAATATGAACTGACTTATATATATATAGTCTCGGAAGTTTCTCAACCATTAAAACTATAAAAAAAATAAATAAATAAAATTAAAAAAATTATATATAAAAAAAAAAAAATTAAAAAAAATTTTTTTTTTAAAAACTTATAGTCTCAAGTCTTCCAGTGGAAAATCACTCATGTAAGTCAATTTATTTTTTACAGTTATTATATTAGTTTCTAACACTATTTTAAGGGATCATCAGTTGTTTACCATGAAAAACTGTTTCGGGAATTTATATATATATATATATATATATATATATATATATATGAGAATATAATCAGAGTTCTTTGTTTAAAACATTTTATTCTACTTCTCAGAGAGTTTACTTCATAAGAAAAAAAAAAAAAAAAAAAAAAACAATGACCTCTAATTGACATCTTCAGTAGTTTTGATTAAGTCGTCAAAAAATTAAAAAAAAATTTTTTTTTTAATTTTCAATCAAAGATGAATATTCCAAAAAAATATTATTAAAAGTATTACTCTTCCTTGATTTTTTTTTTTTAGATGGGTTGTAAGGGCTTTTTCTAAACAGTAAAGGCCTACCCATGTCAATGAAACAATGGTACATCTCTGGAATCTGTAATGTATAGTTTTTAAATGGGAGCCGATGGCCCAAGATTCACTGCCGTAGAGCAGGTCCGGTACACCTTCATCTTGGTATTGGTGGTCAGCATCTTGTTATTCCAGACTCTTCGTCAAGCGAGCCATGGCTGTTGCCGCCTTGCCGTAACGTTTGTGGAGTTCTGCATTCTTTTTTTATCGGTAATCTGTTAATCCTAATACATCTCTTGAAATTTATGGCTTAATAATAATGGAGTCTTCCGGGATGCTGCCATGCTCTTTTTTGTATCAATCAAGACAAAAAAAGTATTAAAACATTAATCTTAACTCAAAAACGTTCTTAGTGTCATAATCTTTAAAACTGTGTATATATATATATATATATATGGGAAAATGAAAAAGGAAAACCAAAAAAAAAAATGGAAGTTTTTTATGTGTACATCAACGTTTCGTCTTTATTTATAAGACTTCATCAGGATGATAATATGGAGAAAAATGTCATGCAAGTACAAATACATGTAGGGTAGACATATTGGAAGGAAAAAAAATAAAAATAAATAAATAAAAATAATGGCCACTACAGGGTGGACGTCCGTACTTGGTGAGGAAATGAAAATGAATGTTGAAGAAAATGAGTGGGGAAGAAGTGGAAAGATGGGGGTGAGCAAGGATACTGTGGCTGGTAGTAAGAGAAAGAGGTGGGGGGATGCATTCAGATGATTTGTGATTGCATTGTGAATTATGAGACTTTAAACCTCCCTCGGAGGGGAGGTAATGCAACACTAGGATCAAAATCGTTTTTTTTTGTATCAGTTTCCAGTAATAATTCGTCCTCCACATGTGTTTTATATTTAATCCTCTACTGTGAGCAACTTTAATGCTGAGCCGTTGCTAGTATATGTCTGATGAATTGGTTTCCAGGGTGGCATTGACATGTACACAGGATATCGGGGTATTAGGGTCAGATGGTATATACTCAAACATCACCTCAACCTGGTAGCCAGAAGCGGACTTGACGTCACATGACTCAAAGAGGGGGGAGTGAGAGAAGTAGGCAGTCGTTGGAAATCTCAGAGCGAAACGCATGGGTAGAGAATGACTTAAGATCGACGGTAAACTAAGAGACCCTAAATATCCATATTTTGGGATGCCCCATCCGCTACTAGCAGAAGAGAAGGCTACGCCAACATCTCAATAAAGGGTCCTTTCTTCAAATTTGATGATTTCTTCATTTCTTCGTGCTGATGGGAAACATTAATTTCAGGTACCCCAGTCATTGGTCGGAATGGTCGGCACGAGGTAGTTTTAATCGTGATGTTATGATTTGCGATTGCATTGATAACAACGTGTATTTTATTTAGTTGTGAATTATGAGACATTTAGACCTCCCCTTGAAGGGGAGGTATACAACATTAGAATCAAAATTTTTTTTTTTTAAACCAACTCCGGAGTCAGTTGACTTCCAATCTCTGGGTTTCGAAACGTAGCTAATATTTCTCAAACACGACTAATTACATTTTATTGGAATGATTATTTGAGAAGAGACGTTACTTACGGGACGCTATCAAGCCAACCGAGGAATGTGTGGATGTTTGTTGTTGGTGCATAGCAACGAGCAGCAGGTTCCGGGGCAATGTCGGCAGAGTGAAATGCCACCAGGGCATATAACGTACAGCTGAACTGGAAGAGAGAAGAGACAAAACAAAGTCCAGTAAACGTTAAATAAATAAATAACATAAATAAAGAAGAAAAGAGTAACATAAAAAGTAAAGGACTCGACCATAGATGAGAGCGATCCGAAGGCTCCCTTTTCATTAACTACTACAGCGAAGTGTAGGAGAGGGGGCCACTCCTTTCCCAGGATTACTCCACTTACCCTTGAACCTTACCTTATGATGTAAGGGAGGGCAGCATAAAATGTTTGGCTGAGCTTTATCTCTGCTTCCTCCTTGACCAACTTTCACAGCAAGAACCCGTCTTACTATAACCATTGCAAAGAACTTTATTTTCTTCCTAACATCGAACGGAATTTCCATGAACAGAGTTTCTTTCCAAGAACCGCCCCCTCTGTGTAACGTGTTGCCACAAGATTGCTTCCCTGATGGCTACAACATGGTAGTCTTCAAATAAAATGTCAATAAACACTTGTCATAAACCGTTTATTCATTCTGTCCATTATTTTCAATCTTCTCATAATATTCATAATCATTCGCATTGACTCTCATCCTTGAGTGGCTTTTAGCCTCGATAAGTGGTGACTCATTAGTTAAACAAACAAAAAAATGGATTTACTTACATCACATCCATAGTCAGTCGGGTCAGGTGGGCCACCATTAAAATATCTGGAAAAAAAGAAAGAAAAAAGAAAATTACATAAAATATATATATATGAGCTTACTTGGCCTTTTGGCTAAGATGAAAGTGTAGTATCTGTTCCGATGGATACTGCACCCTATAGACCGGTGTCGTCTTGGCCTTCGGGTCTTGATTCTGCCGGTTTGTCCTGTGCAGTTCTAGTAGATCCACGCTCCCAGGCTTTGCCTCCCCTCTTTGGGGTGGAGTAAGTTTATCGCTTACTGCCTGAGACGCCCCTACCGGGGAATGCCGACCGGGCTGCCCAGGCATTTTTTGTAGGCCAGAGTGCTCACCTTCTCTGGCGCTGGCTTTTCAAATCCCACTTTCCCGACCTTGTGTCACATCTTCTTACCTTGTGGGAGGAAGATAAATAATTTATATATATGATGAAAAAAAATAGAAATAGTGTTCTGATGTAATGGAAAATGAAAAAAGGAAAACCAAAGAAATATTATTTATGTATTCATCAACGTTTCATCTTTATCTCAAAACTTCCTCAGGATGATTTTTTGAAGAAAATAACACACAAGTATAAAATGTTTGAAACAAAGGTCGTAGGAGAGGATCTTAAAGGGCCACTTATGAAAAAATAAATTATGAGATGCAAATAGATGGTGGCAGTGGGAAATTGAGTTAACAGTAGAGAGTGTTGGGGGAAATGGTGGCGGTTGGAGTTATAAGATCATTAAGGAGGGGGAGTGAGCTTGTGTGATGTAAGCCAAGATGGGTCGCTTATGACAAGATAAGTTATGGGCTCATCAAGATGGTGGGAGACATTACAATAACTGTGGAAAGTGTGGAGGCTAAAATTGGTAGCAGTTGGAGTTATTTAAACCATGAAGGAGGAGAATAAAACATGAGTCATGTTTATTGAAAACTTTTAAGTTTGTATCGTGCAGAAGAGCGGGAGGGTTAAACATAATGGGCCGGTGTAGGCGGGAGACGACGAGAACAAGATGTAGCGAAGGAAAGGTGATGTATTAATATGTGATATTTACATCATATAATAGATATATATATATATATATATATATATATATATATATATATATATATATATATATATATATAACTATACACACATATACAGAATTAAATATATACATATATATATATATATATATATATATACATACACACACACCACATGCACATAAAACCGCACCATATGTATGGAAAATAAAAAGAGGAATAATATTATTAACATGACGTGCTCGGGTGATTGACTTGAAACAAATAGTCGTTAGAATGTTAAAAAGTTTGGTTTTATCCATTATTTCAAAATAAACCATGTTGGAGGGTGAAATGCGTAAAATGTTTAAAAGAAACGGAAGATTTTATTTATTTATGTGTTTATGCATTTATTTATATGTGTGTGTGTGTAATAATATATATTTCCTAGAGTGTGGCCCTTTCAAATTTAGATTACATCCAAACACTGAATATTTTAGACATATTGATGACATTCCAATTTTTCTACCCGAAGACACACAAATTGAAAATCTCAAAAAGAAATTAAACATTTATTTATGAAACAGTGAAAAATAACTTGATACCTTTTTTAGACATACTCATGATGATATACCAAAATGACTTTAGAATATTTTTTATAAGTGGAATATGAAGACCACGTCAAAAGAAAAAAAATTTTTTTTTTTTAAGTGAAAACGCTGATGTATGCCTAACGGAAAGAATATTTTGAAACTTCTTTTTACTAGTAGATCAGATTTATTATGAACGAGTAATTTAACATAAGATTGTGTTGTACTTCTGTCAAGACTTGATCATAATGTTCAGTCTAAGTGAAACACAGTCATGAATGGCAGAATCCTTGTTAGTACGTTTTTTAAGTTTCTCACAAATATCGTAAGGGAACGCAATTGTTAACAATATATCTCCGTTTATCTGTAAAATGGAAACGTTAGTTGAATTCACTATAGTGTATGAATCGTATACACATATATATACACATCGTATACACATACACATGTGTTTTAGCGTGACATTATTCCAAAAGGGTTAATTCAAAATACTACAGCGCTGACAAACGAGGAATACGAGCCGAAACAACTGATTAAACTTGAATGATTCCAGAATAAAGAGCAGACGCCGCCGCACTCATATCGCGACGGAAATGTATTAGCGCAAGCTGATACAGCGCATGAACACAGGTGTGCGAGATTGGCCAAATGCATTCTCCCGCAAACATGTTCATCTGTCACGCCGTATCCACATCTTCGCATTTTCGGAATAGCATATAACGCACAATTATCAACCAACAATGTGTAAAATACCAACTGATTTATATTGGATTTTGAGATCAATCACTGTCTAGAAGCGAGAGAGTCAAGATCGCAAAAATGTGAGATGCGAAAAGATTTCCGAATGACGGAAAAATAAGAGCCGAATCTTCTCCGTCTCCCTCTCAAGTAATTATGATATTAACTAGTGAAATTAGTAGCGTAAATTCTCTCTCTAGGATCGACAGATTCGTTCAGGTCTGCTAGTTATATAGAAATAAAGAAAAACGGCCCTTTGAAACAAAAAGGGAAGTCTTGTTATAAGTTAAGTTAGATTTTCAGCTAGCGAGGACAGCAGCCCGTTAAGAGGGAGACAAGGCAGCTTACGGGAACAGGAACATCGGATAGCAGTTGTCAACAGAGTGTTGCAGACCCAAACGATTGCTGCCGGCGGACGGTGGCAACAGAAGAAGGAGCGCGAATAGTCACACAGCGGCAGAAACAAGCAGCGACAATGGCTGCCGGCGACGAAGAGAAAACAATGGTTTGCAGGCGATCTAAAGGTTAGTGCAAGCAGTTGAAAAACGCGGAACCAAAATACGGCATATCAAACCACACAACGTAACATAATTATTATAATTATTTTTTTTAAATATGCATATGTACACACACCATGGCCATCCCTACTACAGGCCAGGCAATCGGGGTCTTTTACTGGGGGCCATGTGAATTTTCTTAAATATTCGATATAGAAGTTGCAAACTATATCATCAACTGGTGCGGATCCTTTTTTTCTTTTTAACCACAATATACAAGTAATGATCTTTTGAATTAAGTACAAAATCTCTAAAAAAAATGCAACATTGAAATAAAAATTCTTCATTGAAATATGCATTTGCCTTTGTTTATTCAAAATTACCTGTCTCTTCATTTATAGGAATTTGTCAATTGTCAAATTTATCAATTAGCTCATTGTAGTTCTTATTTGGTATGTAAAACACATAAAAACATCAAACTAATCTCACAGAGGAATTTTACCTTTGTTTGCAACTTCTATATCGAATATTTAAGAAAATTCACATGGCCCCCAGTAAAAGACCCCAGTTGCACGATTGCCTGGCCTGTAGTAGGGATGGCCATGACACACACGCATTTATTTGAAGCACAAAATAAGTTTACTTTTCTTGTTAAACAATGAATATTTGTTTACAAAACGTGAATACATGTGTCGTACTAAGTTGTATGCAGTGAATCAAAATTTAGATTCCGACCCAGAAAACAGCAATTCTTCCCACTTTGTCAGAAACATCGCTCATGAAATGTGAGGACTAAAAGACAATAAGGGAAGCAAGAGCTACGAGGCTGATGAAAGTAAATCGAAGTTAGTCACTTTCTACTCTCTCTTATTTGCAATATTGAGCATCGTATAAGGATTTTCTCTGATATCCCTGAAAGAATAATTATTATAATTATTTATTTTAAATATGCATATGCACACACACACACACATTTATTTGAAGCACAAAAAAAGTTTACTTTTCTTGTTAAACAATGAATATTTGTTTACAAAACGTGAATACATGTGTCCTACTAAGTTGTACGCAGCGAATCAAAATTTAAGAACAGTTTCAACATCAAGTCTAGCTTGTCCATCTTTCAGAAATCGCGTTCACACTATAATTAGGTACCGCAAGAAAAGATTTTATTTTCAAAAAGCTTTTGAATGGGGCCACAAAGATCTTTGCCAAAATATAAAAATGATATCGAATTTTGGTAACTCAATTCGCCACCGAATTATGACTGGTCAAAGTTTGTTGGAAATTGGAAAACGTATTGTGTGCTATTGGTCCAAAAGCCAATTTTTCACGGTGTGTAACTAAACACGCAGACGTTAAACACGTGAAATGTAATGCCATCTTGTAAATGAAAATTAGGTTGGCCTAAATATTGAGAAAAATCAAATTACTTCTAAAAATAAAATATAAAACGTACAAAAATGACACAGAAGCACAACTTTGACTGTTCATATAAAATTCATTTTAACAGCTAACACATTGAATCTTCGTAATATGATTCATAGCACAGTAGAGATCAAGCTAGATTTTTCTTTTAATAGTAAATAAAAGACGCGACAAATCAGATCATTGTTCATATAAAATTCATTTCAACAGCTAACACATTGAATCTTCGTAATATGATTCATAGCACAGTAGAGATCAAGCTAGATTTTTATGTTAATAGTAAATAAAAGACGCGACAAATCAGATCATTGTTCATATAAGATTCATTTCAACAGCTAATACATTGAATCTTCGTAATATGATTCATAGCACAGTAGAGATCAAGCTACATTTTTCTTTAAATTAGTAAATCAATAAAAAAAAAAGTCAGATTTGGATCATATGAAAACAGACAGAAACAATCTGATAATAGGGCAAAAATTTAATTCACTCAAGTTTTCAACTTGGATTTTTGGGGTGCAAGACAACTTAAAACTTTATATTACGTCCACCATGTTGATGAGTGGCCATTTTGGTTTAAGATGGGACTCTTTTTATATGCGGACAAACAATATTGTGCACATTAAGTTGAATAACGCCAACATTAAAAAATAAAATCGCCCGTCACTTGAAAATAACCTGAAAAACTATTAATGACACAAGAGAAAAAAATTGTAAGCTATCCTCTGATGAAAAGAGTTTATCTTTGAAAATCCTTGGATTAAGGATATGAAACTCTTTGCTCTGAATTTTTGATGTTCTAATAAATATTGTATCTTTAAAAAAATTTTATTCTCATCTTTCATCTCTTCAATTGATTGCTCTATTCAATATATTGAGCTTTATATTATCACGATAGATTATTAAACGATAATTCAATTATCTTTAATTTAACATTTAAATATAAATAGTACGTGTCCCCTGCCTAAGCATGGTGCACACCGACCTGAGTTCTTATTAGACCCCGTCCCAGTTAGTGAAGTCTCTTAGCTAGTAGTACAAATAAGTTCTGGCACCCTCTTATTTTCGGTATTAGAGATCCTCCAAGATGGCCACTCCCTATATTTATTTTGTCCCTACCACGACCTAAAACAATACCTATCGAGACGAATTCATCCTTACTGCTTGTCTCAGTCGGGAGGGGGAAAAAAATGAAGACAAAAAAAGAGGAAAAATATGCTTATTCTGATGAAGATGGTAAATATTATTACCGAAAGCGCTCAAGTTCAAAAAAAAAAAAATGTTTTTAAGATAAATAAATAATTTATTTTTAAAAACAATAATTTGTGTTGTGAAGGTTTTCTAAATATTTTATAAAAAAAATATTCTCTTTATCTTTGCCATTTCGCCAACGCTTCTAATGTGTGACTTTTCAAACAATACCTATCCCGGAAGACACCAACCTTACCCACGAACCCCTTTGCTTTTTTATTCCCCATTAATACCCTCTCCCACTTAGGAACTGACTTGCTTGTTTTCAGCTTTTGAAACAAACCGGAAAACAGTGAGCAGCTCATGCTTCGATAGATTTGGGAAGGGTCTTACTAACTATCACACTTAGCATTTTATTTGCTTACACCTCGTTTTTATATAACTTTTTGCCTGTTTTCTAGCACAGCAACCCCTAATCGATAAATTTTGTACAAATACTTTTTTGTAAATAAAAAAACGTCATACCAATTGGGGATAATGTTAAGTAGGTTTGCCCATAGAACGAATGTGGTATTTTGGTGACTGGAACTAGTTTAGAGAATAGACCAAGAGGACGACAGACGACTACCATCCCTCCCCACCCAATTTTGGCCTTGTGCCACATCTTGAAATTGTATACAGAAAAATTCACTTCTGAATGTAAAATTTCAGATAAATAAATTGGCCTTTCGGCTAGGAGCAAAGTGTAATATCTGTTCTGATACTACACTTCACCTTTTCTGCTCCCGTTCAGTGAAGGAGAAATCCTTCTAAACTAAGGCAATTTTTATTTTTGTTCTCATCCAAAGTGCTCCTTTTGGGGGAGCTAGATTCTCCCCACATGTGTCTAACTTTGCTCTCGTAGGGAGGCATATAAACAGGATGAATACTTTAAAGTGGGGGATTATTTTCGCGTATAAATTTGACGTAAAATGATCCGAAGTGGGTGACCATTACCGTCTGATGGTCCGGAAGTGAGTGATCATTTTACGTTAAATTTATATGCGAAAAAAGTCATCTCCCATTCTAAAATATTATTTGTTTGGTTTTTTTTTCGTTTTATTTCTTTTTATCAGCAACTTTTTGCAGACTATTGAACATGGAATCGTATGAAAAAGAATCTTTTATTTTTTTTTGTTGGTTTTTTTTGTTGGTATTTTTTTTGTTGGTATTTTTTTTTGTTGGTATTTTTTTGTTGGTATTTTTTTTGTTGGTATTTTTTTTGTTGGTATTTTTTTTGTTGGTATTTTTTTTGTTGGTATTTTTTTTGTTGGTATTTTTTTTTGTTGGTATTTTTTTTGTTGGTATTTTTTTTTGTTGGTATTTTTTTGTTGGTATTTTTTTGTTGGTATTTTTTTTGTTGGTATTTTTTTTGTTGGTATTTTTTTTTGTTGGTATTTTTTTGTTGGTATTTTTTTTGTTGGTATTTTTTTTGTTGGTATTTTTTTTTGTTGTTTTTTTTTGTGTGTGTGAATTAGCAGTTTTACAATTTTCTGTCACTTAAAAACAAAAAAAAACTGCAAATACCATATGATAACAATAATCTCGTTATAAAAAGAATATTATTTACTTTAGATTTGTACAATTAGAGATAATCTTTAAATATTAAATTATTGGTTAAAAATAAATTGGTTAAATTGAAGGTGTCCACTGTGTAATGGCGGCCAAATCTGACGTCGGATATTTCGATCTGTGTTGGCGAAAAAAAATATATATATATATCCATAAATATATTTTTTTACCGGTTCGACACTTTCTGCGCCAATATATTTAAATTTGGCTTAAAAACATTTCCATTTATATTTTTAAAAAAAAAATGTTTCATTTTATTCTATGTTAATAAGTGAGTGTTACTTTGTAATATACTTAAATTTTGTTAATAAATATTTTCAAAAGTAAATTTTTAAAGAAAGTTCAATTATAAAAAAAACAATTTGATTTCATTATTTGTTAATTAATAATTAAACAATTTGTTGAAAAATTATTATTTGCAAAAAAAAAAAAAAAATCGGGCAAAAATATAAATAAAGAAAGATTTTTTTTTTTTCAGATTTGGACGTCATGGCACAATGGGCATCTTCAATTTAACCAATAGTTACTTTTCTACCTACCTAGATAGGTTTTTCTTTTGTAAACCCAACGAATTCAACTTGACGTCGGATTTTACTCGATGTGAAACCTCGATGTCGTATGTTTAACAAAACTAATAAAAATATACAGATCGGTTGAAAATCAAATTTTTCAACAATTGGTGACAGTTATTTGCTGTATTTTTGTTTAATTTTCGATTTTTTAGTTGTTAAACATGTGACATCGAGGCTTCACATCGAGTAAAATCCGGCGCTAAGTTGAATTCGTCGGGTTTACAAGACTCGGAAGGCAACGATAAAAAAATGTAAATAAAAGTGCTTTAAGATACTTTAAAACAAAACAAATAGGAAGGTAAGTAGAAAAGTAATTTGTATTGCCTTTGGTAACAGTTATTTGTTGACTATTTGTTTCTTTCATCTTTCTGTAAACTATTCTTGCAAATCGCCGGATTTTTAATAATTCGTCTTAGTTTTTCTGTATTTTATTTTTGATTTCAATAAATATTCGGCTAAATGATGAGATCGTATCACCGAGAAGTTTTTTGGGGGGGGTCTCGAAAATTCGAATGAATTTATATATTCGATTAATAAATAGATAAATAAAATAATGACAATGTATATTTATCAAAATTACGTAGAGGCGAGAAACACACACACACACGTGTGATATTCTTCCTTGTAGTTTTATTAATCCAGAGATCAAAATAAATAAATCAAAAAGCAATCTAATAATTTCACTTAAAAATTAAATCATAAAAAAATACGGATTTTTGTTGATATGTTTCGTCATTTTCGCTTAAATCAGCATGGCCGTATGGTTCTCAAAAACACAACAACAAAAATAAAAAATAAAAAAAAGCCATCAACATCTACTTTAAAAAATGTGAGGAATCCGCAAATTTATGCAATTTTTTTATTTTTATTTTATTCAGCAAATTTTGCGGTAAATAAATCTTCCGAAAATTACAAAGATCATCGAAAAAAAAAAAAAAAGAGTTTATGCAATCATGAAAGACGAGGACATGTTTTTTTTCCCCGTTCTTTTTTTTTTTTTTTTTTCGGGTATCCGCTTTCATTGTACGGGTGGGCAAAAGCGACATAATTGATATTTTTTGTGGTTGTCAGCTTTAAAACAAAGAGCTATTTAAGCAGTCACGGTGTCTTGACAGAAATTCGAGACAATATTAAAAATGATGAGTTGAATTTATTCCCCAGTTCAGATTAACAAATAATACCAAAATGAATAAATATTAGTTTCAATAAAATTACACCCATTCTAAATAAATGTCAAGTTTTTTGGGGTTTTTTTTTTTTAAACGGGCCAAGTTAGAAAACACGTTTTAAAGAAGGGGGGGGGGTAAGTCCTATTTCAGTCATCCAAATTATTTAGTGTAATGGATTGGTTTATTGTTACTTAAACAGTGTTTTAGTAAGATAATAATAAATAATAATAATTAAAAAGTTTTATCGTACACATGAAACGCCAAAATAAAAACTAAACCATAAAAGATATAGTCGCCATCTTTATAACGGATACAAAACGAAACTAGCTAAGTTCCAAATTCCGTCTAGGTTCCGGAGTTCGAAAAGACGCATCTGAAGAAGGTTACATCGGTCGAAACGTTGTGAATATAACAACAAGATGAGAATAGTAATTCGAATAATCCAAAGCATATTGGGCTATCTTGAACTTTTCAGCTTTAAGATGGCTGCCATTGAAACAACATTATCATAATCAAATTATTTCTAGTTTTATAACAATTTGATTCAATTAATGATCTAATAACCAAACGAGACCATAAAAATTAGGTTGTTTGGTAAATGGTCATTAACTATTAATTGAACCAAATTGTTATTAAACTACAATTCATTTGGTTAAGATAATGTTGTTTCAATGGCAGTCATCTTAAAGCTGAAAAGTTCAAGATAACCAAAAAAAAAAGTTAATACTACCGTAAATGTTATTAAAATCTGAAAATGTATTTTCCATTAAAAAATTTTAACAGGTGCGTGTAAAAATAGCTACATTAAAAAACTGGGTGCTTGTACAGAGAAGCGTCCGTATTAAATTATCAAAACCACAAAAAAAAAAAACGGTATTATATATTTACGCAGCAGATTTAAATAAATATCCTCACCAAAAAGTAGGAAAAATTATCGAATAGAATTTTAATTAAAAACAAAATCCATTTTTTCGGGAACAGTCAATCGACATGGTCAAAGGTCGCCATCTTAAGCTAACGGGAGACATAATCAAGGGAGGTTAGCGCGTTTGTCATAATTGACAAGATGGCGACCTTTGACCATGTCGATTGACTTTTCCCGAAAAATGGATTTTGTTTTTAATTAAAGTTCTACTCGATAATTTTCCCTACTTTTTGGTGACGATACTTATTTAAATCTGCTGCGTAAGTATATAATACTGTTTTTTTTTTTTTGTGTGGTATTGATAATTTAATACGGACGCTTCTCTGTACAAGCACCAAAAACGGCGTTGCTTTAATGGTTATAGAATGCGGACCTATCAAGGCCCAAAGAACACTCGAGGACAAGGGTTAATGATTTGTGTCAGGTGGATGGTGAGATTAACATCCTGGGGATTGCTGACCAAGACTATGGTTGGATCTGGTCAAAATTTGTTCACTTAAGAGGACGGCTTAAGAAGTTGTGAACATTAGACTTGAAAACGACCATGTTGTAGTCAGCAGGGAAGACCATCCCCGTGGTAATGTATTCTACAGACGGGCAGTTCTTAGGAGAAAAAAAAAACTGCTCATAAAAGTTCCATTTAGCCCCAGAGGAAGAAAAGAAATTTCGGAAATTTTTAACAAGACGAAAAAGATCTGAAAATAAATATGCAACAAATAAATGTTACCAAAGGCAAGATAAATTACTATTCTACCTATCTGAATAAGTTTTTTTTTTGCGTTTTAACTTATTTTAAAGCGTTTTTTGTTTTGTTTTATAAAAAAAAAAATTTTTAAACGAGTATTCACGCTGTTCAGTTTAAACGAGAAAAAAAACATGGCTTCTCTTGCCCAATACAAGGACACTTGATAATCGCTCAAAAATCGAAAATTAAACAAAATATTGGTAGAACATTACATTTTCGAACGATTGGTGACATTTATTGGATGTGTTTCTACCAGCATTTTGTTTAATTTTCGATATTTAAGCGATTTTCAGGGCTCTTTGAGTCCTCCTGTTAAAAATTCCTAAATTTTGTTTTACAATCTTATACAACAAATTTTATACATTTCTTTAAATATTTTAATGTAATTGTGAAACTGCAGAAGCATCTATTTATTTATTTAAAAAAACATACATTTATTTCACAAGATTTTTTAAAAATTATTTCAATTTTTTTTTTAATTTATTTAAAAAAATATACAAACAAATTTTTTATGAATATTTTGAAATGAGACTTAGCTAAACTGAGAAAAAAAAACTTTCTTTATTTTATCATTAAACCCAAGAATTTTTTTTTTTTAAACAAATTAAAACATTTTCAAGTAAAATAAATATTTTTATACATACTTTAATTTTGTGTTGTTTTTTTTAATTTTTACTTTTGAAAAATTATTAGTGCTTTCTGGGATAATGAAAGTACAGGTTTCCAATGCAAAATTGTTGGTAAATTAGTCGTTTCCCAGCCAAAATGAAGGACAATGAATAGGCTGTTTTTTTTTACCTCACAAATGAGTAAGTAAACCCAAATAAATTGTTTGGGGTTAATTTTCCAGCTGTATTTTCTTTTTAAATAATTTAAGGTAAATTTTAAATTAGTCCCAAACAATTTATTTGGGTTTACTTACTCGTTTGTTAGGTCGGAAAAAAGCAGCCGATTTATTATTGTACGCCATTTTGGTTGGGAAACGACAATTTTACCTTTTTATCGCATTAAATTAATTCCTCTATACTACCCTTTAACCAATTTACCAATTGAAAACCTTAAATAAAAATAAATTAAAAAGTACCTGTTTTTTCTACAAAAACTTGAAATTTTACTTTTCTACGCAATAACAGATCGACATATAAAATTAGATTCGTATTCACTCCAGTGTAGTTACTGCAGATTGCTATCGAAAATAATTCAAAACAAATGTGAAAATATTCAAAAAAATATAAATTTCAGAAACGTGGGGGAATCTTAGCCATTTATTTTTTTTTTGTTTTCAATTATTTTTAACAGATATGCAAAAAAAGTTGTAAATATTATTTTAAATAAGAGATCAAATGAATAAAATGCAAAATTTCGATACATACATCGGAAGATGGACATTCACTTTTAAAACAAAACTATTTATTACGCAAATGGCCATCCGTACATTACGAACGGGTCACGTCGAATGTTGTGACTATTTCAATGGCTAACGCACGCACACACAAAATAAAAGACGTCGCAAGATAATAAAGTCGCTACTCACTCAAGTGTCGGTATAATATACGAGTTCTTCAGCACGTCTATATGGGCGGCGAGGTTGGCTGTGGATTCGATCACAAATACAACATCAGAAACGGGTGGGAAAATGGTTTGCTGTGGATCAGGTGTAATACCCATTTCTTCACGGGAGAACAGAAATTTAGTCCGGCTTCTCTTCGAGTGAGGGGCACTTTATTTTTGTTTCGATTGTGCTGCCCTCTGTCGGACCAAACGTTGACATAAGGGGAGATAACTTTGCTTTTTTCATAAGTTAGCATTTTCGTAGTTGTTCTTTTGCTGAGCCCAGAAAAATAGCCTTAACCTATATTTATTTCAAAATTAGCATTCTTTTTTCACACACACACATATATATATATATATATATATATATATATATATATATATATATATATATATATATATATATATATATTAACTGAGTTCACCCCAAACAAGGCAAGTTGCCACTGTAGATGTAAAGGGGGGGGGGGGGGGGGGGTAATGAGAATTTGGGTGAAAGTTTAAAAGGGATCATCCTAAATTGGGAGCTGTGAAGCAAGATGTTTGTTCACCTTAGTTTTACATTCATGCATGTCGGTACAGTCGGGGAAAACAGGGAGCAGGGAGGGAGTTCCAAAGGCCCACAGCTCGAGGAACAAAAACCATTGGAGTAGAAGGCTCTCCGGCATCTGGGGACCTCCACAGTGAATGGATGGGATTTAGCTGATTGTCGGGTTGGTCGAGCATATTTTTGTCGAGGGAGCACTAGAACAGCAAGTTCATCGGAGCACATTCCATTGAAGTATTTGTAAAACAACCACAAGGATGCTACATTGCGGTGATGGGACAGGGGCTGGAGCTTGGTGAATAATGAGAGACCTATCAGATTAAAGACTCTTTTTTTCGGACCTTGTCTAAGAAGGAGAGACTAGTGGATGGTGCACCAGCCCAGATGTGGCAACAATACTCCATGCATGGACAGATGATGGCTTTGTAGAATATAAGATACTGTCAGGTGTGAGAAGTTTTCTAGCACGGTAGAGGGAGCCAACCTTCTTTGCAGCAGCCTTGGCAATGTCTTCTATGTATTTGTTCCAATTCATGTTACCTGTGAATGTTAGGCTAAAGAGTTTTGAACCTTGGACTTTCAAGTAGCGTGTTATTTGCCATGGCAATCCGTGGTTGACGAGGTTTTTTGCAGTTGTTGAAGGAAAGAAGTGTTGTCTTAGCAGCATTAACTATTGCCATTCATTATATATATATATACAGGGTGGGCCAAAATAAGGGTCCTATCTTTAAATTTGAATAACTTGAATTTGAATAACTTCCACAAAATAAAAGTTAAACTCACCAAACTTTATGTGTGTGTAGACTGACCCTTCCGAGATTTTTTGAAATAAACAAAACAAATTTTAGCCGAAAAACACTTCTTAAAAATTACAAAAACTAAAGTATTGTTTTTTACACTGTTTTGAGTTTTTTAAGCAAAAATAATGTTTTCTAAATGAGGGTACGTTCCTTAGGGCTAATACGGCTCATGCTTGCTTCGGAAGGGGTCCTTTACTTATTCTAAAAAAAAAATTTTTTTTAAATCAATAAATAAAAAAGTTATGAATTTTTAAAAATAGGACCCTTATTTTTGCCCACCCTGTATATATATATATATATATATATATAAATATATATATATATATATATATATATATATATATATATATATATATTCAAATGAATAAATAAGTGAATGAATAAATAATTATATTAAATATTCGTCCAGTAATACGATATGAATTGTCAGCATCAAATGTTACCATCAATTCAACTTGTGAATATTTCTGTCGAACTCAGAAATATTCACGAATTCGAAAAGACACATCTGAAGAAGGCCAGAGGTTACAGCGGCCGAAACGTTGTGATGATAACACTCAAGATGAGAACAGTAGTCCGAATAATCAAAATTATACAAATTATCAATCCTCATCTCAAAAATTCAGAAATATATGTCTTTAATGTTGAATTTCTTTAACAGCTGATAATATACAACTTTAAAATGAGCGTTTATAATATTGTGATGTTGTACGCAAACGCCAAACGGGATCACATTCTAAGCACTTGCAAAATTCAAAATTCTCATTGACTCGAACAATGACGAATTCATCACCTCTCCCTATAAGAAACCTACCTCTATTAATACATGCATTTTAAGTTATAGAAGTGAATGCCCATATCGATATAAAATTGCTATGGTCAAAAATCTATTAAACCGTGCTAAATTAATCTCTTCAATCAAAAAAGATATTCTTTAATGAATTAAAAAACACTAAGCAAATCCTAATTAATAATAAATTTTCTATTCATATTGTAGACGAACAAATAAAATTAATCTCTTCAATCTAAAAAGATATTCTTTAATGAATTAAAAAACATTAAGCAAATCCTAATTAATAATCAATTTTCTAATCATATTGTAGACGAACAAATAAATTTAATCTCTTCAATCAAAAAAGATATTCTTTAATGAATTAAAAAACAGTAAGCAAATCCTGATTAATAATCAATTTTCTAATCATATTGTAGACGAACAAATAAAATTAATCTCTTCAATCTAAAAAGATATTCTTTAATGAATTAAAAAACAGTAAGCAAATCCTAATTAATAATCAATTTTCTAATCATATTGTAGACGAACAAATAAAATTAATCTCTTCAATCTAAAAAGATATTCTTTAATGAATTAAAAAACAGTAAGCAAATCCTAATTAATAATCAATTTTCTAATCATATTGTAGACGAACAAATAAAATTAATCTCTTCAATCTAAAAAGATATTCTTTAATGAATTAAAAAACAGTAAGCAAATCCTAATTAATAATCAATTTTCTAATCATATTGTAGACGAACAAATAAAATTAATCTCTTCAATCTAAAAAGATATTCTTTAAAAAAACATTAAGCAAATCCTAATTAATAATCAATTTTCTAATCATATTGTAGACGAACAAATAAAATTAATCTCTTCAATCTAAAAAGATATTCTTTAATGAATTAAAAAACAGTAAGCAAATCCTGATTAATAATCAATTTTCTAATCATATTGTAGACGAACAAATAAAATTAATCTCTTCAATCTAAAAAGATATTCTTTAATGAATTAAAAAACACTAAGCAAATCCTAATTAATAATAAATTTTCTAATCATATTGTAGACGAACAAATAAAATTAATCTCTTTAATCTTAAGATATTCTTTAATGAATTAAAAAACAGTAAGCAAATCCTGATTAATAATCAATTTTCTAATCATATTGTAGACGAACAAATAAAATTAATCTCTTCAATCTAAAAAGATATTCTTTAATGAATTAAAAAACAGTAAGCAAATCCTGATTAATAATCAATTTTCTAATCATATTGTAGACGAACAAATAAAATTAATCTCTTCAATCTAAAAAGACATTCTTTAATGAATTAAAAAACAGTAAGCAAATCCTAATTAATAATCAATTTTCTAATCATATTGTAGACGAACAAATAAAATTAATCTCTTCAATCTTAAAAGATATTCTTTAATGAATTAAAAAACAGTAAGCAAATCCTAATTAATAATCAATTTTCTAATCATATTGTAGACGAACAAATAAAATTAATGATTAGAAACATTAGACAATACTAATAATAATCAGCTCAATAATAATGCCCACTACATAAATCTATTCTGCTGTAACCAAATGCATCCGAATTTTAAATTGGATGAAAACGCTATTAAAAATATAATAAATCGCTACATATCCTCAATCAACTATAATAATAAAATAAGATTCATCATTTATTATAAAAAAAATTAAAACATCGAACCATGGAGTTAAAAATACATTAGAAAGAACCAATGTAATATATAAGTTTCAATGCCCCATGGGAGAATGATCTCCGACAATAATAATAAAACTAATTGTTACATTGGTTTCACTACCACAACACTTTCCCAAAGACTCACCTTACATCTCTCCGACACTAGCTCCGTTTTCCAGCACCTAAAAACATGACTGCCCTCCTTCACAATATAGACACATACTAGTTAACAATACTAAAATAATACACCACGATAACAACATCAAAAGATTAAAAATTCTTGCAGCCCTTTATACAAAAACTAAACATCCCACAATAAATATTTTTAATCACGAAACTAGTTACAACATTTTAAAGTGTCTAGCATAGTTATTAACATTGCCAAATTCTTAGCCGTTAAGCAATCATACTTTTGAATTTTGCACACGGTTATAACGTAATCCTGTTCGTCGTTCACATACAACATCTCGATATTATAGATGCTCATTTTAAAGTCCTATTTGGCCTAAGATCAAAGTGTAGTATCTGTTCCGATGGATACTGCACCCCATAGACTGGTATTGTCTTGGCCTTCGGGGCTTGATTTACGCCGGTCTATCGGTTGTCCGTCCTGTGCAGTTCTAGGAGGTCCACCCTCCCAGGCTTCGCCTCCCCTCTTTGGTGAGGAGTAAGTTTATTGCTTACTGCCTGAGGCGCCCTTACCAGGGAATGCCGACGGGGCTGTCCAGGCAATTTTTAAACCCCACTTTGCCGACCCGACCTTGGGTCACATCTTACTTGTGGGAGTAAGGTAAAAACTGGCCTTGTGCCTAACTCCTGGAGAGGAGTAAATCAATACTAGCCGTTAAACAAACGCAACAGTAAAGACACGAAGACTAACACCGCCTGGTGATAATTTGACGAATCAAATCGAAAGTACTCGCAAAAAGGGAAAGAAAATGGAACAAGAAACCCACGGAGCTTACATACACCAATTTGATCGAAACACTAAATGGACCATTCGGAAAATGAAAAACTAAAGAAAAAGTCTTATCAAGCAAAAACACTCAGTGTTATTTAATTATGTTTACCTAAATAAAAACATGCTGCATAAATACACACACAATATACATATACATATATATATATATATATATATATAGTGTGTGGATTTCAATTTTGTGTTGAGAATCTGAATAACAGAGCTCGATGTAATTTAAACAGAGCAAAACAGAATTATAAAAAAGAAAAAACTATACACACATTAAGGTTGTATACATTATAACTTATTTCGACCCCTTAATTAGGTCTCCTCAGATGTATAAACAACCACGTCAAAAAACCAAACGACATGGTTGTTTATACATCTGAGGAGACCTAATTAAGGGGTCGAAATAAGTTATAATGTGTACAACCTTAATGTGTGTATAGTTTTTTCTTTTTTATAATTATATATATATATATATATATATATATATACACACATAGAATCAAATATGAAACTAAAAGTAAACTTTTATTTGGCTTTTGCACTGCCAACTTATCTATCTACATAATTCCTCTGATGATAAGATGTCGATCTTTGAAAAGCCTTGGCTTAAGGAAAGAATAATAAACATAATTTTATTACAGAATATACCTTGCATTGAACAATTGAAGTTTGAAATAAATCTGGGCATTCGTACATGTTTATCACTCTTCTTTCATCTATCTTTACATATATATATATATATATACATACATACATACATACACATATATTAAAATAAACAGTATCCGACAATTGTTTCAGAACCGCTTCGGCTCCTCCTCGGGGATATACTCGTGAAAAAAGATTAGATCCGCCATATAATATAAAAGGCTCTAATATATATTGAGCACTTTTGAAAAGTATTGGTTTTGTTCATTTTGTGAATATTTGAACTTAATCAATCAATTATATACACATATATATATAATTATAAATATTTTTGTTTTTATCTACATACGTATACGTTTCATCCTTTCGGGAATCGTCAGTGTAGAAAAGATTATTCATACCGGACGACAGACTCGAATCCCGAAATATGAGTCATGTTTCAAACTCAAATTCCAACGTCGTAGCCCACACGGCCATTATCAGCAACCCGGTAAATCAGCGAGAGATTAATCCCATTTTAAGGCAGTCGGCATCAAAGTGTTCTACTACTGAAAGGAACAAGCATTGAAGCCACGATAAGGGCTGATATACTATATATATATATATATATATATATAAATATATATATATATATATATAGTCTAAAGAAGCTTTGAAAAAAAAAAAAAAAAAAAAAAAAAAAAGAAAAAATGTAAAATGCAGTTTAAATTCCCAGAAAAACTAACTAAATCCAAGATATTGCAGACTTAACATTCGTTGGAAAATTAATAAATGAAAAAATATAAATAAAAAAAAAAAAATAAAAAAAAGGGGGGGGGGTAATTATCTAAATTATATATATATACAGGGTGGGCCAAAATAAGGGTCCTATCTTTAAATTTGAATAACTTGAATTTGAATAACTTCCACAAAATAAAAGTTAAACTCACCAAACTTTATGTGTGTGTAGACTGACCCTTCCGAGATTTTTTGAAATAAACAAAACAAATTTTAGCCGAAAAACACTTCTTAAAAATTACAAAAACTAAAGTATTGTTTTTTACACTGTTTTGAGTTTTTTAAGCAAAAATAATGTTTTCTAAATGAGGGTACGTTCCTTAGGGCTAATACGGCTCATGCTTGCTTCAGAAGGGGTCCTTTACTTATTCTAAAAAAAAAAATTTTTTAAATCAATAAATAAAAAAGTTATGAATTTTTAAAAATAGGACCCTTATTTTTGCCCACCCTGTATATATATACTAGAAGAATACCTGCCCCAGGACAAGTAAAATTAATTCTCCAAACAGACCCGTTTTGCACCAATTCTATGGCCCCTTACAAAGATTAAAATCAAGATATAATGATACTAAACCTTATATCTAGAATCCTCATTCTAATTTTGATAAAAAAATTCAGTAAATGATTTGGATTCTAGAAAATCTCTAAAATTTAAAGCTTAACCTTAAAAGGTTGTAGAGGTTGTGTGTTGATGTTGTGTGTGAGATGATTGTCGGAGATAGCCATTTTTGCGTAATAGCGTTGCTGTGTCTGCATTCATCTGACGGAGCTTGCTTGGGATGAAGAAGAGAAGAGAGTCCCCAGGTTTCAACTTTATTTAAACGTTTCCTCAACAGAGGATCACAAGAATATAAGACAGGTTGGTTCGGACGGCATGTATGAGAGAAAAGGAATTGAATCCAGGTCTTTTGTGTCTCGGTCTTTAGTCTCGCCTCTCGTCAGTCATGAGCGCGGAAATGTGATGTCTTGTTATGTTGGCATCTCGGTCGGAACTGTTCATATTAGGTGCGAAAGGGCCTTGGACAGAAATGTTTTTTAGCTGGTTGGAGACAGTTGGGGTTACCAGTTTTAGATGGGTAAGAAACAGGGTAAATAAAGAACGTTTAAATCAGGAAGAAAATTAAAATGACGAACTTACTTGGAAGATGTCTGGCCGAATCTGACTGAAATATTAATGCTACACAAGAAAAGGGTTACCATTTTTCCTTGAAATAAATAATGTCTCCACAACTAAATAGATGTTCGTATTTATTCACAGGAAAGCAGGAACAAAAGAGATATGGTGCAATGGACAGGCTCATGTCAGTTAGATAATGTAATATCCTGGAGTTCAGCATCTCGCCTGCCTTTGGCTAAAGCAGAACGAGATCAGGATAAGTTTGCGTCTTGACAGCGAGAAGAATCACCCTGAACTGGTTTGACGTCGTATATTGTCTTTGGTGCCAAATATGTTGACGCGTATGAATTTCGCTACACACTGACGTGTCATACGCCTACACAGTAAAGAGTCAATGATTACGCACGCGCCAAGCCGAATCACCATCTCAGTTAAAGCTAACATATATCGATACAAAATACAAAATAATTCACTCATGCAACTGCTACAGGTTGAGATGCGCACATGCGCAATGGTGCTCTAATCGCCTGTGTATCACTATGCGAGTTATCCGCCCGAACCACGTACCAATCACTACGCAAGAGATTACATGTAAATACAAAAGCCTGGCGCTGATTGGTGCAAGCATTTAACTTCCTTTCTGGCTTGTCCAATCAGGGTCCATCTCTCATGCGAGCTGAGCAAGTGATAGGAGATTATAAAACGGCTGACACACTGTTTACTTTCTTTTTTCTTGGCAGGGACACGGCACTGTCAACAACTCTACGTTGCTCGGAAAAACCCTCAAACTTCTCTCTTGGGACACGACAGAACCCCCCCCCCCCCGGGCCATCTTTCCCTAGGGTTCGACAAGAAGTTCTAAGGATCAAACATGGCGACCACAGCACACATGTGGACTTAATAAAAACACGCACACACACGAATACATACACACATAGACACGGCCGGACTTCAACACATGTGTACGTAAATACATTCTTCATATATGACCTCCTTTTTTTTTTTCCTTTTTTTTTCCTTTTTTTTCCTTTTTTTTTCCTTTTTTTTCCCTTTTTTTTTCCTTTACAAACAGGAGATTCATCCTATCTTTCATTATATGAACTCTTCTCGTTTCCCTACTGACGGGACATTTATTTAACACCACGTGGACTGTCTAACCTTCTCTCTTCCCTACTAACGGGACATTTATTTAACACCACGTGGACTTTCTAACCTTCTCTCTTCCCTACTAACGGGACATTTATTTAACACCACGTGGACTTTCTAACCTTCTCTCTTCCCTACTAACGGGACATTTATTTAACACCACGTGGACTTTCTAACCTCCTCTCTTCCCTACTAACGGGACATTTATTTAACACCACGTGGACTTTCTAGCCTTCTCTCTTCCCTACTAACGGGACATTTATTTAACACCACGTGGACTTTCTAGCCTTCTCTCTTCCCTACTAACGGGACATTTATTTAACACCACGTGGACTTTCTAACCTTCTCTCTTCCCTACTAACGGGACATTTATTTAACACCACGTGGACTTTCTAGCCTTCTCTCTTCCCTACTAACGGGACATTTATTTAACACCACGTGGACTTTCGAACCTTCTCTCTTCCCTACTAACGGGACATTTATTTAACCCCACGTGGACTTTCGAACCTTCTCTCTTCCCTACTAACGGGACATTTATTTAACCCCACGTGGACTTTCTAGCCTTCTCTCTTCCCTACTAACAGGACATTTATTTAACCCCACGTGGACTTTCGAACCTTCTCTCTTCCCTACTAACGGGACATTTATTTAACACCACGTGGACTTTCGAACCTTCTCTCTTCCCTACTAACGGGACATTTATTTAACACCATGTTGACTTTAAAACCTTTTCTCTTCGTCCATGGACGTATCCATTTACTAACACCCTTCTCTTACTGTCCCTTTTATTCACATTATTATGAAGACGACTCAATAAAGTTGTTTTAAATGCATTCTACACTGCTATTCTAGAAAATGTCTCAAATTTAAAGCTTACGCTTAAGTGTTCTTAAGAGAAAATTGAAATTCAGGGAATCTTGCTTAATTAGTGTTTAATGACTATAGATCAAATTCAATGCAAATCTGAAATATTTAAATTTTCAAATAGAAGGTTATGCCCATAATATGACCCCTAAACTCCCTTTAAAATACTCCAAAGAAACTGACATTTTGGGAATATTTATTAATTGATGCCTAATACCTATTGTTAAAATTTCACAAATATCTGAGTCATCTGAATTTTCACATAGAGCTTTCACCCTCTCTTTTCCCCTTTGCATAAAACTAAATATAGCCCACATTACCACCCCTTACACCTAGCAGCTATCTTCTAAAACATAATAATCAGTTAATTAGTTTAGGATTGAATCCTGTACATACAAATTGTGACGTAATCCCAAAATTAGATTTTAATTTAAATGTAAAATATTATCGAGCGAGGATATTTTTTTTTTTTTCTTTTAAAACTTTATTTGTTCGTCAGCTTTGGAGATGAAAAAAAAAATGAAGAGAAAGAGGTGATACGAGAATGTATATTTCAGTGGGCTTGACTGCCCCACTCCCACTTTTTAAAAATCTTCGCACTTAAGGTCACGACCATTGGAGAAAGGGATAAGCCATCTCGCTATCTCTGTGGAGGTCACAAAGTATATGCAACCCGTCCCCCCACCTGACTTGACACCAAGTCCAGTGTGAACCCTTTTGCTGCCAAAAAGGAAAAAAAGGGAAAGAAAAAAAAACTGCTACCCCAAAAAGGGAATAAGAGGAGGCGAAATTCGTCGCTCCAAACCCACGACAGAAAAGGCGACAACCGATAAAACTTTGAAAGAAGAATTCGTGCAAAATTCCTGTAGATCGGAAACTGCCAAATCGTCTGGCATCGATATGGACGCCGATATAAAGAAAACGGCCTTGACATGTCCTGTTAAGTGCCAAAGGCATATTGAAAGATGAACCAACGAATGGAAATATTTTAATTGGATAATTACTCAAACCAGTTGCGTGGTGGGAAAAATGGTGCTGCTGCTCCACTTCAGGCACCACCTGGATAAAAAGGAGCCATCCACAAGTGTGCTCCACGACTGTCCTGTCTTGAGAGAGAGAGAGAAAGAGAGAGAGAGAGAGAGAGGAAGAGAGATAGAAAGAGAGAGAGAAAGATAGATAGAAAGAGAAAGAGAGAGAGAGAAAGATAGAGAGAGAGAGATAGAGAGAGATAGAAAGATATATATATAGAGAGAGAGAGAATAAGAGAGAGGGAAAGAGAGGGAGAGAGTAAGAGAGAGAGTAAGAGAGAGAGCGTAAGAGAGAGAGAAAGAGAGAGTAAGAGAGAAAGAGAGAGTAAGAGAGAAAAAGAGAGAGAGAAAAAGAGAGAGTGAGAAAGAGAGAGAGTAAGAGAGAGAAAGAGAGAGAGAGAGAGAATGATAGATATCTATAAAATATGAGACATGGCCATGGGGGGGGGGGGGGGGCTTCAAACAATATTTTGACAATTTTTATTTTGGGGCTCATAGAAATGGTAGGGAGAGGCCAGTGCTTATCTTCGAGTATAATTCCTAATTCCTCCTTTCTTCCGTGCAAGAATCAAACTTTCGGAGATAAAACTTTTCAGCTTCAAAAATATGTACTAATTGATTGTCCAGTCGTTGAAATGATTTTCCGGATGCATAGTATTTTTTACTGTATTTCCAGCAAAAATTCCCTGAAAAAAAAAAATGAACGAGTCATCTCTAGCCTGAAATAGAGCGACGATGTCGAAAAAAAACTATGACACACGACAAAGATTTCAATTTGATGTTCGCTCAATGTCACAGTAGAAGATTTATCCAAACACTCTTCATCTAAGATAAGTTCTCGCAGAAGCATGTATTTGAAATTTAATGTCGGGGCCGTTAAATTTTGGGGGACCGTTAAAAGTCAATTTCACCTCATTTTTCTCTCTCCCGCCACCATCACACAGACATTTTTTTCGCAGTAATTTCTTAGTTTTGCGTGAAAACATTTCTGCAAAGATTATTTTATGCTTCTACTTAACTCGAACCTAACCAAACCGATTTTTGCCAAATTAAATTTACGTAAACAGCCGGAAAAAGACGAGTCAAACTGAGCCATCATCAACATTTAAAAAAATAAAAAACACTCACCTAAATGTATTTTTTTTTTTATGAAGAAGGATTTAATCCTAACCCTTCAACTGTTATGTTTGTGTGCTGTTGTTTTCTTCTTCATCTTCTGGCCGTGTCGTCGTCGTCGTTGTCGTTTTGCCAATCGCGCGTGCATTGGTTTACAAGTATAAAAAACAAAAGCGACGCAAACTCACAAGAGAAAACACAAACTCAAATACATTGTGTATAAATCAGTTGTGCCCTAGGTGTGTGTGCGCTACCATTACAGAAAAGGACCCTCAAATGCTAGCGTCCACATCTGAGTGTATCAGCTAAGACCCAACTGAGATAATTTGTCTGTTGAGGCCTCGTTGTCATTCGGGTGAAGTCGTCAGCTCATCTCATTATCTGTTAAATCTCTGCTTGCCTCCTCGCATCTACCTGATCTCTCTCCAGGACCTCCCGAGCCACAAACTAACTCGAGCAACTCGGACCCCTTAATATATTAACTTATGACCGGAAATCCTATGTCCGGTCTTTTGTCTTAGAGTGACTGATAAGCAGAAATGACTCACCGTCTCAGCCACTCCCAGCTGACTACCTGCTAACTATCAAACAACCTGTCTCGTCACACTTCCGGTTGCTTTTCTTTTTTGTGAATCATTTCCTTCACATTATCTGGCGTCATGGCTATTTTTACTCATCTCACTTCCGATCACCTTTCCGTTTTGGTGAATCATTTTCTAACATTGTCCAGGATCTTGGCTCAAAGGGATTGGGGGAGGACAGTCTATAGTATTACATATTGTATATAATTCTTTATTACTTGCCCAAGTAAAGTTGTTAAATTAATATACACAGTTCTTATTCCTCCTCTCAAAAGTTATTTCTCCCGATTCATTTTCATGTGTGAGAATTGAATTAAACTTTCTCCACACTGCTACAATCGCGGCAAAAGTATTACCACTGACCATCACAAGTGAGACACGTTTATCTCTTAAACAAGACACCATCTTGCTAATTGTGTGAAGAAACGCAGTTGAACGAGGACCAATAACTCCGTAAGATCTGTTTCCGATCGGGATCTGGTCGTCTACTTTAAACATCAGCTTAAAGTAGGGGTGGGACGTAATGGGTGAAAATTTCAGATTCATGCGAGTAGTATTTTTTTGTGTTCATTTATACATAAATAACACTAAACAATCAAACATTTTGAAAATTTTGCAAAATTCAGAAGGGGTGGGATGTAATGGGTGAAAATTTCAGACTCATGCGAGTAGTATTTTTTTGTGTTCATTTATACATAAATAACACTAAACAATCAAACATTTTGAAAATTTTGCAAAATTCAGAAGGGGTGGGATGTGATGGGTGAAAATTTCAGACTCATGCGAGTAGTATTTTTTTGTGTTCATTTATACATAAATAACACTAAACAATTAAACATTTTGAAAATTTTGCAAAATTCAGAAGGGGTAGGACGTGATGGGTGAAAATTTCAGACTCATGCGAGTAGTATTTTTTTGTGTTCATTTATACATAAATAACACTAAACAATTAAACATTTTGAAAATTTTGCAAAATTCAGAAGGGGTGGGACGTAATGGGTGAAAATTTCAGATTCATGCGAGTAGTATTTTTTTGTGTTCATTTATACATAAATAACACTAAGCAATCAAACATTTTGAAAATTTTGCAAAATTCAGAAGGTGCAGGCCACTAGTTTTTGGCTATTTTACATTCATGAAAACCCTTTCACAGCCTGAAAATGGTCCTAAATTAAAGTACTATATCAGATTTAACCATCTATATCCATTCATAGCTTTTGAGGATGTTTTAGGACCTGCAATGTCGCATGAAACCACTTTTTCAACGAAAAATGATGGATTTTGAGTCCCGTGGAGCCCTAACGGCTATTTTTGGCCTGCACCTTCTGAATTTTGCAAAATGTTTGATTGTTTAGTGTTATTTATGTATAAATGAATACAAAAAAATACTACTCGCATGAATCGGAAATTTTCACCCATTACATCCCACCCCTACTTAAAGTGAAGATCAGATGCGATTGGAGGAGATTACATTGCATGGAGTTCGATAGGAGGTGGGTGCACAACACTTGTTTGTGCATCTGTCGAGGAGCTGGGTACGAGTTTGTTTCCCTTGCATAGGCATAGCACGTACAGAGTCCTGGGTTCTGTAGAATCCACCCCTCAAATTGAAAAAAGAACCCTTAGCTAGTAGAGTAAATAAGTCTTCACCCCATTTTGTTTTTTGGTACTCGAGATCCCCCAAAGATGCCTACTCCCCACATTTATTCTGCCTCCGGTCACCCCTAAACTGTTGTATTATATTTGGGGAGGGGGAAGGGGAGCTGGACTTGTCACACATTAAAAACCGACCTTGTTTCTAACTCTGCCCTTGTGGGGAGGCAAGTAAATAAAAACATTTTCTGTTGCAGATCATTCTTTATTACTTGTCCAAGTAAACTTTTTAAATTAATATACACAGTTGTTTTCCTTCTCTTCAAAAGCTGTCGCTCGCAATTAAATTTTCAGCGCTTATCTACGAGTATAATAGTCGAGCTCCACCTACACGGGATGTCTTTTACGGTCATACCCAAGGCCAGCAACAGACTAGCGCATGAATATTGTGATTCATAATTGGAGCGTGACCCCGATGTCTGCGGTGTAAAAAGAAATCCTGAAAGTGGGACGGACATAGATATAAAAAAAAAACAGACAACATTATTAATTCGTGTAATTAGATTTAACTTGTTTATGAATTTTTTAGATGCGGACTGACAATTTATATAATTTGGATTATTCGGACTACTGTTCTCATCTTGAGAATAACACTCAAGATGAGAACAATAGTCCGAATAATCCAAAGTATATAAATAGGTTTCACTTGTTTCTTCGAGCAACTTTTTTATTTTATTTTTGGAACTTCCGACTAACTTCAGTCTGTAGCAGTAACGGACTATTTTCTGTGTGCGGAGAATTCGATGCTGAGCCGAAATTGGTCAAGTACGAATAATTAGATAGCTTGGCATAGTGATCTGTTGGTGAACTATTTACAGCCTTTTGCTGACGAAAAAAGATAAGCCCCCTTTTTAATTGAACGCCGGCAGGATAACATCCTTCGTCCACTTCCAGTCTTCAAGCTCGGTGCCCTCTAAACTCTTTATCGTCCGTTGCAGATCATTCTTTATTACTTGCCCAAGTAAACTTTTTAAATTAATATACACAGTTGTTTTCCTTCTCTTCAAAAGCTGTCGCTCGCAATTAAATTTTCAGCACTTATCTACGAGTATAATTCCTGATTGAACTTTCTTTCGGAGAAAAAACTCTTTATCGTCCGCCATCGTATCTCATTCAGCTACCAAAACAAACAAAAAAAATATTTACAGATTTGAACAAACTAAAAAGATGAACCAACGGATGGAAAAATTTTAATTGGATAATTACTTAAACCAGTTGCGTGGTGGGAAAAAATGGTGGTGCTGCTCCACTTCAGGCATCACCCGGATAAAAAGAGGCCATCCACGAGTGTGCTACATAAAGTGCTGATTAAACTTTGATTAATTAGATTAAAAACATTTATTTGTTTTTAATTTTGAAGAGTTACATTCAAAACAGCGGCGATAATCAACTGGAAGTAACGAAACGACCATTTTAATAAATTTATTTATTTAATAAAATATAGTTTTTTTGTAATAGTGTTTTTTTTTTATAATTTAAAATGTGATTTTTTTTTTAATTTAAAATGTTCAGTGACTTTTTTAACATTGTAATAAAGTTTATCTTCAATAAAGTAACAGTTTGGCCAAAACATTGTAATAAAATATAGTGTTTTTTTTTTAAATAATTTAAAATGTGATTTTTTTTTATAATTTAAAATGTGATTTTTTTTTTGTAATTTAAAATGTGATTTTTTTTTTTAATTTAAAATGTGATTTTTTTTTATAATTTAAAATGTGATTTTTTTTTATAATTTAAAATGTGATTTTTTTTTTAATTTAAAATGTTCAGTGACTTTTTTAACATTGTAATAAAGTTTATCTTCAATAAAGTAACAGTTTGGCCAAAACATTGTAATAAAATATAGTGTTTTTTTTTAAAATAATTTAAAATGTGATTTTTTTAAATTTAAAATGTTCAGTGACTTTTTTAACATTGTAATAATGTTTATCTTCAATAAAGTAACAGTTTGACCAAAACATTGTAATAAAATATAGTGTTTTTTTTTAAATAATTTAAAATGTGATTTTTTAAAATTTAAAATGTTCAGTGACTTTTTTAACATTGTAATAAATTTTATCTTCAATAAAGTAACAGTTTGGCCAAAACATTGTAATAAAATATAGTGTTTTTTTATAATTTAAAATGTGATTTTTTTTTTATTTAAAATGTTCAGTGATTTTTTTCGTCACTCCAATAAAAATTAAAATCAGTCTTAGCGTATATTATGGATCCGCCATTGATTACAGCGAAAAACACGGTAAGCAGGGGGGCGTAACTCAGTATATCATATTAACGCATAATAAATAAATAAATAAATAGCGTTCGGCAAAATACGATTAAGACTGAGTTTTTATTTTTTATTAAAAATCTACTCGATAATTTGGCACTTGTGCACTTGAGGAAACAGCTGAACTTATTTGTTCTTAATTTTGAAAAGTTACATCGGCGATATTCCACCGGAAGTGACGAAACGACCAATAGATTAAAACATTTTAATGAATTTATTTATTTAATAAAGTATAGTTTCTGAAGGAAAAACATTGTAATAGTTTTTTGTTTTGATTTAAAATGTGATTTTTTTTAATTTAAAATCTTCAGTGATTTTTTTTAACATTATAATAAAATAGATTCTGAATTGTTTTAATAATTGAAAATGTTCTAAAACGATTTCTGTTTTAATAATTGAAAATGTTCTACAACGATTTTTTTTTAATAATTGAAAATGTTATAAAACGATTTTTTTAATGATTTAAAATGTTCTAAAACGTTTTGTTTTAAATAATTGAAAATGTTCTAAAACGATTTTTTTTAATAATTGAAAATGTTCTAAAACGATTTTTTTAATAATTGAAAATGTTCTAAAACGATTTTTTTTTAATAATTGAAAATGTTCTAAAACGATTTTTTTTTAATAATTGAAAATGTTCTAAAACGATTTTTTTTTAATAATTGAAAATGTTCTAAAACGATTTTTTTTAATAATTGAAAATGTTCTAAAACGATTTTTTTTAATAATTGAAAATGTTCTAAAATGATTTTTTTTAATAATTGAAAATGTTCTAAAACGATTTTTTTTAATAATTGAAAATGTTCTAAAACGATTTTTTTTAATAATTGAAAATGTTCTAAAACGATTTTTTTTTAATAATTGAAAATGTTCTAAAACGATTTTTTTTAATAATTGAAAATGTTCTAAAACGATTTTTTTTAATAATTGAAAATGTTCTAAAACGATTTTTTTTTAATAATTGAAAATGTTCTAAAACGATTTTTTTTTAATAATTGAAAATGTTCTAAAACGATTTTTTTTTAATAATTGAAAATGTTCTAAAACGATTTTTTTTTAATAATTGAAAATGTTCTAAAACGATTTTTTTTTAATAATTGAAAATGTTCTAAAACGATTTTTTTTTAATAATTGAAAATGTTCTACAACGATTTTTTTTTAATAATTGAAAATGTTCTACAACGATTTTTTTTTAATAATTGAAAATGTTCTAAAACGATTTTTTTTTAATAATTGAAAATGTTCTAAAACGATTTTTTTTTAATAATTGAAAATGTTCTACAACGATTTTTTTTTAATAATTGAAAATGTTCTACAACGATTTTTTTTTAATAATTGAAAATGTTCTAAAACGATTTTTTTTTAATAATTGAAAATGTTCTAAAACGATTTTTTTTTAATAATTGAAAATGTTCTAAAACGATTTTTTTAAATAATTGAAAATGTTCTACAACGATTTTTTTTTAATAATTGAAAATGTTCTAAAACGATTTTTTTTTAATAATTGAAAATGTTCTAAAACGATTTTTTTTTAATAATTGAAAATGTTCTACAACGATTTTTTTTTAATAATTGAAAATGTTCTACAACGATTTTTTTTTAATAATTGAAAATGTTCTAAAACGATTTTTTTTTAATAATTGAAAATGTTCTAAAACGATTTTTTTTTAATAATTGAAAATGTTCTAAAACGATTTTTTTAAATAATTGAAAATGTTCTAAAACGATTTTTTTTAATAATTGAAAATGTTCTAAAACGATTTTTTTTAATAATTGAAAATGTTCTAAAACGATTTTTTTTTAATAATTGAAAATGTTCTAAAACGATTTTTTTTTAATAATTGAAAATGTTCTACAACGATTTTTTTTTAATAATTGAAAATGTTCTACAACGATTTTTTTTTAATAATTGAAAATGTTCTAAAACGATTTTTTTTTAATAATTGAAAATGTTCTAAAACGATTTTTTTTTAATAATTGAAAATGTTCTAAAACGATTTTTTTTTAATAATTGAAAATGTTCTAAAACGATTTTTTTTTAATAATTGAAAATGTTCTAAAACGATTTTTTTTTAATAATTGAAAATGTTCTAAAACGATTTTTTTTTAATAATTGAAAATGTTCTACAACGATTTTTTTTTAATAATTGAAAATGTTCTACAACGATTTTTTTTTAATAATTGAAAATGTTCTAAAACGATTTTTTTTTAATAATTGAAAATGTTCTAAAACGATTTTTTTTTAATAATTGAAAATGTTCTAAAACGATTTTTTTTTAATAATTGAAAATGTTCTAAAACGATTTTTTTTTAATAATTGAAAATGTTCTAAAACGATTTTTTTTTAATAATTGAAAATGTTCTAAAACGATTTTTTTTAATAATTGAAAATGTTCTAAAACGATTTTTTTTTAATAATTGAAAATGTTCTAAAACGAACAGCTTTCATGATTTAAAATGTTACAAAACTGTCGCTTGAATGTGGATTATCGCCGCTGTTTTGAATGTAACTCTTCAAAATTGAAAACAAATAAATTCAGCTGTTTCCACAAGTGGCAATCATTTTATAATCTCACGATTTGGTACTTGATCAACGGTAATCCGCGGCTTAAAAACTAAATTAAATAACAATAATACGCAGACGGCTGTCCTTATTCGTGACTATGCCATTTTGACTTAACTTTACTAGCAACCAAACATGAACGGGATTAAGTGTATTTTATGAAAGTTAATATAAATCCGTGTGAACGTATACGACACACATAACCTCTAAAATTACTGCTACTTTTTGAAACAAATCTTTTGGCGCTTGTACAAAGAGGCATGCACATTACTGCAAAAAAACAAAACAAAAACAAAAAAACAGTATTATATACTTACACAGCAGATTTAAATAAGTATCGTCACCAAAAAGTAGAACTCTAATTATAAGCAAAATCCATTTTTCGGGAACAGTCAATTGACATGTTCGAAGGCAGACATCTTAAGATAATCGGAGACAAAATCAGGGGACGTAAGCGCGTTTGGTATAATTGTCTCCGGTTACCTTAAGATGGCGGCCTTACCTCAAATGCGGAAACCGACCTGCATAAGCTACGAATGGTAACCAGTCACATGGAAGTTACAACATGAAGCAAACAAAACCACAGGAGGGACACCACCGCGTGAATCAAGGAACAGAAACTGCAAGAAACATCATAAATTGCCCTACCCCTCAAAAAGAAATTGCACTGGCCTCGGCTGACACCACACAGAATAGTCGTAGAGGGTCAAGGAGGGACAGCATTAACCAGATGACCACTGGAAGAGTGATGGGACGTTAGGGAGGTTTATTGCCACCAGAATCCCAGTAGACCAATGGTTGTTGCCAGTGAAAAATCAATGGTAGGTGACTGTTGCGATACCGCAAGATCATTTGTGATGGGTATTGAAAAGAGGTGGAGAGTACTGGAAATCTGGGGAGGCTTGTTGTCACTCAGACTCCAGGGAACATCACCGGTTGTTGTCGGTGAGAAATCACTGACGATGATCTGTGTGAGAACTCCTAGTGAGTACAAATAATAATATTCAGCTTAATTTCCATTTTATCTGCTGGCATGTGTTGAACGGTTTTTAAAAATTGACTTCCAAACTAACCTATTTCTGGCCTTATTCTCCCAAGTCCATTTTCAGCACTTCCTCCCATGTTTTCCTGTTAACTGAACCTACTACTTCAACTGGTCTACATCGACTAACCCAAGAATATTATTCACTAATAATCAGAAAATATAATTCTGATTTTTGGTGGATTTTTTTTTTTTCAATCAGGGGTATTCATATTCTGGTTAAAAAAACAAATTGGTTTCACCTTCATTGCCAAATTTTTTGTATTCACTGATAATGAAAAAATATTTTTCAAAATTGTTGAATAAATTTCTTTTAGATGGGGAGGGGGGGGCGTATACGTTTACAATAAATGTTTTTGAGGTTTTGAATAAAGAAAAAAAACAAGGGTGCTTGTGCATATCAACGCTGACATGTTAGACCGCTCTTAAAAATAAAATAGCTAAAGAAATGTATAAACTTTGTTATGTACTTACGTGGTAGCTGAAAAAAAGACTGTACACCAAAAATTATGCAAATTCATCCAGTATTTATTTAATTATAAATAAAAAACGATTTTATCACTCGGTAGATATTTCCACCATTTTCCAGTGGTCAAGGACGATAACTCATATTTTCACGATTTCGGGGTTTGGGGTCTCCATTGTTTACAAAAATGTCAAAATCTACGTAAAATCATTTTTTTCTTCTTTTTCTTATGATTTAATAACTACTGGATAAATTTGCGTAATTTTTTCTGCACAATCTTCTTTTCAGCTAACACGTAAGTACATAATAAAGTTTATACATTCTTTAAATATTTCAATGTCAGGGTTGATATGCACAAGCACCAAAACAAGTTCTAAGACCAAGTCAATATAAAAGTATATGTTTTATTTACATTTTTTTATAAAATGCGAAGTTTGAGTGAAGTCAGATATAGTGTCGTGCTAAACCTGTTCCTTTCAGCTGTTGACTCTACACTGGGTCCACAATAAATAAAGTTTCTCTTTCAACTTAAAGATAAGTAAGAACATGACTGTTGTTTCCTTCATGGGGAGGGGAATCCATCAGTGCCGCCGTGTAATCTTGTATAAGTTCGTTCGCCAGTTTGTTACCGATATCCTCATTGGAATATTCCGACTGAGTATCCGGCGGGTCAGATACGTCTCTGGAGTACCCACCGGAACGTGTATCTACATCTTTATATAACCTCTCTTTTGTATAATGGCTTTTCATCTCAAGAGGATCACCGGTCGATGTGGCATTCTTACGCAAACTCAAAGACCTTTTCAACCGATTGTAATAGATATTCCGCACGGAGCCAGACTTGTTACTACGATCGTCGTCGTAAGAATAATGTTCCGGATCGACACTCTCTTGTGAGTCGTAGTCGTCGTCTGACGTATCAATATAAGTGTCGCGGATTTCCTCGGCTTTTTTTTTGGCCACTTCGGCCAATCCGGTTTCTTTGCAATCCAATGCCGCGTAATGTATATCCATGAAGAGGTCTTCGCTGCCGATATCGACAGCCAAAAGGAAAGCTTTATCGAACCGAGAATATCTTAGGAGGAGATGAAAGAACCGGCGGGCAAGTCGACAAATCGGATCCCGATATTCCAATATAGCCGCATCTGTTAACGATTCCTTCGGAGAATAAAAAGTCCCAAGCGCCTTTTCTAGATAGGATTCCCTTTCAGCATTCAAGGGTTGGCGTAGTAAATAGTTCACGATCGCAGAAAGTCCCGCATAGCAACTCGGACCATCAATGTCCCATCGTAGCGAACACAGCAGACTCGTAGCTTGGCTTAACTGGGAATGTTTTACATATTCTTTAATCAGTTCCAGAACTGAAACGCCTTCCGAATTGATTAGTCCAAGATAGAGTCGTAGAGCAGCAAGCGGTCCACGCTTGTAAATGAGAAGAAGAAAATGTGGATCGCCTGCCGTGTCTCCGCAGTCAGATACGGAATTCCACTGGATATCCTGAAGAAGTGTCGTGTTCCTGAAGAACGGTTCGGTTTTTAGAACCTTATCGAACGAAAGATTTTCACCGACGAGCTGGAATCTCAAATGGTTAAGTGCGAGGTCAAATATCTGAACGTTACCCGCAGAGCTGGCGATAAATATCACAGTGCCGTTGGTGTGCCACGCCATGCAGGCTGCAACGATATTCGCCTGGGTTGAGCACGTGGTCAGTCCGAGTTCATCAAACATAAACAAAGTTCCATCGAAGCAACCAAAAAGAATCTTATTCTGTGTCGGGTGGACACAGTAGCACGAAACCATGCTGGGCAGAACGAGAGAGACAGCGTTACTCCGACGCTGCATCCGAGCCGACAATATTTGGTAGGTAGCAACCTCGACGGTGGCTTCTCCTGAACGGCTAGAGACGAGTTCGATTGTAAGAATCTGCCGCGTATGGCAGCGGCTAAAATCTGCTTGCAAGAGGCTGTATTCTGTTTTTATGAAGGACACAACTTCCAAACGCGCCCCGCTGAGAGCCAGCAAGATCAAATTTGCTTCTTCCCTTTCACTGGCCAGCGGTGACCACGGACAAGCGTCCTCCGGGTTTAGGGACCACCACGCGAGCAAAAGATCCGAGTTGGAACAATAACAGAGATGTCTGGAAACTCTTCTGGTCGTCGGGCCAGGAATGTGGACCCGATAGATTTTCGGATCCCAAGAAGAGATTTTCTCAAGTTTTTTGACACCATCACCGGTCGCCGGTGTTTTTTGAAAATAGACATAATCAAGTTTGGCACAGTCTGGATAGGAAAATAGAAAAAACGATTTCGTAAGGACGGCATCGGAGATGAACTGACCCGCTAATTTACCGATCAACGATTTATCGATCATTAATTTCTCGATATCAGCGTTGTTTTTAAGTTGGTATGAAATCAAGCAACCATTGCTTAGCACGACTTGAAGAACAGTCCGGCTTCTCCAGTTGGTTTTAACGCATTTATATTGAGTCAAAAGTGCTTCGACATCCTTTAGCGTATCGCGGAGACGATCAGGCCGCTTATTTCGTGGGGTCCACGTAATATCTTGACTTTCTGCAAATAATTGTCTCTCTTCCAAGTAAGGGTGTTCAGGATTTGAAACTTTTTGCTCTTTATCGTGGTATGAATGACAGCCGATAATATGATCCGGAATACAGACATTGTTGCCGAGAGTCCAGAAAAACAGTTCCGCCATACACCCTGCCATTGATGGTTTAGGGTCAGGGTTGTTGGTTTTGTAAATTCAAGGAAAAAAAAAAAAAGTTGTTTTTTTTATTAGACAACGGATACTTGTAGGATTGTTTTTTGATGGTTTTTTTTCTTCTTTTTTTTTTATTCCAAAATAAAAATAATTTAAATGTTTTAAAAATAAAAGTGGGGTCACTTTGTCGAGAATAATTAAACAATTAATTGCAAGAGAATAAAAATGCTGAACTCGCTCAACTGATTTTGTATTCAAAAGTTGGATTTCATTTTTGGTCTAGATTGGAGATTTGCAATGATCGACTCCGAAACTATTCGGCCAGTTTAACAAACAAAACAGAAAAAAAAACAAATACAATTTAAATTTTTTGAGAACCAAATCTACGGTTTAGTCTGCAATATTTTTGTCTTTTTTTTAAGGGGGGGGGGCATCTGTTATTTCATCATTAATCCTATTTCACATCTTCATTTTCTGGTATTTTTATAGAATCACTCCCGTCTCCAAACCGGTTAGGGGCTTTAGAGGTTTTCATCCTCACACCATATGACGTAAAAACTAAGATAAGATGGGAGTGATTCTATAATCAATTACCAATGTGTTTATTTATAAATATATAACACGTTCAATCTCACATTCAGTGAAATAGTTCAGTGACCGTAAAGGCCATTATTTCGTGAATTCGTCCAGTTTATTTTTACAACTTACTGTTATTTTTAACTCAAGGTAATTTGTTCCCAAAAGTATAAATATCTTTTAGCTGTATCGACCAGGCGTTGCCCGGGAGTTTTTTTTTTTCTTTTACTTTCATTTTTGTTTTCCTTTTCAACTACAACGTCATTTGTTTTTATTTATTTTTTTGTCATTTTTTTTTTCTTCTAAAAAAAATAGAATTTTGAAAGTTAAAATTAATTATTACGGTATCGTTTGGCTATTAAATCATTAGTCGATTCAAATTATTTTAAAACTATAACTAATTTTGTTATTACGGTAATGCTGTTTTCATCTTCATTTTTTTTTTTTTTTTTTAATTAATGGACGCAAATAGCTTCAAAATGTTTGCCTAGGATTTTAAAGCCATAAATGACTGTCTATTCGGCAGTTTAAACGCTTCAAAATTCCTTTCAAACTTTCTCAGAGAGAGTAGACATTGGGTTTACTTTCGGCAGTCCCGTAACTCTCCCTTCCCTTATTTTAGTCCTTTAGTCCTCACGTTTCTGACAAAGGGGGAAGAATTGCTGTTTTCTGGGTCAGAATCTTATCCATCTAACACTTATCGTCGGCTAGTTTTTTAACCTTAAAGTAGCATTTTTTTTTTGTAGCTCTTTACATCAAGTGGCTTCATGCATTGTCTGGAGCGATTTCCATATAAAAAAAAAAAAAGAAGAAAACTTCGAATTCATTTTTTTTTTTTTCAACTATTAACAAAGGATTAAAATGTTTGACTCGCTTATGGAAAAACCGAAATGCATTCTGGTGGATTAAATTTCATTATTTTTTTTTACAAATAGTATTTTGAAAGTATTATGTTAGTACCTGATGCTATTGCATTAGTATTTTTTTTTTTTAAATAAATCGATTAATAGGGTTTTATAATGTACTGGTTCATCTTGAATCACAATTGTTTATTTTTGATTTTTTCAAATTGGATATGAATGGATTTGCAAGGAGTGCACAATTTCCGCATGTTTGCAGAACATTGATTACTATCTGTTATATTACCGTTTGTCTTTTGTACGTTTTTATTTTATTTACTTCTTGTTATGAATAACAAATAATTACATTGGGGAGGGTGGGCGGAAGAGTACCTTATTTTGTAATTGAAAATGATTAAATGAAGACGTTTTATTATTAATAATAATAATAATAATAGGTGAGGCACACAGACACACGAGAAGTTGTCACACAATTTTACTAATATAGGGATTAGAGATTGTAAAAATCTAATTGTGTGGAAGATTTATAGATTTGCAGTGCGAGAAGCGATTTTGCGTAAGCGTGTTAGGTATTTTAGAAATCCCTTTCAATTCGGTGTTTTTAAATAAATTCAATTACGGAAAACAAAGTACCAAAAATATATATATATATATATCAATGGAACGTTTAACTTATTGTTAACTGATTGGTCTATTTTAATTTCGGTGCTTTTTTATATTGAGACCCGCGCTAACTTAGAGTAGAATTAGGTTTAGGGTTAGAGGCATGTCAAAATCACTTTATGGGAAAACCGAAATGCATTCTGGTGAATTTAATTTCGTAATTACTTTTTCTTTTTTAGTACGATTTTTTTAAAGTTCGTGTTAGTACGTTACGCTAATTGCATTTTCTTATTTAAATAGATTAATAGTTTTTTGTTTTTTTTTTAAATTAAAATAAACTAGACATGGCGGTAATTAATTCGATACTTGCAATTAATTGATCATTCTCAACTTGAAAATAAAAGGACCCCAAAACTTTAATTTAAAAAAAAAAAAGGTATTTTTTACTCGACAGAATTGAGTATATCGAAAATATACGCCTTCAAATGGCGCAAACACTCACAATAAAATGTCAACATATTAATTAGAAAAGTTATAAAATCTCAATGAATAAAGTTCGTTTTGAAGCGGAATGTTTGATGTTTCTATCGATTCCGACAGAAAAAATAAAAAAGAGTCCTTTAAAGACGGTAACAATACCTTCCGGAAAAAAGTAAGAGATCTCATCAGAGAAGAAAATCGTTCATTGAAATAAATGATGCCTTGGAGCGAAACGGTGTTACACGGTGTAAACGGTGAAGTTTCCCCGCTGTAAAAAAAGGCCTACATTGAAATTGAACGGTAAACGTTACTATTGGCGGCATAAACTATTTTAAAAGGAAATTTTTTTATTTTTTTTTATTTTAAAAGTTGAAAAATAAGTCCAACATAATTTATTTGAGTTTACCTACTCATTTGTGACGTATTTGCGTTAAAAATGTAATATAAATTATTAGCATTTTAAGTTCCGTAATTATTAGTTGTGAGTAAAGTAATAAGATGCTCGGTGTCAATAAACAAAATGTGTGATGCCTTATTACTTTACTCACAACCAATAATTATGGAGCTTAAAATGTTATGGGATCAACATGCATCCCAATCGAATAATGTTGACTGACCAGTGGCGTGGGCGAAAACACAAGCCAAATTCCATCTAAAAAAACGAAATTAGATTTCCGTTTCAAAAAGTGGCTCCCAGCGCCAACTTAAAAAATAAAATAAAATAACTGAGATATGATTTGTTTCCCACTACGTCCGCGACACCATGTGATTAAAATCGCATTTTTCGCACCCAAATACAAACCTTTAAATAATGGGGTGTTTTCGTCGAGAACCAAGGAATTGGAACAAAAATCAGCACGTGCTTAACAGGACAACAACGTTTCTACACGTTTTGAGTCTCGGCCTACTGCTATTCAACTTATTCACACCTGCTGACACAAAGCGACACGCACACACACACAACTGCCTACACACCCTATCAATTCTCAACACACACACATTCGTACAACTACGCACCCTGACAAAAGGTAACACACACATTCATACACATACACACTCTAACGCAAAAGCATAACACAAATATCTACACCGTCGCATGCATACACACACTTATAAACTTTTCACTGAACATTTCAAATGAACAATTAATGTCCTTGTATTTCGTATATATGTAAATATTGAGTTCTTTAAATAATATTTTTTTTCCATTCTTCCTTCATTTCAACTTTAAAAAAAAAAACATATAAAAAAACATATAAAAACATTAAAAAACATATAAAAAACATATAAAAACATATAAAAAAACATTTTAAAAAACATAAAAAACATTAAAAAAATATTGTAAAAAACATTAAAAAAACATTTAAAAAAACATATTTTAAAAAAACATTAAAAAAAACAGAAACATAAAAAACATTAAAAAACATATAAAAACATTTTTTAAAACATATTAAAAAAACATTAAAAAACATTTAAAAATCATTTTTTAAAAACATTAAAAAACATATAAAAAACAAAAAAACATTAAAAAACATATAAAAGCATTAAAAATTTTTTTTAAAAACATATTAAAAAAAACATTAAAAAAACATTAAAAAAAAAACGTTCATCAATTTTTGCCACTGATGCAGCAAGGAGACTTTTATCCAATTTTTATCTGTTTCTGCTCTGTTAATTTAAGTTAAGACATCTTTATATATTATTTATCAAGACTAGCAAGGCTACCCGACTTTGCCCGGACAGAAGTGTAACATATTTCTATTAAAACTTCTCTCTCTCTCTCTCTGTCTCTCTCTCCCCCTCGGTTTCTCCCTCCCTCTATCCACCGTCCTCTTTCTTCTCCGCCAGCTCATTCCTTTCTCTGGACACACACATGCACACTCATACACACACTTTTATAGATTATTTAAGGAACGAGTCGGTATAAGGGAAATAACACATTAAAAAAAACTAGAGTTACTTCCCTTTACTTAGTACATGATATGTGATTGAAAACAGACCCCCCTTATGAAATCTGCACCAGGATAGGGTGAAAATATAAATAATTCTATTCTAAATTTTAGATACTATTCAACCAGAGCAACGCCGACCAAATAAATACAAACTTTGTGGGTGTTTGTTTTGTAGTCTTAGAGTTTTAGCTGGAAATACAAACATACAGGATTAATAGTTTGTTATCATTTGGATTATTTGAACCACTGTTCTCATCTAGGATGCTATTTTCATCACGTTCCTGCCGATGTAACATCCGAACTTCTTCAGGTGTGTTTCGTCAAACTCAGGAATCTGTACTGAAATTTCGAACGGAACTCTTTATTTAATCCACGGAGGTAGCTAGCTCTCGTTTTATCAGTCATGACCTTAAGCAATTCATAATTGTATTTTTAACTATCGCCCACACTGAGGATCGAACCTTGAGCCTCCGGAAGACTATTACTCAGAACTGATTATTACTTAGCGCTTACGCATTTTGAGTCACATTTTAAAGAGATGTGATTACCACATCTCTCATGTAAACAGACAACAACCTTTTATATAATAGATAGCAGATGCACTTATAGTTGTAGTCTTAGAGTTTTAGCTGGACATACAAACCCACACACAACTACCCTTTAGTTTTAATTTTAGATACTATTCAAACAGAGCAACGCCCATCAAGTAAATACAAACTTTGTGGGGTTTTGTTTTGTAGTCTTAGAGTTTTAGCTGGACATACAAACATACACACAACTACCCTTTAGTTTTAATTTTAGATACTATTCAAACAGAGCAACGCCGATCAAGTAAATACAAACTTTGTGGGGTTTTGTTTTGTAGTCTTAGAGTTTTAGCTGGACATACAAACCCACACACAACTACCCTTTATATAATAGATAGCAGATGTGTTTATAGTTGGGATGATAGACAAAATTCTGCGACTCTTACATGTACGATAGCATTGAATTAGTTTTGTTGGCGTATATTCTTTAAACGATAGTTGAACCTATAGATGGGGGAGGGGGTGACTGGTTAGTTACTATTACTCCCAGGTCCACTCTAAGGGGTAACTTCACTCCAACGTTTCCAAATTGGGGCCGCACCACCGGATGTACTTTAAGGTCATACCCAGGTCAAAGACTGTTTAGTATATTTAGACATTTTCTCATTTCAAGGAAGCGAATGCATGTGTTTTGATAAGCGCAGGCAGGTGAGAGATTTAATGACTTTCAAATATGTTTTCTTTCCAAGAACTTCCTACGTGTGGAACACAATAACACTAGGCTGCTTCCAAGCTGACTACAATATGGTTGTTAACATTTTTGTCGAGCCGTCTACGGCAAGAGTCAATTTCTGCCCATTTCACTCACTCCTCTCAAGGTGTTGTCTCATCGTCCATATGACAAACTCATTAACTCTTATCCTTGAATGGCCTTTCGGCCTTGATAAGCCGCTACTCAATATATGAAAATCTGAATGAAGGAGTTTTTTGTTTTTTTTTCATAATTTTGTTGGCTGCAATTTGTTTTAGGTGGAAAGACAAAGTGAATATCTGTTTTTGGGGCGGGAGGGACGGAAATATATGCAGCGCTATTTTAGTATTTATAATCAAAATCCAGTCGCTCGCCAGGCAAAAGGACCACTTGTCACAGCTTTTGGGGGTGGGGGAGGTATTTATCTCCCTCCCACAGCGGTAAGATGTGACACAAGGTCGAAAAGTTGGATCGAGAAGCCAGCACCCTGGAGGAATGGCACTTTGGCCTACAAAAAATGCCTGGACAGAACCGTCAGCATTCTCCGATAGGCGATTAGCAATAAACTAACCCCTTCTTAAAGGTGAGAAGGCAAAGCCTGGGAGGGTGGACCTCCTAGAACTGCACAGGAGAATCCCTAAAACCGGCAGAATCAAGGCATTGAGGTCAAGACGGTATTTATTTACCTCCCACAGCGGTAAAATATGACACAAGGTCGGAAAGTGGGATTTGATAAGTCAGCACCCTAGAGGAAAAGCATTTATGACCTTTAAAAATTGCATTCACCGGTAGGGCCACCTTAGGCGATTACCAATAAACTAACCCTTTCTTAAAAGGTTGAGAAGGCAAAGCCTGGGAGGGTGGACCTCCTTGAACTGCACAGGACAAACCCATAGACCGGCGGAATCAAGACTTGGAGGTCAAGACGATACCGGTCTATAGGGTGTAGTATCCATCGGAACAGATATGCGTGGGTAGGGACTGCACAAAGAGCCTGGAACATTTGTGAAGGTCGTATGCGTATAATTCACAACTCAGCCTTGTGTTCTACATTTTTGAGTGTCCCTATTTACTTGCCTCCCCACGAGGGCAAAGTTAAATACAATGTCGGATTTAAGAGGGGAGAACCCCAGCTTCAAAAAGAAAGTTTAAAATAAAATGATCAACGCTCAAATTTGATAATAAATATAAAAAGAAAACTAAACGCGTCCATAACATTTAATAATAAACATTTTTTATTAAAATTGCATAACACTGCCCCCCCCCCCCCACTTTCATGGTTGCGCGCAGGCGCCAACAAACGGAAGCGCAAAAATTAAAAGTCTATCGATAAGAATAATAATAAAACAAACACCTAAATTTAAACTGGATACAAATTGTGGATTTTATTTACTAATGCAGTAAAAACATCTTTTTGTTCTTTTCTAAGCAAATATTCACAAATAAATATACTCCCATTAATGAGGAATTCTATTAGCACTTCCGTTTGTTGGCGCATGCGCACAACCGGGGGGGGGCAGTGTTATGCAGTTTTACCGAATTTTTTTTTTAAATTTAATTATTTTTAGTTTGCAAAATTATTTATATTGGTTTGAAACCGTTTAAATTACACTTAAAACGTTGTTTCTGGCCGAGATTTCGAAATAGGTGTTTGTAAGCGAGATTTTCGACGGCAGAAATTTGGCAATACTCGAATAAACCTGTGATTTTTTGGTTGTTTGGTTTTTATTAAAGGCACATGTTCGTCTTTAACCACTGTCCGTTTTTCACAACTTTTTACTGACCATTTTTCTTTTACTTTTTTCGGTGTACACTTATCTATCAGGCTGCTAGAGAATTCCGGCGTTTTTGGAATTTTTTTTCAAATATTTTACATTTTAGGAGGGGGGATCAGAAACCCAGAACCATCACGGAACTCGAGGAAGCCATCAGGGAGGAGATGAGAGCCATTCCCAATTCAGTCTGTAAGAACGTCATGGACAACTTCGTTCTGCGCCTCAAGAAATGCACGAGCTAAAATGAGTCCATCTAGAACACATGCTGTAGAACGGAGAAAAAAAGGCCAAAGACCCTAGTGTTTTGATATGATGTTGTGAATATAATAAACTAGTGATGCCCCAAAATTCATTTCATTCGGACGAAACACTAAGAAACGGGGCCTAATTAGATTTGGGGCCCGTTTTTTTGGGGTCACCCTGTATATATATTTCTTTAAAATCCTTGCCTGGTTCAAGGGAGATCACTCAATTCAAACCAGTTTCAAGGTACATAATTCATTATGAATATTTTATTTGAAGTATGAAAGGGCAGATAACTCAAGAATAACAATGGCAAAAAATAATTGGAGTAAAATCTTATTTCAGTGACGTCAATTATTTAGAGTGAAACGAGTTTCGGCATAAGAAAAATTGAATGGATGGATCAAATGTTATGGGAGAAAAGGGTCATTTTGTGCTATTTTGGGGGCTTTTGACCCCCTGGGGGCGCGAACCAGATTTTTTCCAAGGTCAGCGATACTTATTTTCTATTAGGAAGAATTGCCTCCACATTTTGGCCAAGTTTCAGAGAAATTGAATGGATCGATGAAAAGTTATGGGGCAAAAAATGTCATTTTTTGCCATTTCGGGGCCTTTTGACCCCCTGGGGGGCTAACCAGATTTTTTTTTCAAAAATCGGAGAATATCACTTTCTAACCTCACCAAAGTTACAACTTCATGCAAAATTTCAGAGAAATTCAATGGATGGTTGCAGAGAAAAATCCGGACGGACAGACGGACGGAAATGCCTCAAAACATAGGTCCCCCGATTTTATAAATCGGGGGACCAATTACTGCTAACTAGAACAATTAAAATTGATTTTTAAGAAAGCATAACTCAATCCCTAAACCAAGAAACGTTTTAGTGTGATTAAAATATAGAGAAAAAAAGGGAAACAAGTGTTTATTAACTCAGATATCTAGATGTGACGGCCAAGTCACAGATGTTTAAAATTTTGAAACGAGGTCTGCATTGGATTTCTTCCGTCAACAGTAGACGGTCAAAGGCTTGGTCAGAATGCAGTCGGACCGCCTTGAGATCTTCGCTTAGGTTATCAAGCCATCTTTGTTTCGGCCATCTTCTCAGTTTTATCATTTAATTCTGTTAAGTGACTCAGCTCGTGTCTTTCAATCGTAGGTGTGACCCTTTCCTTTCTGAAATGTTCATAGATGGCTTTGCTCTTGAGGAGAAATCGACTCTGAAACTTCTTGGTCTTTCTCATCAAATCTTTCTTGGAGTTCATACATTAGATTCATTGCTCTTTCCATTTCTCGTAAAGTCGGTTCTCTCTATCGCTCCAACTTTTCCCACACCTGAGGCTATTCTCGATCTCTACAAACCCACAATCAGACCATGTATGAAGTACTGTTGTCATATTTGGGCTCGTGAATCTCTGTCCCATTTGAGGGTTCTTAATAAGGTGCAGAAACGTATCTGTAATTTGATTTGGCCCACCCTTTCTTCTTATCTGCACCCTCTCTCTCACAGACGTGATATTGCTAGTCTCAGTCTTTTCTATAAATACTCTTATGGCATGTGTTCTTCAGAATTATATGATCTATTCCCCGCTTCTTTTGTTCCAGCTCGTCTGACTCGTTGGTCTATTGGTCTCCATCAATTCGCTATTTTGATACCTCATTGTAATACAGCTTCCTATTCCAGTATTTCCCAAAACTGTTGTCTTGTGGAACTCTCTTCCTGCTGACTGTTTTCTTCCTACCTATAACCTTGGTCTTTTCAAGACTAAGGCTAATATGCATCTCTGTCTTTGCGATAATCATCTTTCGTTTTTTTAGCTCTTTACATCAAGTGGCTTCATGCCTTGTCTGGAGCGATTTCCATAAGGCTGCTCTTATTTTATACAGTGTTTTTTGTCTGTTTGTCTATCCGTCCGTCCGGACAGACAAACGGAAGAAATAAAAAGATTCAAATAGTCCATTATAAGCAACATGGAATCTTCATGGCCTCCGTTCAGTATCGAGAGACAATGGACACCCCTTGTAAGAGTGCCTGCGCATGTAATTGCGGAGCAAGGGTTGCACAATCCCCAACCAGACCTCTCCTAAGTCGACATTGCCTGATTCCAGTGGCAAGGAGAAGTCCAAGACGACTAGAAACAATGCCGAGATAAGCGGAGAGCACATACAGCATCTGGTATTCCCAAATGGTCACCCATTTTAGTAGTGACCAGGCTCAACGTTGCTGAATCTTCAACGTGATTATGCCGTAACAAAATGGAATATCATAACAAATGTGATACAATGAACGCCGCGAGGATAGGAAGTGACTCATCGACAGAGACAAAAACAAAAATGTGGGAATGGTCAGTTTCCATTGTTCAGGACAGGTGACTCAGACAAGAATACCGGATACGACATTTAGGAGTGACAACGTTTTACGACAGTTTGACGACAGTAAGGTTTATGGCAAAAAGTTAACGAGTTTGAGTTTCGGAGAGAAGCCGAGCAGTTAGGGATCGAACCTCCATAGAGAGCGGATCGGACCGGAAAACGATGAGATGAGCTGACGACTTGAGCAACGACAATGGGGGTCTCGACAGTCCGCGACGGTGTGTCACAGACACTCATAGTTCTAACTAAATTATACACAACGTATATGTGTTTGTGTTCTTTCTCGAGAGTTGTGTTTCTTTTATTTAACTTGTGGACCAGTGCTGTGCCCTCGACGATTCGTCAATGGATAGATGACTCGGCTAGACGATGAAGACAAGAAGGCTACGGACATACAACGTTGGGGTTGACGGTCGTCGTGTGGGGCAACATGGTTCTACACAAATAATAGTACTTAACTTGTAGGCGTAGAAGGAAAAAGAGAAAGAGAGAGAGAGAGAGAGAGAGAGAGAGATAAATTTGGATTTTGTCTTTTCATTTTTAAAAATTTAACGTGCTTTTGCAAACTCACTTTTTCCAGATTCAAACAATTGAACCCAACAACAAATACCTTCATTTTATTTGACATGTTTTGATCTGTTATCCCTATCTTCGTTGTGATTTTTACAACGTTCCGGTCGTTGTACTCTTTGGGCTTCTTCAAAGTAATTTTGTGGGAGGTGATAGTGACTAAGTGGTTAAAGCCACGAACTGCCGACCTGGAGGTGCCAAGTTCGAATCCAGTTCGTTCCAAAGAAACACTTTCACTTAGGATGTTGGCAACCTTCATGTGGTCCCTCCCGTAAGTACCCAATATTTATTTCTAGAAAGAATTCTGACTAGAAAAGTATCGGGGAAACCAATGCCAAGTTTTTGTACTTTACTTATTCGTTATCACAAAATAAAAATATTGAGATTTCTGAGTAAAACAAATATTTGGTGCTTCTCTATGAAACCATATGAAATATTGCTGTTAAAAAGAAAATAACAAGAAACCTTTATAGATATACTTACTTGTGATGGAAAAAAAATGTTGTTCACCAAAATTTACGGAAATGAACCCAGTAGTTTTGTTTTTATTTACGAAATTCTACTTTTATCCGTAGCCGGAATTTTGCCGCCATTATGAATTTCGTCACTGCTTAACTCCCCTTAATATACCTCTTCATAAATAGAGATTTAAAATGGTGTCAAGTAGAGAGTATTTAATGAAATTATCCCGCTAATTTATTTATTTAATGAAATTATCCTGCTAATTTATTTATTTAATGAAATTATCCCGCTAATTTATTTATTTAATGAAATTATCCCGCTAATTTATTTATTTAATGAAATTATCCCGCTAATTTATTTATTAAATGAAATTATCCCGCTAATTTATTTATTTAATTAAATTATCCCGCTAATTTATTTATTTAATTAAATTATCCTGCTAATTTATTTATTTAAATTATCCCGCTAATTTATTTATTTAATGAAATTATCCCGCTAATTTATTTATTTTATGAAATTATCCTGCTAATTTATTTATTTAATGAAATTATCCCGCTAATTTATTTATTTAATGAAATTATCCCGCTAATTTATTTATTTAATGAAATTATCCTGCTAATTTATTTATTTAATGAAATTATCCCGCTAATTTATTTATTTAATGAAATTATCCCGCTAATTTATTTATTTAAGGAAATTATCCCGCTAATTTATTTATTAAATGAAATTATCCCGCTAATTTATTTATTTAATTAAATTATCCCGCTAATTTATTTATTTAATTAAATTATCCTGCTAATTTATTTATTTAAATTATCCCGCTAATTTATTTATTTAATGAAATTATCCCGCTAGTTTATTTATTTTATGAAATTATCCTGCTAATTTATTTATTTAATGAAATTATCCCGCTAATTTATTTATTTAATGAAATTATCCCGCTAATTTATTTATTTAATGAAATTATCCTGCTAATTTATTTATTTAATGAAATTATCCTGCTAATTTATTTATTTAATGAAATTATCCCGCTAATTTATTTATTTAATGAAATTATCCCGCTAATTTATTTATTTAATGAAATTATCCTGCTAATTTATTTATTTAATGAAATTATCCCGCTAATTTATTTATTTAAGGAAATTATCCCGCTAATTTATTTATTAAATGAAATTATCCCGCTAATTTATTTATTTAATTAAATTATCCCGCTAATTTATTTATTTAATTAAATTATCCTGCTAATTTATTTATTTAAATTATCCCGCTAATTTATTTATTTAATGAAATTATCCCGCTAGTTTATTTATTTTATGAAATTATCCTGCTAATTTATTTATTTAATGAAATCATCCCGTTTATTTATTTATTTAATGAAATTATCCCGCTAATTTATTTATTTAAGGAAATTATCCCGCTAATTTATTTATTTAATGAAATTATCCCGCTAATTTATTTATTTAATTAAATTATCCCGCTAATTTATTTATTTAATTAAATTATCCTGCTAATTTATTTATTTAAATTATCCCGCTAATTTATTTATTTAATGAAATTATCCCGCTAGTTTATTTATTTTATGAAATTATCCTGCTAATTTATTTATTTAATGAAATTATCCCGCTAATTTATTTATTTTATGAAATTATCCTGCTAATTTATTTATTTAATGAAATTATCCCGCTAATTTATTTATTTAATGAAATTATCCCGCTAATTTATTTATTTAATGAAATTATCCTGCTAATTTATTTATTTAATGAAATTATCCCGCTAATTTATTTATTTAATGAAATTATCCCGCTAATTTATTTATTTAAGGAAATTATCCCGCTAATTTATTTATTAAATGAAATTATCCCGCTAATTTATTTATTTAATTAAATTATCCCGCTAATTTATTTATTTAATTAAATTATCCTGCTAATTTATTTATTTAAATTATCCCGCTAATTTATTTATTTAATGAAATTATCCCGCTAGTTTATTTATTTTATGAAATTATCCTGCTAATTTATTTATTTAATGAAATTATCCCGCTAATTTATTTATTTAATGAAATTATCCTGCTAATTTATTTATTTAATGAAATTATCCCGCTAATTTATTTATTTAAGGAAATTATCCCGCTAATTTATTTATTAAATGAAATTATCCCGCTAATTTATTTATTTAATTAAATTATCCCGCTAATTTATTTATTTAATTAAATTATCCTGCTAATTTATTTATTTAATTAAATTATCCTGCTAATTTATTTATTTAAATTATCCCGCTAATTTATTTATTTAATGAAATTATCCCGCTAGTTTATTTATTTTATGAAATTATCCTGCTAATTTATTTATTTAATGAAATTATCCCGCTAATTTATTTATTTAATGAAATTATCCCGCTAATTTATTTATTTAATGAAATTATCCTGCTAATTTATTTATTTAATGAAATTATCCTGCTAATTTATTTATTTAATGAAATTATCCCGCTAATTTATTTATTTAATGAAATTATCCCGCTAATTTATTTATTTAATGAAATTATCCTGCTAATTTATTTATTTAATGAAATTATCCCGCTAATTTATTTATTTAAGGAAATTATCCCGCTAATTTATTTATTAAATGAAATTATCCCGCTAATTTATTTATTTAATTAAATTATCCCGCTAATTTATTTATTTAATTAAATTATCCTGCTAATTTATTTATTTAAATTATCCCGCTAATTTATTTATTTAATGAAATTATCCCGCTAGTTTATTTATTTTATGAAATTATCCTGCTAATTTATTTATTTAATGAAATTATCCCGCTAATTTATTTATTTAATGAAATTATCCCGCTAATTTATTTATTTAAGGAAATTATCCCGCTAATTTATTTATTAAATGAAATTATCCCGCTAATTTATTTATTTAATTAAATTATCCCGCTAATTTATTTATTTAATTAAATTATCCTGCTAATTTATTTATTTAAATTATCCCGCTAATTTATTTATTTAATGAAATTATCCCGCTAGTTTATTTATTTTATGAAATTATCCTGCTAATTTATTTATTTAATGAAATTATCCCGCTAATTTATTTATTTTATGAAATTATCCTGCTAATTTATTTATTTAATGAAATTATCCCGCTAATTTATTTATTTAATGAAATTATCCCGCTAATTTATTTATTTAATGAAATTATCCTGCTAATTTATTTATTTAATGAAATTATCCCGCTAATTTATTTATTTAATGAAATTATCCCGCTAATTTATTTATTTAATGAAATTATCCCGCTAATTTATTTATTAAATGAAATTATCCCGCTAATTTATTTATTTAATTAAATTATCCCGCTAATTTATTTATTTAATTAAATTATCCTGCTAATTTATTTATTTAATTTATCCCGCTAATTTATTTATTTAATGAAATTATCCCGCTAGTTTATTTATTTTATGAAATTATCCTGCTAATTTATTTATTTAATGAAATTATCCCGCTAATTTATTTATTTAATGAAATTATCCCGCTAATTTATTTATTTAATGAAATTATCCTGCTAATTTATTTATTTAATGAAATTATCCCGCTAATTTATTTATTTAATTAAATTATCCTGCTAATTTATTTATTTAATGAAATTATCCTGCTAATTTATTCATTTAATGAAATTATCCTGCTAATTTATTTATTTAATGAAATTATCCCGCTAATTTATTTAATGAAATTATCTCGCTAATTTATTTATTTAATGAAATTATCCCGCTAATTTATTTATTTAATGAAATTATCCCGCTAATTTATTTATTTAATGAAATTATCCAGCTAATTTATTTATTTAATGAAATTATCCAGCTAATTTATTTATTTAATGAAATTATCCCGCTAATTTATTTATTTAATGAAATTATCCCGCTAATTTATTTATTTAATGAAATTATCCCGCTAATTTATTTATTTAATGAAATTATCCCGCTAATTTATTTATTTAATGAAATTATCCCGCTAATTTATTTATTTAATGAAATTATCCTGCTAATTTATTTATTTAATGAAATTATCCCGCTAATTTATTTAATGAAATTATCCCGCTAATTTATTTATTTAATGAAATTATCCTGCTAATTTATTCATTTAATGAAATTATTCCGCTAATTTATTTATTTAATGAAATTATCCCGCTAATTTATTTATTTAATGAAATTATCCCGCTAATTTATTTATTTAATGAAATTATCCCGCTAATTTATTTATTTAATGAAATTATCCCGCTAATTTATTTATTTAATGAAATTATCCCGCTAATTTATTTATTTAATGAAATTATCCCGCTAATTTATTTATTTAATGAAATTATCCTGCTAATTTATTTATTTAAATTATCCCGCTAATTTATTTATTTAATTTAATTATCCCGCTAATTTATTTATTTAATTAAATTATCCCGCTAATTTATTTATTTAATTAAATTATCCTGCTAATTTATTTATTTAATTAAATTTTCCTACTAATTTATTTATTTAATGAAATTATCCCGCTAATTTATTTATTTAATTAAATTATCCCACTAATTTATTTATTTAATGAAATTATCACGCTAATTTATTTATTTAATGAAATTATCCTGCTAATTTATTTATTTAATGAAATTATCCTGCTAATTTATTTATTTAATGAAATTATCTCGCTAATTTATTTATTTAATGAAATTATCCCGCTAATTTATTTATTTAATGAAATTATCCTGCTAATTTATTTATTTAATTAAATTATCCCGCTAATTTATTTATTTAATGAAATTATCCTGATAATTTATTTATTTAATGAAATTATCCTGCTAATTTATTTATTTTATGAAATTATCCTGCTAATTTATTTATTTTATGAAATTATCCTGCTAATTTATTTATTTAATTAAATTATCCTGCTAATTTATTTATTTAATGAAATTATCCCACTAATTTATTTATTTAATGAAATTATCCTACTAATTTATTTATTTAATGAAATTATCCTGCTAATTTATTTATTTAATTAAATTATCCCGCTAATTTATTTATTTAATTAAATTATCCCGCTAATTTATTTATTTAATGAAATTATCCCGCTAATTTATTTATTTAATGAAATTATCCTACTAATTTATTTATTTAATTAAATTATCCTGCTAATTTATTTATTTAATGAAATTATCCTGCTAATTTATTTATTTAATGAAATTATCCCACTAATTTATTTATTTAATGAAATTATCCCGCTAATTTATTTATTTAATGAAATTATCCTGCTAATTTATTTATTTAATGAAATTATCCTGCTAATTTATTTATTTAATGAAATTATCTCGCTAATTTATTTATTTAATGAAATTATCCCGCTAATTTATTTATTTAATGAAATTATCCTGCTAATTTATTTATTTAATTAAATTATCCCGCTAATTTATTTATTTAATGAAATTATCCTGATAATTTATTTATTTAATGAAATTATCCTGCTAATTTATTTATTTTATGAAATTATCCTGCTAATTTATTTATTTTATGAAATTATCCTGCTAATTTATTTATTTAATTAAATTATCCTGCTAATTTATTTATTTAATGAAATTATCCCACTAATTTATTTATTTAATGAAATTATCCTGCTAATTTATTTATTTATGGATATTATCCCGCTAATTTATTTATTTAAGGAAATTATCCCGCTAATTTATTTATTTAATGAAATTATCCTGCTAATTTATTTATTTAATGAAATTATCCCGCTAATTTATTTATTTAATGAAATTATCCCGCTAATTTATTTATTTAATGAAATTATCCCGCTAATTTATTTATTTAAGGAAATTATCCCGCTAATTTATTTATTTAATGAAATTATCCTGCTAATTTATTTATTTAATGAAATTATCCCGCTAATTTATTTATTTAATGAAATTATCCCGCTAATTTATTTATTTAATGAAATTATCCCGCTAATTTATTAATTTAATGAAATTATCCCGCTAATTTATTTATTTATGAATATTATCCCGCTAATTTATTTATTTAAGGAAATTATCCCGCTAATTTATTTATTTAATGAAATTATCCTGCTAATTTATTTATTTAATGAAATTATCCCGCTAATTTATTTATTTAATGAAATTATCCTGCTAATTTATTTATTTAATGAAATTATCCCGCTAATTTATTTATTTAATGAAATTATCCTGCTAATTTATTTATTTAATGAAATTATCCTGCTAATTTATTTATTTAATGAAATTATCCCGCTAATTTATTTATTTAATGAAATTATCCCGCTAATTTATTTATTTAATGAAATTATCCCGCTAATTTATTTATTTAATGAAATTATCCTGCTAATTTATTTATTTAATGAAATTATCCTGCTAATTTATTTATTTAATGAAATTATCCCGCTAATTTATTTATTTAATGAAATTATCCTGCTAATTTATTTATTTAATGAAATTATCCTGCTAATTTATTTATTTAATGAAATTATCCCGCTAATTTATTTATTTAATGAAATTATCCCGCTAATTTATTTATTTAATGAAATTATCCCGCTAATTTATTTATTTAATGAAATTATCCTGCTAATTTATTTATTTAATGAAATTATCCTGCTAATTTATTTATTTAATGAAATTATCCCGCTAATTTATTTATTTAATGAAATTATCCTGCTAATTTATTTATTTAATGAAATTATCCCGCTAATTTATTTATTTAATGAAATTATCCTGCTAATTTATTTATTTAATGAAATTATCCTGCTAATTTATTTATTTAATGAAATTATCCCGCTAATTTATTTATTTAATGAAATTATCCCGCTAATTTATTTATTTAATGAAATTATCCTGCTAATTTCTTTATTTAATGAAATTATCCCGCTAATTTATTTATTTAATGAAATTATCCTGCTAATTTATTTATTTAATGAAATTATCCCGCTAATTTATTTATTTAATGAAATTATCCTGCTAATTTATTTATTTAATGAAATTATCCCGCTAATTTATTTATTTAATGAAATTATACCGCTAATTTATTTATTTAATGAAATTATACCGCTAATTTATTTATTTAATGAAATTATCCTGCTAATTTATTTATTTAATGAAATTATCCCGCTAATTTATTTATTTAATGAAATTATCCTGCTAATTTATTTATTTAATGAAATTATCCCGCTAATTTATTTATTAAATGAAATTATCCTGCTAATTTATTTATTTAATGAAATTATCCTGCTAATTTACTTATTTAATGAAATTATCCTGCTAATTTATTTATTGAATGAAATTATCCCGCTAATTTATTTATTTAATGAAATTATCTCGCTAATTTATTTATTTAATGAAATTATCCCGCTAATTTATTTATTTAATTAAATTATCCCGCTAATTTATTTATTTAATGAAATTATCCTGCCAATTTATTTATTTAATGAAATTATCCCGCTAATTTATTTATTTAATTAAATTATCCCGCTAATTTATTTATTTAATTAAATTATCCCGCTAATTGATTTATTTAATTAAATTATCCTGCTAATTTATTTATTTAATTATCCTGCTAATTTATTTATTTAATGAAATTATCCCGCTAATTTATTTATTTAATGAAATTATCCCGCTAATTTATTTATTTAATGAAATTATCCTGCTAATTTATTTATTTAATGAAATTATCCCGCTAATTTATTTATTTAATTAAATTATCCCGCTAATTTATTTATTTAAATTATCCCGCTAATTTATTTATTTAATTAAATTATCCTGCTAATTTATTTATTTAATTAAATTATCCCGCTAATTTATTTATTTAATTATCCCGCTAATTTATTTATTTAATTATCCTGCTAATTTATTTATTTAATTATCCTGCTAATTTATTTATTTAATTATCCTGCTAATTTATTTATTTAATGAAATTATCCTGCTAATTTATTTATTTAATGAAATTATCCTGCTAATTTATTTATTTAATGAAATTATCCCGCTAATTTTTTTATTTAATGAAACTATCCCGCTAATTTATTTATTTAATGAAATTATCCTGCTAATTTATTTATTTAATTAAATTATCCCGCTAATTTATTTATTTAATGAAATTATCCCGCTAATTTATTTATTTAATTAAATTATCCCGCTAATTTATTTATTTAATTATCCCGCTAATTTATTTATTTAATTATCCTTCTAATTTATTTATTTAATGAAATTATCCTGCTAATTTATTTATTTAATGAAATTATCCTTCTAATTTATTTATTTAATGAAATTATCCTGCTAATTTATTTATTTAATGAAATTATCCTGCTAATTTATTTATTTAATGAAATTATCCCGCTAATTTATTTATTTAATGAAATTATCCTGCTAATTTATTTATTTAATGAAATTATCCCGCTAATTTATTTATTTAATGAAATTATCCGCCTAATTTATTTATTTAATGAAATTATCCCGCTAATTTATTTATTTTATGAAATTATCCTGCTAATTTATTTATTTAATGAAATTATCCCGCTAATTTATTTATTTAATGAAATTATCCCGCTAATTTATTTATTTAATGAAATTATCCTGCTAATTTATTTATTTAATGAAATTATCCCGCTAATTTATTTATTTAATGAAATTATCCCGCTAATTTATTTATTTAAGGAAATTATCCCGCTAATTTATTTATTAAATGAAATTATCCCGCTAATTTATTTATTTAATTAAATTATCCCGCTAATTTATTTATTTAATTAAATTATCCTGCTAATTTATTTATTTAAATTATCCCGCTAATTTATTTATTTAATGAAATTATCCCGCTAGTTTATTTATTTTATGAAATTATCCTGCTAATTTATTTATTTAATGAAATTATCCCGCTAATTTATTTATTTAATGAAATTATCCCGCTAATTTATTTATTTAATGAAATTATCCTGCTAATTTATTTATTTAATGAAATTATCCTGCTAATTTATTTATTTAATGAAATTATCCCGCTAATTTATTTATTTAATGAAATTATCCCGCTAATTTATTTATTTAATGAAATTATCCTGCTAATTTATTTATTTAATGAAATTATCCCGCTAATTTATTTATTTAAGGAAATTATCCCGCTAATTTATTTATTAAATGAAATTATCCCGCTAATTTATTTATTTAATTAAATTATCCCGCTAATTTATTTATTTAATTAAATTATCCTGCTAATTTATTTATTTAAATTATCCCGCTAATTTATTTATTTAATGAAATTATCCCGCTAGTTTATTTATTTTATGAAATTATCCTGCTAATTTATTTATTTAATGAAATCATCCCGTTTATTTATTTATTTAATGAAATTATCCCGCTAATTTATTTATTTAAGGAAATTATCCCGCTAATTTATTTATTTAATGAAATTATCCCGCTAATTTATTTATTTAATTAAATTATCCCGCTAATTTATTTATTTAATTAAATTATCCTGCTAATTTATTTATTTAAATTATCCCGCTAATTTATTTATTTAATGAAATTATCCCGCTAGTTTATTTATTTTATGAAATTATCCTGCTAATTTATTTATTTAATGAAATTATCCCGCTAATTTATTTATTTTATGAAATTATCCTGCTAATTTATTTATTTAATGAAATTATCCCGCTAATTTATTTATTTAATGAAATTATCCCGCTAATTTATTTATTTAATGAAATTATCCTGCTAATTTATTTATTTAATGAAATTATCCCGCTAATTTATTTATTTAATGAAATTATCCCGCTAATTTATTTATTTAAGGAAATTATCCCGCTAATTTATTTATTAAATGAAATTATCCCGCTAATTTATTTATTTAATTAAATTATCCCGCTAATTTATTTATTTAATTAAATTATCCTGCTAATTTATTTATTTAAATTATCCCGCTAATTTATTTATTTAATGAAATTATCCCGCTAGTTTATTTATTTTATGAAATTATCCTGCTAATTTATTTATTTAATGAAATTATCCCGCTAATTTATTTATTTAATGAAATTATCCTGCTAATTTATTTATTTAATGAAATTATCCCGCTAATTTATTTATTTAAGGAAATTATCCCGCTAATTTATTTATTAAATGAAATTATCCCGCTAATTTATTTATTTAATTAAATTATCCCGCTAATTTATTTATTTAATTAAATTATCCTGCTAATTTATTTATTTAATTAAATTATCCTGCTAATTTATTTATTTAAATTATCCCGCTAATTTATTTATTTAATGAAATTATCCCGCTAGTTTATTTATTTTATGAAATTATCCTGCTAATTTATTTATTTAATGAAATTATCCCGCTAATTTATTTATTTAATGAAATTATCCCGCTAATTTATTTATTTAATGAAATTATCCTGCTAATTTATTTATTTAATGAAATTATCCTGCTAATTTATTTATTTAATGAAATTATCCCGCTAATTTATTTATTTAATGAAATTATCCCGCTAATTTATTTATTTAATGAAATTATCCTGCTAATTTATTTATTTAATGAAATTATCCCGCTAATTTATTTATTTAAGGAAATTATCCCGCTAATTTATTTATTAAATGAAATTATCCCGCTAATTTATTTATTTAATTAAATTATCCCGCTAATTTATTTATTTAATTAAATTATCCTGCTAATTTATTTATTTAAATTATCCCGCTAATTTATTTATTTAATGAAATTATCCCGCTAGTTTATTTATTTTATGAAATTATCCTGCTAATTTATTTATTTAATGAAATTATCCCGCTAATTTATTTATTTAATGAAATTATCCCGCTAATTTATTTATTTAAGGAAATTATCCCGCTAATTTATTTATTAAATGAAATTATCCCGCTAATTTATTTATTTAATTAAATTATCCCGCTAATTTATTTATTTAATTAAATTATCCTGCTAATTTATTTATTTAAATTATCCCGCTAATTTATTTATTTAATGAAATTATCCCGCTAGTTTATTTATTTTATGAAATTATCCTGCTAATTTATTTATTTAATGAAATTATCCCGCTAATTTATTTATTTTATGAAATTATCCTGCTAATTTATTTATTTAATGAAATTATCCCGCTAATTTATTTATTTAATGAAATTATCCCGCTAATTTATTTATTTAATGAAATTATCCTGCTAATTTATTTATTTAATGAAATTATCCCGCTAATTTATTTATTTAATGAAATTATCCCGCTAATTTATTTATTTAATGAAATTATCCCGCTAATTTATTTATTAAATGAAATTATCCCGCTAATTTATTTATTTAATTAAATTATCCCGCTAATTTATTTATTTAATTAAATTATCCTGCTAATTTATTTATTTAATTTATCCCGCTAATTTATTTATTTAATGAAATTATCCCGCTAGTTTATTTATTTTATGAAATTATCCTGCTAATTTATTTATTTAATGAAATTATCCCGCTAATTTATTTATTTAATGAAATTATCCCGCTAATTTATTTATTTAATGAAATTATCCTGCTAATTTATTTATTTAATGAAATTATCCCGCTAATTTATTTATTTAATTAAATTATCCTGCTAATTTATTTATTTAATGAAATTATCCTGCTAATTTATTCATTTAATGAAATTATCCTGCTAATTTATTTATTTAATGAAATTATCCCGCTAATTTATTTAATGAAATTATCTCGCTAATTTATTTATTTAATGAAATTATCCCGCTAATTTATTTATTTAATGAAATTATCCCGCTAATTTATTTATTTAATGAAATTATCCAGCTAATTTATTTATTTAATGAAATTATCCAGCTAATTTATTTATTTAATGAAATTATCCCGCTAATTTATTTATTTAATGAAATTATCCCGCTAATTTATTTATTTAATGAAATTATCCCGCTAATTTATTTATTTAATGAAATTATCCCGCTAATTTATTTATTTAATGAAATTATCCCGCTAATTTATTTATTTAATGAAATTATCCTGCTAATTTATTTATTTAATGAAATTATCCCGCTAATTTATTTAATGAAATTATCCCGCTAATTTATTTATTTAATGAAATTATCCTGCTAATTTATTCATTTAATGAAATTATTCCGCTAATTTATTTATTTAATGAAATTATCCCGCTAATTTATTTATTTAATGAAATTATCCCGCTAATTTATTTATTTAATGAAATTATCCCGCTAATTTATTTATTTAATGAAATTATCCCGCTAATTTATTTATTTAATGAAATTATCCCGCTAATTTATTTATTTAATGAAATTATCCCGCTAATTTATTTATTTAATGAAATTATCCTGCTAATTTATTTATTTAAATTATCCCGCTAATTTATTTATTTAATTTAATTATCCCGCTAATTTATTTATTTAATTAAATTATCCCGCTAATTTATTTATTTAATTAAATTATCCTGCTAATTTATTTATTTAATTAAATTTTCCTACTAATTTATTTATTTAATGAAATTATCCCGCTAATTTATTTATTTAATTAAATTATCCCACTAATTTATTTATTTAATGAAATTATCCCGCTAATTTATTTATTTAATGAAATTATCCTGCTAATTTATTTATTTAATGAAATTATCCTGCTAATTTATTTATTTAATGAAATTATCTCGCTAATTTATTTATTTAATGAAATTATCCCGCTAATTTATTTATTTAATGAAATTATCCTGCTAATTTATTTATTTAATTAAATTATCCCGCTAATTTATTATATTTAATGAAATTATCCTGATAATTTATTTATTTAATGAAATTATCCTGCTAATTTATTTATTTTATGAAATTATCCTGCTAATTTATTTATTTTATGAAATTATCCTGCTAATTTATTTATTTAATTAAATTATCCTGCTAATTTATTTATTTAATTAAATTATCCCACTAATTTATTTATTTAATGAAATTATCCTACTAATTTATTTATTTAATGAAATTATCCTGCTAATTTATTTATTTAATTAAATTATCCCGCTAATTTATTTATTTAATTAAATTATCCCGCTAATTTATTTATTTAATGAAATTATCCCGCTAATTTATTTATTTAATGAAATTATCCTACTAATTTATTTATTTAATTAAATTATCCTGCTAATTTATTTATTTAATGAAATTATCCTGCTAATTTATTTATTTAATGAAATTATCCCACTAATTTATTTATTTAATGAAATTATCCCGCTAATTTATTTATTTAATGAAATTATCCTGCTAATTTATTTATTTAATGAAATTATCCTGCTAATTTATTTATTTAATGAAATTATCTCGCTAATTTATTTATTTAATGAAATTATCCCGCTAATTTATTTATTTAATGAAATTATCCCGCTAATTTATTTATTTAATGAAATTATCCTGATAATTTATTTATTTAATGAAATTATCCTGCTAATTTATTTATTTTATGAAATTATCCTGCTAATTTATTTATTTTATGAAATTATCCTGCTAATTTATTTATTTAATTAAATTATCCTGCTAATTTATTTATTTAATGAAATTATCCCACTAATTTATTTATTTAATGAAATTATCCTGCTAATTTATTTATTTATGGATATTATCCCGCTAATTTATTTATTTAAGGAAATTATCCCGCTAATTTATTTATTTAATGAAATTATCCTGCTAATTTATTTATTTAATGAAATTATCCCGCTAATTTATTTATTTAATGAAATTATCCCGCTAATTTATTTATTTAATGAAATTATCCCGCTAATTTATTTATTTAAGGAAATTATCCCGCTAATTTATTTATTTAATGAAATTATCCTGCTAATTTATTTATTTAATGAAATTATCCCGCTAATTTATTTATTTAATGAAATTATCCCGCTAATTTATTTATTTAATGAAATTATCCCGCTAATTTATTAATTTAATGAAATTATCCCGCTAATTTATTTATTTATGAATATTATCCCGCTAATTTATTTATTTAAGGAAATTATCCCGCTAATTTATTTATTTAATGAAATTATCCTGCTAATTTATTTATTTAATGAAATTATCCCGCTAATTTATTTATTTAATGAAATTATCCTGCTAATTTATTTATTTAATGAAATTATCCCGCTAATTTATTTATTTAATGAAATTATCCTGCTAATTTATTTATTTAATGAAATTATCCTGCTAATTTATTTATTTAATGAAATTATCCCGCTAATTTATTTATTTAATGAAATTATCCCGCTAATTTATTTATTTAATGAAATTATCCCGCTAATTTATTTATTTAATGAAATTATCCTGCTAATTTATTTATTTAATGAAATTATCCTGCTAATTTATTTATTTAATGAAATTATCCCGCTAATTTATTTATTTAATGAAATTATCCTGCTAATTTATTTATTTAATGAAATTATCCTGCTAATTTATTTATTTAATGAAATTATCCCGCTAATTTATTTATTTAATGAAATTATCCCGCTAATTTATTTATTTAATGAAATTATCCCGCTAATTTATTTATTTAATGAAATTATCTTGCTAATTTATTTATTTAATGAAATTATCCTGCTAATTTATTTATTTAATGAAATTATCCCGCTAATTTATTTATTTAATGAAATTATCCTGCTAATTTATTTATTTAATGAAATTATCCCGCTAATTTATTTATTTAATGAAATTATCCTGCTAATTTATTTATTTAATGAAATTATCCTGCTAATTTATTTATTTAATGAAATTATCCCGCTAATTTATTTATTTAATGAAATTATCCCGCTAATTTATTTATTTAATGAAATTATCCTGCTAATTTCTTTATTTAATGAAATTATCCCGCTAATTTATTTATTTAATGAAATTATCCTGCTAATTTATTTATTTAATGAAATTATCCCGCTAATTTATTTATTTAATGAAATTATCCTGCTAATTTATTTATTTAATGAAATTATCCCGCTAATTTATTTATTTAATGAAATTATACCGCTAATTTATTTATTTAATGAAATTATACCGCTAATTTATTTATTTAATGAAATTATCCTGCTAATTTATTTATTTAATGAAATTATCCCGCTAATTTATTTATTTAATGAAATTATCCTGCTAATTTATTTATTTAATGAAATTATCCCGCTAATTTATTTATTAAATGAAATTATCCTGCTAATTTATTTATTTAATGAAATTATCCTGCTAATTTACTTATTTAATGAAATTATCCTGCTAATTTATTTATTGAATGAAATTATCCCGCTAATTTATTTATTTAATGAAATTATCTCGCTAATTTATTTATTTAATGAAATTATCCCGCTAATTTATTTATTTAATTAAATTATCCCGCTAATTTATTTATTTAATGAAATTATCCTGCCAATTTATTTATTTAATGAAATTATCCCGCTAATTTATTTATTTAATAAAATTATCCCGCTAATTTATTTATTTAATTAAATTATCCCGCTAATTTATTTATTTAATTAAATTATCCTGCTAATTTATTTATTTAATTATCCTGCTAATTTATTTATTTAATGAAATTATCCCGCTAATTTATTTATTTAATGAAATTATCCCGCTAATTTATTTATTTAATGAAATTATCCTGCTAATTTATTTATTTAATGAAATTATCCCGCTAATTTATTTATTTAATTAAATTATCCCGCTAATTTATTTATTTAAATTATCCCGCTAATTTATTTATTTAATTAAATTATCCTGCTAATTTATTTATTTAATTAAATTATCCCGCTAATTTATTTATTTAATTATCCCGCTAATTTATTTATTTAATTATCCTGCTAATTTATTTATTTAATTATCCTGCTAATTTATTTATTTAATTATCCTGCTAATTTATTTATTTAATGAAATTATCCTGCTAATTTATTTATTTAATGAAATTATCCTGCTAATTTATTTATTTAATGAAATTATCCCGCTAATTTTTTTATTTAATGAAACTATCCCGCTAATTTATTTATTTAATGAAATTATCCTGCTAATTTATTTATTTAATTAAATTATCCCGCTAATTTATTTATTTAATGAAATTATCCCGCTAATTTATTTATTTAATTAAATTATCCCGCTAATTTATTTATTTAATTATCCCGCTAATTTATTTATTTAATTATCCTTCTAATTTATTTATTTAATGAAATTATCCTGCTAATTTATTTATTTAATGAAATTATCCTTCTAATTTATTTATTTAATGAAATTATCCTGCTAATTTATTTATTTAATGAAATTATCCTGCTAATTTATTTATTTAATGAAATTATCCCGCTAATTTATTTATTTAATGAAATTATCCTGCTAATTTATTTATTTAATGAAATTATCCCGCTAATTTATTTATTTAATGAAATTATCCGCCTAATTTATTTATTTAATGAAATTATCCCGCTAATTTATTTATTTTATGAAATTATCCTGCTAATTTATTTATTTAATGAAATTATCCCGCTAATTTATTTATTTAATGAAATTATCCCGCTAATTTATTTATTTAATGAAATTATCCTGCTAATTTATTTATTTAATGAAATTATCCCGCTAATTTATTTATTTAATGAAATTATCCCGCTAATTTATTTATTTAAGGAAATTATCCCGCTAATTTATTTATTAAATGAAATTATCCCGCTAATTTATTTATTTAATTAAATTATCCCGCTAATTTATTTATTTAATTAAATTATCCTGCTAATTTATTTATTTAAATTATCCCGCTAATTTATTTATTTAATGAAATTATCCCGCTAGTTTATTTATTTTATGAAATTATCCTGCTAATTTATTTATTTAATGAAATTATCCCGCTAATTTATTTATTTAATGAAATTATCCCGCTAATTTATTTATTTAATGAAATTATCCTGCTAATTTATTTATTTAATGAAATTATCCTGCTAATTTATTTATTTAATGAAATTATCCCGCTAATTTATTTATTTAATGAAATTATCCCGCTAATTTATTTATTTAATGAAATTATCCTGCTAATTTATTTATTTAATGAAATTATCCCGCTAATTTATTTATTTAAGGAAATTATCCCGCTAATTTATTTATTAAATGAAATTATCCCGCTAATTTATTTATTTAATTAAATTATCCCGCTAATTTATTTATTTAATTAAATTATCCTGCTAATTTATTTATTTAAATTATCCCGCTAATTTATTTATTTAATGAAATTATCCCGCTAGTTTATTTATTTTATGAAATTATCCTGCTAATTTATTTATTTAATGAAATCATCCCGTTTATTTATTTATTTAATGAAATTATCCCGCTAATTTATTTATTTAAGGAAATTATCCCGCTAATTTATTTATTTAATGAAATTATCCCGCTAATTTATTTATTTAATTAAATTATCCCGCTAATTTATTTATTTAATTAAATTATCCTGCTAATTTATTTATTTAAATTATCCCGCTAATTTATTTATTTAATGAAATTATCCCGCTAGTTTATTTATTTTATGAAATTATCCTGCTAATTTATTTATTTAATGAAATTATCCCGCTAATTTATTTATTTTATGAAATTATCCTGCTAATTTATTTATTTAATGAAATTATCCCGCTAATTTATTTATTTAATGAAATTATCCCGCTAATTTATTTATTTAATGAAATTATCCTGCTAATTTATTTATTTAATGAAATTATCCCGCTAATTTATTTATTTAATGAAATTATTCCGCTAATTTATTTATTTAAGGAAATTATCCCGCTAATTTATTTATTAAATGAAATTATCCCGCTAATTTATTTATTTAATTAAATTATCCCGCTAATTTATTTATTTAATTAAATTATCCTGCTAATTTATTTATTTAAATTATCCCGCTAATTTATTTATTTAATGAAATTATCCCGCTAGTTTATTTATTTTATGAAATTATCCTGCTAATTTATTTATTTAATGAAATTATCCCGCTAATTTATTTATTTAATGAAATTATCCTGCTAATTTATTTATTTAATGAAATTATCCCGCTAATTTATTTATTTAAGGAAATTATCCCGCTAATTTATTTATTAAATGAAATTATCCCGCTAATTTATTTATTTAATTAAATTATCCCGCTAATTTATTTATTTAATTAAATTATCCTGCTAATTTATTTATTTAATTAAATTATCCTGCTAATTTATTTATTTAAATTATCCCGCTAATTTATTTATTTAATGAAATTATCCCGCTAGTTTATTTATTTTATGAAATTATCCTGCTAATTTATTTATTTAATGAAATTATCCCGCTAATTTATTTATTTAATGAAATTATCCCGCTAATTTATTTATTTAATGAAATTATCCTGCTAATTTATTTATTTAATGAAATTATCCTGCTAATTTATTTATTTAATGAAATTATCCCGCTAATTTATTTATTTAATGAAATTATCCCGCTAATTTATTTATTTAATGAAATTATCCTGCTAATTTATTTATTTAATGAAATTATCCCGCTAATTTATTTATTTAAGGAAATTATCCCGCTAATTTATTTATTAAATGAAATTATCCCGCTAATTTATTTATTTAATTAAATTATCCCGCTAATTTATTTATTTAATTAAATTATCCTGCTAATTTATTTATTTAAATTATCCCGCTAATTTATTTATTTAATGAAATTATCCCGCTAGTTTATTTATTTTATGAAATTATCCTGCTAATTTATTTATTTAATGAAATTATCCCGCTAATTTATTTATTTAATGAAATTATCCCGCTAATTTATTTATTTAAGGAAATTATCCCGCTAATTTATTTATTAAATGAAATTATCCCGCTAATTTATTTATTTAATTAAATTATCCCGCTAATTTATTTATTTAATTAAATTATCCTGCTAATTTATTTATTTAAATTATCCCGCTAATTTATTTATTTAATGAAATTATCCCGCTAGTTTATTTATTTTATGAAATTATCCTGCTAATTTATTTATTTAATGAAATTATCCCGCTAATTTATTTATTTTATGAAATTATCCTGCTAATTTATTTATTTAATGAAATTATCCCGCTAATTTATTTATTTAATGAAATTATCCCGCTAATTTATTTATTTAATGAAATTATCCTGCTAATTTATTTATTTAATGAAATTATCCCGCTAATTTATTTATTTAATGAAATTATCCCGCTAATTTATTTATTTAATGAAATTATCCCGCTAATTTATTTATTAAATGAAATTATCCCGCTAATTTATTTATTTAATTAAATTATCCCGCTAATTTATTTATTTAATTAAATTATCCTGCTAATTTATTTATTTAATTTATCCCGCTAATTTATTTATTTAATGAAATTATCCCGCTAGTTTATTTATTTTATGAAATTATCCTGCTAATTTATTTATTTAATGAAATTATCCCGCTAATTTATTTATTTAATGAAATTATCCCGCTAATTTATTTATTTAATGAAATTATCCTGCTAATTTATTTATTTAATGAAATTATCCCGCTAATTTATTTATTTAATTAAATTATCCTGCTAATTTATTTATTTAATGAAATTATCCTGCTAATTTATTCATTTAATGAAATTATCCTGCTAATTTATTTATTTAATGAAATTATCCCGCTAATTTATTTAATGAAATTATCTCGCTAATTTATTTATTTAATGAAATTATCCCGCTAATTTATTTATTTAATGAAATTATCCCGCTAATTTATTTATTTAATGAAATTATCCAGCTAATTTATTTATTTAATGAAATTATCCAGCTAATTTATTTATTTAATGAAATTATCCCGCTAATTTATTTATTTAATGAAATTATCCCGCTAATTTATTTATTTAATGAAATTATCCCGCTAATTTATTTATTTAATGAAATTATCCCGCTAATTTATTTATTTAATGAAATTATCCCGCTAATTTATTTATTTAATGAAATTATCCTGCTAATTTATTTATTTAATGAAATTATCCCGCTAATTTATTTAATGAAATTATCCCGCTAATTTATTTATTTAATGAAATTATCCTGCTAATTTATTCATTTAATGAAATTATTCCGCTAATTTATTTATTTAATGAAATTATCCCGCTAATTTATTTATTTAATGAAATTATCCCGCTAATTTATTTATTTAATGAAATTATCCCGCTAATTTATTTATTTAATGAAATTATCCCGCTAATTTATTTATTTAATGAAATTATCCCGCTAATTTATTTATTTAATGAAATTATCCCGCTAATTTATTTATTTAATGAAATTATCCTGCTAATTTATTTATTTAAATTATCCCGCTAATTTATTTATTTAATTTAATTATCCCGCTAATTTATTTATTTAATTAAATTATCCCGCTAATTTATTTATTTAATTAAATTATCCTGCTAATTTATTTATTTAATTAAATTTTCCTACTAATTTATTTATTTAATGAAATTATCCCGCTAATTTATTTATTTAATTAAATTATCCCACTAATTTATTTATTTAATGAAATTATCCCGCTAATTTATTTATTTAATGAAATTATCCTGCTAATTTATTTATTTAATGAAATTATCCTGCTAATTTATTTATTTAATGAAATTATCTCGCTAATTTATTTATTTAATGAAATTATCCCGCTAATTTATTTATTTAATGAAATTATCCTGCTAATTTATTTATTTAATTAAATTATCCCGCTAATTTATTTATTTAATGAAATTATCCTGATAATTTATTTATTTAATGAAATTATCCTGCTAATTTATTTATTTTATGAAATTATCCTGCTAATTTATTTATTTTATGAAATTATCCTGCTAATTTATTTATTTAATTAAATTATCCTGCTAATTTATTTATTTAATGAAATTATCCCACTAATTTATTTATTTAATGAAATTATCCTACTAATTTATTTATTTAATGAAATTATCCTGCTAATTTATTTATTTAATTAAATTATCCCGCTAATTTATTTATTTAATTAAATTATCCCGCTAATTTATTTATTTAATGAAATTATCCCGCTAATTTATTTATTTAATGAAATTATCCTACTAATTTATTTATTTAATTAAATTATCCTGCTAATTTATTTATTTAATGAAATTATCCTGCTAATTTATTTATTTAATGAAATTATCCCACTAATTTATTTATTTAATGAAATTATCCCGCTAATTTATTTATTTAATGAAATTATCCTGCTAATTTATTTATTTAATGAAATTATCCTGCTAATTTATTTATTTAATGAAATTATCTCGCTAATTTATTTATTTAATGAAATTATCCCGCTAATTTATTTATTTAATGAAATTATCCTGCTAATTTATTTATTTAATTAAATTATCCCGCTAATTTATTTATTTAATGAAATTATCCTGATAATTTATTTATTTAATGAAATTATCCTGCTAATTTATTTATTTTATGAAATTATCCTGCTAATTTATTTATTTTATGAAATTATCCTGCTAATTTATTTATTTAATTAAATTATCCTGCTAATTTATTTATTTAATGAAATTATCCCACTAATTTATTTATTTAATGAAATTATCCTGCTAATTTATTTATTTATGGATATTATCCCGCTAATTTATTTATTTAAGGAAATTATCCCGCTAATTTATTTATTTAATGAAATTATCCTGCTAATTTATTTATTTAATGAAATTATCCCGCTAATTTATTTATTTAATGAAATTATCCCGCTAATTTATTTATTTAATGAAATTATCCCGCTAATTTATTTATTTAAGGAAATTATCCCGCTAATTTATTTATTTAATGAAATTATCCTGCTAATTTATTTATTTAATGAAATTATCCCGCTAATTTATTTATTTAATGAAATTATCCCGCTAATTTATTTATTTAATGAAATTATCCCGCTAATTTATTAATTTAATGAAATTATCCCGCTAATTTATTTATTTATGAATATTATCCCGCTAATTTATTTATTTAAGGAAATTATCCCGCTAATTTATTTATTTAATGAAATTATCCTGCTAATTTATTTATTTAATGAAATTATCCCGCTAATTTATTTATTTAATGAAATTATCCTGCTAATTTATTTATTTAATGAAATTATCCCGCTAATTTATTTATTTAATGAAATTATCCTGCTAATTTATTTATTTAATGAAATTATCCTGCTAATTTATTTATTTAATGAAATTATCCCGCTAATTTATTTATTTAATGAAATTATCCCGCTAATTTATTTATTTAATGAAATTATCCCGCTAATTTATTTATTTAATGAAATTATCCTGCTAATTTATTTATTTAATGAAATTATCCTGCTAATTTATTTATTTAATGAAATTATCCCGCTAATTTATTTATTTAATGAAATTATCCTGCTAATTTATTTATTTAATGAAATTATCCTGCTAATTTATTTATTTAATGAAATTATCCCGCTAATTTATTTATTTAATGAAATTATCCCGCTAATTTATTTATTTAATGAAATTATCCCGCTAATTTATTTATTTAATGAAATTATCCTGCTAATTTATTTATTTAATGAAATTATCCTGCTAATTTATTTATTTAATGAAATTATCCCGCTAATTTATTTATTTAATGAAATTATCCTGCTAATTTATTTATTTAATGAAATTATCCCGCTAATTTATTTATTTAATGAAATTATCCTGCTAATTTATTTATTTAATGAAATTATCCTGCTAATTTATTTATTTAATGAAATTATCCCGCTAATTTATTTATTTAATGAAATTATCCCGCTAATTTATTTATTTAATGAAATTATCCTGCTAATTTATTTATTTAATGAAATTATCCCGCTAATTTATTTATTTAATGAAATTATCCTGCTAATTTATTTATTTAATGAAATTATCCCGCTAATTTATTTATTAAATGAAATTATCCTGCTAATTTATTTATTTAATGAAATTATCCTGCTAATTTACTTATTTAATGAAATTATCCTGCTAATTTATTTATTGAATGAAATTATCCCGCTAATTTATTTATTTAATGAAATTATCTCGCTAATTTATTTATTTAATGAAATTATCCCGCTAATTTATTTATTTAATTAAATTATCCCGCTAATTTATTTATTTAATGAAATTATCCTGCTAATTTATTTATTTAATGAAATTATCCCGCTAATTTATTTATTTAATTAAATTATCCCGCTAATTTATTTATTTAATTAAATTATCCCGCTAATTTATTTATTTAATTAAATTATCCTGCTAATTTATTTATTTAATTATCCTGCTAATTTATTCATTTAATGAAATTATCCTGCTAATTTATTTATTTAATGAAATTATCCCGCTAATTAATTTATTTAATGAAATTATCCCGCTAATTTATTTATTTAATGAAATTATCCCGCTAATTTATTTATTTAATGAAATTATCCCGCTAATTTATTTATTTAATGAAATTATCCTGCTAATTTATTTATTTAATTAAATTATCCTGCTAATTTATTTATTTAATGAAATTATCCCGCTAATTTATTTATTTAATGAAATTATCCCGCTAGTTTATTTATTTAATGAAATTATCCCGCTAATTAATTTATTAAATGAAATTATCCCGCTAATTTATTTATTAAATGAAATTATCCCGCTAATTTATTTATTTAATGAAATTATCCTGCTAATTTATTTATTTAATGAAATTATCCCGCTAATTTATTTATTTAATGAAATTATCCTGCTAATTTATTTATTTAATGAAATTATCCTGCTAATTTATTTATTTAATGAAATTATCCCGCTAATTTATTTATTTAATGAAATTATCCCGCTAATTTATTTATTTAATGAAATTATCCCGCTAATTTATTTATTTAATGAAATTATCCTGCTAATTTATTTATTTAATGAAATTATCCTGCTAATTTATTTATTTAATGAAATTATCCCGCTAATTTATTTATTTAATGAAATTATCCTGCTAATTTATTTATTTAATGAAATTATCCCGCTAATTTATTTATTTAATGAAATTATCCTGCTAATTTTTTTATTTAATGAAATTATCCTGCTAATTTATTTATTTAATGAAATTATCCCGCTAATTTATTTATTTAATGAAATTATCCCGCTAATTTATTTATTTAATGAAATTATCCTGCTAATTTCTTTATTTAATGAAATTATCCCGCTAATTTATTTATTTAATGAAATTATCCTGCTAATTTATTTATTTAATGAAATTATCCCGCTAATTTATTTATTTAATGAAATTATCCTGCTAATTTATTTATTTAATGAAATTATCCCGCTAATTTATTTATTTAATGAAATTATACCGCTAATTTATTTATTTAATGAAATTATACCGCTAATTTATTTATTTAATGAAATTATCCTGCTAATTTATTTATTTAATGAAATTATCCCGCTAATTTATTTATTTAATGAAATTATCCTGCTAATTTATTTATTTAATGAAATTATCCCGCTAATTTATTTATTAAATGAAATTATCCTGCTAATTTATTTATTTAATGAAATTATCCTGCTAATTTACTTATTTAATGAAATTATCCTGCTAATTTATTTATTGAATGAAATTATCCCGCTAATTTATTTATTTAATGAAATTATCTCGCTAATTTATTTATTTAATGAAATTATCCCGCTAATTTATTTATTTAATTAAATTATCCCGCTAATTTATTTATTTAATGAAATTATCCTGCTAATTTATTTATTTAATGAAATTATCCCGCTAATTTATTTATTTAATTAAATTATCCCGCTAATTTATTTATTTAATTAAATTATCCCGCTAATTTATTTATTTAATTAAATTATCCTGCTAATTTATTTATTTAATTATCCTGCTAATTTATTCATTTAATGAAATTATCCTGCTAATTTATTTATTTAATGAAATTATCCCGCTAATTAATTTATTTAATGAAATTATCCCGCTAATTTATTTATTTAATGAAATTATCCCGCTAATTTATTTATTTAATGAAATTATCCCGCTAATTTATTTATTTAATGAAATTATCCTGCTAATTTATTTATTTAATTAAATTATCCTGCTAATTTATTTATTTAATGAAATTATCCCGCTAATTTATTTATTTAATGAAATTATCCCGCTAGTTTATTTATTTAATGAAATTATCCCGCTAATTAATTTATTAAATGAAATTATCCCGCTAATTTATTTATTAAATGAAATTATCCCGCTAATTTATTTATTTAATGAAATTATCCTGCTAATTTATTTATTTAATGAAATTATCCCGCTAATTTATTTATTAAATGAAATTATCCCGCTAATTTATTTATAAGTGCAATATTCCATATACGTGTAAGCATGGAGATGCAGCAAATATTTTTATAAACAAACAAAAAAGACAAAAACAAAAAATTTATATCCTATTCTTTTATTCAAATAAAATTACAAAATTTACCTAATTTATTGAGTCTTGTCATTATTTTAATCCGATGTCATTTTTATGTTAATCAATAATGTCGAGTTCAATGTATTAACGATTTAAAAAATCCACCTTGAGAATGTTTCGAGATGAGTCCACGGTTAGGGTTAGGGTGTTATTATTTCAATACCAAATCTAACTCAACCCTAACCCGGCCAGATCTTTAGTAAAAGAACCCCACTAATGGAAAAATTAATTTTGCAAGAAAAGAAAGAAAAAAAAAACAAAAAAAAAACGCCAGTCTTTAGTAAAAAAGCGATTTTTGTTTTTTTTTACAACCTCCTTTAGGAGTGCCGAATGTATTTTGGGATGGTGGGCAAAAATAAGGGTCCTATTTTTAAAAATTCATAACTTTTTAATTTATTGATTTTTTTTTGATTTTTTTTAGAATAAGTAAAGGACCCCTTCCGAAGCAAGCATGAGCCGTATTAGCCCTAAGGAACGTACCCTCATTTAGAAAACATTATTTTTGCTTAAAAAACTCAAAACAGTGTAAAAAACAATACTTTAGTTTTTGTAAGTTTTAAGAAGTGTTTTTCGGCTAAAATTTGTTTTGTTTATTTCAAAATATCTCGGAAGGGTCAGTCTACACACACATAAAGTTTGGTGAGTTTAACTTTTATTTTGTGGAAGTTATTCAAATTCAAGTTATTCAAATTTAAAGATAGGACCCTTATTTTGGCCCACCCTGTATATGTAAAAACGGGGGAAATGTAAAACTTGATTTTTTAAAAAAAATTTCTTTCTTTAATAATTTTGTACTTTTTACATTTGATTTGATGGAAATAAATCAATTATTGTAAGCTGCTTCCTAATAATATGTAGAGTTGCTAATTACTGGACATTCCTAAAAAACAAGGGTGCTTATGCTTATCAACCCTGACATGTTAGACCGCTCTTAAAAATAAAATAGCTAAAGAAATGTATAAACTTTGTTATGTAATTACGTGGTAAATTAAAAAAAGACTGTACACCAAAAATTATGCAAATTCATCCAGTATTTATTTAATTATAAATAAAAAACGATTTTATCACTCGGTAGATATTTCCACCATTTTCCAGTGGTCAAGGACGATAACTCATATTTTCACGATTTCGGGGTTTAGGGTATCCATTGTTTACAAAAATGTCAAAATGTACGTAAAATTATTTTTTTTCTTTTTCTTATAATTTAATAACTACTGGATGAATTTGCGTAATTTTTTCTGCACAATCTTATTTTCAGCTAACACGTAAGTACATAATAAAGTTTATACATTCTTTAAATATTTCAATGTCAGGGTTGATATGCAGAAGCACCGAAATTTCTTATTAAAAAATTTCTCGGTAATTATTATTTAGTAGTAATTTTGGTCTTCGCATGTTTGCCCGGCCTGTATTATAGATCGCCTTGATTTGGGAGCATTTTTCGGTGCTTATGCAGATGAGCGGACCATTAAAAAAAAATTTAAAATTATTTTTTTATAAAAACAATATCATATACTTATTCAGTGTTATCTTCTTACTCACTGTGCAAAAAAGTAGAAAAAATTATCCACTAGAACTTTAATTAAAAGTATTTTTCCATTCTGCGTATCATAACAGCGACTCGTTCACAGATACTTCAGTTTGTTTCTAAAGAAAGAAGATTTCGCAGGGGAGATAATCAACTTGCGAAATCATAATAAAAAACAACATGGCGTCTCTGTGAACGAATCGCTGGTACGATACACAGAATGGAAAAATACTTGTAATTAAAGTTCTAGTGGATAATTTTTTCTACTTTTTTGCACAGTGAGTAAGAAGATAACAATGAATAAGTATATAATATTGTTTTTATAAAAAAATAATTTTTTAAAATTTTTTAATGGTCCGCTCATCTGCATAAGCACCCATTTTTCGTACATCTTATGTCTGTGTATTAACGTTCTTTTAAATTATGGCAATGATGCAGAGTAGTCAACAGACAAGAAAAGGGTGAAATAACTTTTATTGCCTTTGGTAACAGTTATTTGTTAACTATTTGGATTTTTTTTCACCCCTTTTTTTCCTGTTCACTATTCTTCACAATTGCCTAAATTACCTGATTTTAATAATTTAAATCTCTCTCCAACCGTGTATAAAATAACAGCCTGCGTTCGAGAAACAATTCACAAGAATAATCATGAAAACGCCGATGCATTTTTGAAGATCGCCGGCCTAAACAGAACACGATAAAAAAAAATTGTGTATAGGCGATAAAAATGGTTTTAAGTTCTTGTTTTTTGTTTTTATATATGATTACATGAGAAACTATTTCGAGTTAAAATCTATTTAGTATATTGCGCATGTAGTTTGAAATGTGTAAATATTCTAGAATAATTGAGATTTTTACAAAATGGCGTCTTATTGGAACCTTATTGCTCATGGAGTCATGATATTTTTTTCTTTTTTTTTTTGTATGTGTTCAAGACGAAAAAGGGTGCTTATCCAGATTAACCACTATATGAAACATTGCTGTTAAAAAGAAATTCTCCTGTATTAAAATATGAAAAGTTTGGAAATGTGTTTCAATCATTTCATAATCAATTTAAATACATTAAAAAAACTGAAAACAATTAATTATAGTTTTTGAACATTTTAATGTAATTATTTCATGACTTAATGATATATAGTGTGTTAAAGTGAAATGAATTCCAAAAGGAAATCCGGGTATAAAATAAAAATAAAATAACACGGAATCACATAATCATCGGTGCGATAATTTATTTTGACCCTCTGGCCTTTTCAATCTAATCACCTCGTTTAGGTGCTTGAAAAGGCCGGAGGGTCAAAATAAATTATCGCACCAGTGATTATGTGATTCCGTGTTACTTTATATATATCAATAATATGGAAAATCAACATCTCAGTCGGAACAGATCCGACCCAAGACAGCAGATCTTGCACACACAAAGGGCTCAATATCCTTTCAGATAGAGCTCAATAACAACAATATGTAAAATGGGCTTATCTTAACACTTTGCTGCAGTTTCACAGTAAATCCCATCCGCAAAAGTGCATTTCTATTCAACACGTCTGTATACATTAGATGGTTGGTCTCGCATTGAAATGTATACAGACGTGTTGAATAGAAACGCACTTCTTAGGATGAGATTTACCATGAAACTGCAGGATACTGTTAGGATGAGTCCATTTTAAATATTTATTATCTTTCATCTTCTTGTCTTATGCTGAGGTTCAGCCGTTCTGTGAATGACTTCCAACTTTTCCTGTCTGTTGCCATTTCGCTTGTGCCGTCCGCCAGGATCAGGTCGTCATCAACTGATCCCCTCCGTGTCTTAAGCGGACTACCACGTGACTGTGAGTCATCGACATCAATGTGGGACACACTTTGGAGCGTTTCGGGTGACTGATGATAGGTGATGTGGCCGTACCAGTTGAGCCGTCATTGTGCGACATACTTTCTCTGTAGAGTGAGACCGGCCATCTTCTCCATCCGATACGCTGCAGCCAGTTGAGCTGTCATTGTGCGACATACTTTCTCTGTAGAGTGAGACCGGCCATTTTCTTCATCCGATACGCTGCAGCCAGTTGAGCCGTCATTGTGCGACATACTTTCTCTGTAGAGTAAGACCGGCCATCTTCTCCATCCGATACGCTGCAGCCAGTTGAGCCGTCATTGTGCGACATACTTTCTCTGTAGGGTGAGACCGGCCATCTTCTCCATCCGATACGCTGCAGCCAGTTGAGCCGTCATTGTGCGACATACTTTCTCTGTAGAGTGAGACCGGCCATCTTCTCCATCCGATACGCTGCAGCCAGTTGAGCCGTCATTGTGCGACATACTTTCTCTGTAGAGTGAGACCGGCCATCTTCTCCATCCTATACGCTGCAGCCAGTTGAGCCGTCATTGTGCGACATACTTTCTCTGTAGAGTGAGACCGGCCATCTTCTCCATCCGATACGCTGCAGCCAGTTGAGCTGTCATTGTGCGACATACTTTCTCTGTAGAGTGAGACCGGCCATCTTCTCCATCCGATACGCTGCAGCCAGTTGAGCCGTCATTGTGCGACATACTTTCTCTGTAGAGTGAGACCGGCCATCTTCTCCATCCGATACGCTGCAGCCAGTTGAGCCGTCATTGTGCGACATACTTTCTCTGTAGAGTGAGACCGGCCATCTTCTCCATCCGATACGCTGCAGCCAGTTGAGCCGTCATTGTGCGACATACTTTCTCTGTAGAGTAAGACCGGCCATCTTCTCCATCCGATATGCTGCAGCCAGGATCGTGTCGTTCTGACTTTTATGTCCATAGATTTACAGTTGATGAATCTCGACTGGTCTCATCGTGTCGGTTAATTGATATCTATATGAATTTCAGCAAAACTGGCAGGATCAGGTCGCCATCAACTGATCGTCTCCATGTCTTAAGTTAAGCCGCCTACTATGTGGTGTTGGGCCATTGACATCAATGTGGGAGACACTTTGGAGTGTTTCGGATGACTGACGGCGACCGATGAAAGAATAGAAAGTATATGCAAAAGCATATATTTTCCCACATCTCTCTCTATATATATATATCTATATATTTACGCTCACGTATACATACATATATATTTTTTTTATATACACTAGCAAGAAAATGTGCCCAGACAACTCATTTTTTGGCCAGTATATTTGTTAGGACACTGTATCAGTAGTCGAGCATTCCCACCAAATTTCATGTTGCTAGGTCTAATAGCTTTAAAGTAGTTAGCAGACAAACACCACACACATATGTAATGTGTATCTATATAGATATACATATGTATATATATATATATATACGGCACAATCACGTTATCACACCGGTTCCCGTTAGATCACCGAAGTTAAGCGGCGTCGAGCCTGGCCAGTACTAAATGGGTGACCATTTGGGAATACCAGGTGCTGTATGTGCTTTCTGCTTATCTCGGCATTGTTTCCAGTCGTCTTGTATTACTACTTGCCATTGGAATCAAGCAATGCCGACTCAGGGGAGCGGTTGTTGGGGATTGCGCAACCCTTGCAATTACAAATTCACGCGCGGACAGCTCCTGGTTGGGCACTCATACGTCGAAATCGACGGGAGAGTCCATCATATATATATATATATATATATATATATATATATATATATATATATATATACACACACACAGACATACATGCATCTAGTACACCAATTTCTCTATCCGGTAATTAGTCGAATAACAAACTCCAAGGATTTCCTTTTAACAATTCTGAAATCGACTTGGTGTCGGTATTTTCTGGAGATTCATGTAAACCGCCGGAAATTACTGACGCCAAATCGATTTTAGCTTCTTGTTTGACGTCTGGGTTGCATTAACCCTCTTTAAAAAATAAAAAATGCTTATCCAGACAGATTAGTACCCAAGCTAAAATCGACTTGGCGTCGGTTAGGGTTAGCTTGGGTCCTAATCTGGAGAAGTACCAAAAAAAAAAAAAAAAAAAAAAAAAAAAAAAAAAAAAAAAAAAAACGGTTTTGTGCAAAAAAATCTTTTTTTACTACTTATTCAATGTTGTTTTTACAAGCCTTCTAGGCTGCGATACAAAATCTGAAAAAACCAAAAACTTTAAAAAGTTCTAAAACTGAAATACTCCACAGATTAATAGATTAAATTTTCTTGCGTTTGGTAAAAGTTATTTTTTATAAATTTGCTGTTGTCACCCTTCCCCACCCCGCTTTTTTCATGTTGACTATACTGCACAATCGGCGAAAACAAAAACAGAAGTAAGCGATATAGCATGACTTGCGAGTTTAACGTAAAATGATACTCCCGCTCGAAATTCCGAAAAGACATTCAAACATTATTTCGGTTAAACATCCGATCAAAAAAAAAAAAAAAAAAAAAAAAAAAAATCTTGAGGGTGTGGATGACCATTTTATGTTAAACTTACATTAAACAAAACTTACTGGCCGGATACAAATTGAGCAAGTAGGTTTTGGTAGGTTGGCAGAGTTTTGTGTCAAGTTCCGGCACGTCCATAGGTGCGGTGGAACTGACCGCCCCCCCCCCCTCTCTCATATCAATTCCGTCGCAAATGTCTTTGTTGTTGATTTAATTTTGACTCGGAGCTGTCAAGGTACTACAATAAAGTTGTCAGTGCTTCTACACAATACGAACCAAACGAAACCGAATTTTGCTGAACTAAACCTAAAACATAGTTTAGGATTAGTTTAAAAAAAAAAAAAGTTTGGTTCGCATTGTGTAGAAGTATCCAACTGTTGCATCTCCACAGTCAGTATTCGTTCGACGTTCGTTTTCGTCTTCTTTCAATTCCAGCTGAGGATGACCACATATGCAGAATCGACCAAACACATTCTGTGGCTTATTTTCGGTATAGGAGTCCCTCACAGACAAGATGGCGGCCTCCGTCTATCAAAGTAAGAAAATTCATTTTTGAAGAAAATAGAAAACACGCAGGTTTTGTTTTATATTCCTCACCCTGAATTACAAATCACCGGTGTATAAGGGGAGATAAATACGGACTTACATCCACGAACGGGTTAACCACAAGCGGCACTAAAATATAATGTTAAAAACTAACATAAAAGTTTTGAAAAAAGTGCGCAAAAAAAACAAACAAAACTTTTATTTAAAAAAGGAAAATGAAAACAGCGAATTGGAAAAAAGGAATAAAAAAAAAAAAAAAAAGATTCGAAAGGGAAGACGGCTGCCATCTTGTAAGGGACCCCTATACCGAGAATAAGCCCAGTTTCTTAGAATTACTACATTTATTAAAAAATAATATTGAAATATTTATTAAAAAAACATTTATTTAAAAAAAAAACTGAAATTAATTATCTCTGTACCAATAAAACTATCAGACAAGATCTTGTGTGTGTCTCTGGCCTATCTGTAACTTTCATAAATACAGTGATTTTTAAAAAAATTATTATTTACTATTAATAATCGAATATTTATTGAAATCAAAAATAAAATAAGGATAACTGAAACGAATTTTAAAAAATCGTATTAAAAAAAAAAAGATGACTATATTTCGAATTATTTTTCTCTAAGCTCTTCGTCCAAGCAACGTTTATTTAAATAAAAGTCGGATTTTAAGTGGTTATCATTTTTTTTCGATATTCCAAGATGTAAGGAGCTAATCATAATAATAAAAAGGGAGAGGAATGAAATCACTTCAAGACAAACCAAGCCTGAAAGAGACACCACCACCAGCGTTCAAGCCCCTGGATTCCAAACAGGCTAGCCAAAAAGTAAGCTCTTCGAGAGCCCAATAGGGAATGAAAGGGTTACACTGCTGGCTGACAAAAATGTCTACCCCTAAATTTTCTATATTGAACAGCAATCTAGGCCTATTTTCACAAGACCTCATTTGGGAGGTTAGGGTTAGTTCAGCATTCGACAAACAAACACGGTTATGCAATACATATTTATGTCAATGAAATCTTCCTAATGTAGATTCATTTTTATAGGCTGAAAATATGATATTCAAAATGTTAGATGGAAAGAGGAGGGAGGGGAAGAGATGCAGAAGACACTGATTGGTTGAACAGGATTACGTGTTAGGGAAGGAGGAATATCTGAAATAGTCCCGTGCGTATAAGGGGGAGGGCATAAAATCCTTGGAGTTTGTTATTCGACTAATCACCGGATAGAGAAATTGGTTTACTGGATGAATGAATTGATGGGAATATAACGCATATCTGTGTGCCTCCAGAGAGGACATCCAAGATGGCTATGCGATTGAATGTCAAGTCCAGATCAAGCTACTTGCTCAGGGATGGCCAACCCATCAAGCCAAGAGATCATAAACGAAAAAAGCATTTTTTTCTCAATCTTTTGGCTGAGATCAAAGGGTAGTATCTGTTCCAATGGATGCGACACACCTTAGACCGGTACCGTCATGGCCTCCGGGCCTTGATACCGCCAGTCTTAGGGTTTTTCCTGTGCAGTTCTAGGAGGTGCACCCTCCCAGGCTTTGTCTTTTCACCCTTTGAGAAAGGGGTTAGTTTATTGCTACCAGGGAATGCCGACGGGACTGGCCAGGCATTTTTTGTAGGCCAGAGTGCTCTTCCATCTAAGGTGCTGGCCTTTCAATCCCACTTTTCGACCTTGTGTCACATCTTACCGCTATGGGAGGAAGATAAAAAAAAAATATTATCTGTTTTCTGGGAAATAAACCAGAACGGAAATTTAAGAGAATTTTGCTAAGATTATTATTTCTAATTTAAAACGATTATTTTAATCGATTTTGCACATTTTTAATCTTCATAATCTGCCCCCTTCTTTTTTTTTCATTTTACTTCAGTTGAAATTCTCAGAAATCAAGAGGCCTCTTCCTTGATCTCTATATGAGATACATAGATATTCGAATATTCTTTTAAAATTCTCCTTTATTTCGCAGAACGTGGAGTTGGTAAAGAAGTGAAAAACATTAATTTTCCTCTCCCCAATTGACCAATTTTACTTCAGTGAAAAGTCTCAGAAATCAAGGGGCTCCCTTCATGGGGCTAACACTCTATATGAGATACATAAATATCCGAATGTTCCATTAAAGTTCTCCTTCATCTCTCAAACGTTGAGTCAGTAAAAAAGTTAAGAACATTAATTTTCCTCTCCCCAATTGACCAGTTAACTATGTGATAGTATATCTTTTTTGTGGTATCTTGGTCTTACCGGATTCCAGGACAAGAATTCATCTAGTCTGGTGGAGTATCCATCTAAGTGTTGTTACTTAAGATAACATCACTAAGAGAAGGTGCACCATTCCTCGTATGAGCCAGTGTATGAAGGATCTTATTTGGGCTTCGAATACTATGCTATTTTGAATATTTGATCAGGGTTTACTTGTAGGGTGAAGTATCCTCATGTCAGGTTGTCCTGACAAACCCTTGTACAGAGAGACCAAAAACATTTGAGGATAGTGTCTAGTAGATTATTCAAAATCTGTCTGTGTGTATGTCCAGCTAAAAGTAAAAAACTACACAAGAAACACCCACAAAGCTTATATATTCTTGATTGCCGTTGCCTCGGATGAATATCTAAAATTTAAACAATTATTCATTCGTTGGGGGTCAACTGGGCCAGGTTTTTTTCAGGGGGGTTCGGTTTTTCAGCCATTTCTAATGTTATCTATTATATAAAGGAGGGGGTGAATGACTTACATTATCATTATTTTCTATACATTAAAATAAGAGAGGAATGGAGGAGAGGGATGTGAAAAAATGGGGAAAGATAGAAAGACGGATTGAGAGACGTAGAAGTTTTAATATAAAGATGTTACACACTCTTTAACTTCTATTTCGTTTTTATGGCTCTGAACAACACCGGGTAGCCTTGCTAGTCTATTATATAAAGGCCAGTTGTCTGTGTGTGTGTGTGTGTGTATGTCAAGCTAAAACTAAAAAAATGTTTGTAATAAGTAAAGTCATAAGTTAACTTCCTTTGGAGATTATAAATAAGAACTTCCCAGTATATAGATAACTATAAATAAATAGTTTAGCTATGTGCAAAACTAATCTGAACCGATTAAAACCTCAGAGCCGTAACGGTTCTTGCGTTTTTATTACGATTTAATCAACTTGTCTGTAATAATCCGAAAGCTGAATTAATAAACGTTTGTTTCCTATATATATATTGAATCACAAAAATACATGCTAAAATGTATTTATTAGTTTCGGGATTGAGTTATGTTTCAAATTTTTTTTTTCTTTCTTTAATTGCATTGGAATTAGCAATTAACTCCTCATCTCTTACTAAGTTTCTTTTTTATGTAGTGTCTATCACTCATTTCCATCATTCTCACTTTTTATCATATTTATTCTAACCTTCAGTTTTATTACCTTTGACTGTTTATTAAAACAAATGGAAATATCACCACAGGTATTAATACTATTCAACAGACTAATTTTGATTTTTGTCTTTATTTGAAAAATATCTTTAACTGACTTTACAAACTCACTTTTTTTTCCGATTCAAAACAATCTAACTCGATCTCAATGGGTGACTCAACATGTGACATTTTGTTTTTTTTATAGTTTGTAGAAAACTATTATAACTGGATATTTTTTAGTTGGGGAAGATGATCTAGAAACGATGGAGGCAACTCGATATTACATTGTTCATGGGTTGAAAGCTGATGCGAGGAAATGGAAATGAGGAAGCTCCAAACAGAGGGGAGAAAGGTGAATCAATTATTCTCGTTGGTACCGTTGTTTGATGCTCTCGGACTTGGTGCTGAAAGGTTCTGGGAAGTGACCAATATGAGGCATGGAAAGGATAAACAAAGGATTTAGCTGTAGAGATTTTATGTATGTGTATATATATATATATATATATATATATATATATATATATATATATATATATATAATATCTACACACACACATGGTGTTGCAGCAAAATCCGACATTTGACAAAAGAAAAGAAAAGAAAAGAAAGAAAACAGAAGAAAGAAAGAAAAAAGAAAAAAAAAAGAAAGAAAAAAAAGAAGAAAGAAAAAAAAAAAAACGAAATACCAGGAGGTGCTGCAGCCACAGATGGAGGAGATCTCTGTCGGACACCCCTAGGTCTTCCAGCAGGACTAAACTCCTGCACACAAGACCAAGATCATCCAGGCTTTACTGCTCAACAATGTTCCTCACCACTGGTTGCTGGACTTGTGGCCGCCATCCTCACACAACTGCGACTATTTCTTCTGGAGTGTGATTCAGGCCAAGACCAACAAGCATGCCCACAACACAGTTGACCTTCTGAAGGCTGCCATCGTGAAGGCGTTCGCCGCTATAGACAAGGACATGGTCGCCAAAGCGTTTGACTTATTTTGCGCCTGCCTCTATATAGACGCCTCCCCTGGTGATGGTGGTTACATTGAAAAATAATGTAGTATGTGTAACTAATTGTTGTTAAATAAACCGTCGGGTCTCTGCATATACAACTTTTGTTTTTATTATTTCGTTTTCTTTTTGTCGAGTGTTGGATTTTGTTTGCAACACCCTGTATATATAATTAAGTAATAAATCTTCTTGTCACTCCAAAATTCCGTCCAGATTCACGAGTTCGACAGAAATATTCCCTGGGTCCAAAAAGATACACCTGCAGAAGGGCGGAGTTTACAGCGGACAAAACGTTGTGATGATAACATGATAACACTCAAGATGAGAACAATAGTTCGAATAATCGAAATTATACAAATTATCAATCCTTATCTCAAAAATTCAGACCCCCGGCCCCCCCCCAAAAAAAAAAACTGTTCTATCTGTTATAAAGCCGTGATAAATATGTTCTCTCTTGTCAAGATCACAACAATACAAAAACTGTACATCAACATATAAGTAATAAAAACACAATAGCATCATCTAAAATAAGATACTTTAATTAAAAGAAGAGAATGGACCAGTTCATTCTGTTTAAAGAGATTGCGATTTGCATGGGGAGACGTGTTTAAAAATGTTTCGCAGGACGCCAGATGGAAACATCGATTCTACGATGGTGAAAAGTAGACACGGATGAATAATGGGGGGTTTTTTTTTTGTTCAAATTTTTTTTGAACAAAACCAAAAAAAAAAAATTTTTTTTTTTTGGTAACTTCCGGTTTTACAAGCATAAACAAAAAAACAAAACAAAATAAAACAAAGGAAATTAAAGCTTACACTTATCTCCACGATGCACGACTAGCGATACGGCTGCATTGACCGAAATGCAACGATGGTTGAGCGGTCATCAGTAATGGCATTGGCCGCAACGAGATGTCTTCATTTGTGAGTTACAAGAAAGCCAAAGGGTCGATAGTTCCGAAGACACTGCAATCCTTGACAAGTATAACAGATCTTTGCAGCAAAAAGATTTTTATAGACGGGGGAAAAAAGAAAAATGATAAAGCTTTTTCACCCGATTACAAGCGTACGATCTAATAAGATAGCGAACCATGCCGAGACATTTAATTATATATACATATATATATATGTATGTATGTATGTTCACCCAAACCACTGGACAGAATTGCTTGAAAATTGGCATGTGGACTACTAACCTCTCAGTGAAGGTCATAGGCTATATAAGATGTATATCACTTCAACGCTGCCCCCTCCCCACCTACTGAAAAATGTTTTCTCTCAGATTCAAATGAAATTTAAAGAAGGAAAATTACCAAAAATTCTGGTAATATTAAGAGGGTCCCCGGGGTCACAACCCCTCCACTGAAAACTGTTTTCCCTTTGATTCAAATGAAAAATTATATATATATATAGTAGTGACTTCGATCGGGTCTAAGAAAAGTGAGACCTCTGATGATAAGATTTTAATCTTTGAAAAGCCTTGGCTTAAGGAAAGAAAAATAAACATGTATTTACCGAGTACACCTTGCATTGAACAATCGAAGTTGAAATAGATTTGTCATTCGTACATATTTATCTCTCTTCTTTCATATATATATATATATATATATATAAACAGAAAGTTTTGAAAGTAGGTGTATTGTTATATGCTTGCCTAAATGTTACCTATAGCTGCATAGGTGTTCATTTTTCTTAAACTTTCTGCTGAGAAGCATATATGCTTAAATGGATAAAGAAAAAGACTGATTTTTTTTTTGTCTTGTGCCAACCTTGAATAAATGTTTTGAAACGCGCGCAACTATTGCTTACACTAACCACCCCCTTTCCGAAACCCGATTTAAATGCCTTTTAAATTCATAAGCAATCATATGTGTGTGTGTGTGTGTGTGTGTGTGTGTGTGTGTGTGTGTGTGTGTGTGTGTGTACTTAAATAATGATGTCAAAAAATATATTTGATTTGTAGCAGTTAAGTCACTAAATCGGTAAAGAATAAAGGGCTCAAAGAGAATAGCATTATTGATAGAATATGTGCGCGTGTGGGTGTGGGGGGGGGTACAGATCCCAAAACGTAACAATGCAAGGTTGGAGTAGAGATAGAAAGAAAAAAGGTTTTACGGTGCTAGAATTCTATTGAAAGTGATTGGTTGCCAAATTGCAGGGGGGGTGGGGGGGGATGTCAGGTTTGTGGGAGCCCGTATAATGTGGGAATGATATTCAATGTTTGATGCCCATTTTTTGTTGGTCTTTGATTAGGTGTTTGAAAGATTTGTTAAAATGTTCTATGTTTTTATCTATAGTTTTTTGGTCAGTTTTAGTGTAAGTGTTTTCGTCGGATAATAGAGTAGATATTTTTTTTATATATGAATTTTTGTCCATGATTACTATGCCCCCTCTTTTGTCTGATGGTGATATGATTATGTTGTTGTTGTTAGCTAGGGGTTTAAGAGTGTCTATGTATCTCTTGGGTAGTGGCCATTATTTTATTTTATTTTTTTCCTCCCAATATGTCAACCCTACATGTATTTGTACTTGCATGACATTTTTCTCTATATTATCATCCTGATGAAGTCTTATAAATAAAGACAAAACGTTGATGTACACATAAAAAACATCCATATTTTGGTTTTCCTTTTTCATTTTCCCATATATATATATATATATATATATATATAAAAACATTGTAATAATGAATATCAAAAGTTACCTCCCTTGAATGCGAACTGTTTTGCGTATAAGATAAAATTCCTCCTTGGCTTTTTGGCTAAGATCAGAATGTAGTATCTGTTCCAATGAATGCTACACTCTAAGACAGGTACCGTATTGGCCCTCGGGTCTTGATTCCGCCAGTTTAAGGGTTTCTCCTGTGTAGTTCTAGGGTGTCCACCCTCCCAGGCTTTGCCTTTTCGCCCCTTGAGAAGAGGTTAGTTTATTGCTAATCGCCTGAGGCGTCCCTACTGGGGAATGCCGACGGGGCTGCCCAGACATTTTTTGTAGGCCAGAGTGCTCTTCTTTCTCTAGGGCGCTGGCTTTTCAATCCCACTTTCCCGACCTTGTGTCACATCTTACCGCTGTGGGAGGGAGATAAAAAAAAAAGATAACTGAACAGTTACTTATGTTGTGTATTTGTTATTGTAAGATGAAAAAAACTGAATAAGAAACGAGTCAGTCAATAATTAAGAGGAATTTTGTATTAAAAATAAATAAATAAATAAAAAATAAGGGGAGGCGGGGGGGGGGGGGATTTTTTGTTTTACTTTATAAAATTTCCTTCCCATAAATCTAAACTCTGCATTAGTTCGAAATTGGTTTAAAGCAAAACTTGGCACTTGTTCGTAATACTCCACCACCCATTTTCCTCAACTTTTTCTTTTCTTTTGTCGGTGTACAATTACCTATCATGTCGCTAGAGAATTCTTGGTTGCTTAGAAATTCTAAGAAAAATTTGCGATGGTCAAAAAGGTGGGGGATCAGTTTACGTTAAATTTACATAGGAAACTGAACCCCACCCTGTCCTAAAATCTAAGTTTTTCCAAAAAAAAACACAGAATTCTCTAGAGACGTGACAGGTAATTGTACACAAAATGAAAAAAAAAATATATATATATATATATATTTGGTCAGTAAAAAAGTCGAGAAGAACAGGTGATTGAGTATTATGAACAAGCGTCCCAAATTTTTTTTTTCTCGCAGAAATATTTTTCTCTCTCAAACAGCAGCTAATCAAATTTATTTTGTAAAATTTACCTACGGATGTGTCGAGAGAATCAGGTTTTAGTCAAACAGATGTTTACAAACATGCTAAAAAAAAAAAATTAAAAAAAAAAAAAAAATGTTCAAGAAGATCAAGATATTATTGAGGATAAAAACAGGTCAGGAAGTCCCACGATGATAAAACACTCGCTATGGTCGATCTAGTTGATGCATTCAGTTGGGATTATGACCGAAGACTTACAATAAAAGATATTTGTGATGCCACCAGCCTCGGCTGATAGCACACAAAATAATCGTGAACGGTCAAGGAGGATGGAAAGACCGAGGAGAGAGAGCACAAACCAGACCTCCACTTAAAAGGCGCAGAGAGTACTAGAACCATATGCATATTTCATTAATATATTTGAACTTGATTAATATATGTATATATATATATATATATATATATATATATATATATATATATATATATGTGCGTGTGTGTGTGTATGTGTGTATGTTTGTAGTTGTCCAAAAGTAACACTACTATCTAATATATAAAGTAGAGACGTTTTTTCCCCTGTACCTTCTCAGAGTATAGGAAAATAACCACATACATCACAGGCTACTAAACTCACCGCTATACTACACTTATTCACTAGAGCGTGTTTCAGAAAAGTTGTTATTATTTTTTCCAACCTAACACTAAATATTATATTTGGCCCACCATCAACGTCTCTCCGAAAAACCAACTCCATATAGGTGGTAGCAAAGACTTTTCCCCCTAACAATTCTGTACTGTGACTACACTCATCGACACCGGGTACTAATAAACACAGCTTACTTATTACAAAACAGTCAGTCCTTATTTATTATTTGCCTGGTATTAATTTACTACATAATATAAAACAATACGCAAACAAATAATGACCGCTCCCGTTGAATCCGCTGATATTCCGCGAATATCAGATTACGTTTTCCCTATTTCTAACTATGATTTCCACATTTACATTCATTCCGGAATTAAGCGAATGACATTAACGAACACAGTACCTGCAACATTCATTCTTCAAACATGACGGCTAAAATTCCTTCATTAAATCGACTTCAATAGCCGCCAAGATGCTGTTAGAACCCGACACATTTATATTTTCAAAATCATATACCTTTAACCCTTCTCAAATAAATTACCTAAACCGTGTCATTGTTGAACTTTAATTTTCTTCGCCAGAAGCTGCCAGTAAACAAGCTTAGCTTAACTGGCCTATTTTCCCATGTATTTTTCAAGTTGTAACTGTGGCGCAATGGTTAAGAAGGAGGTTTCATTTTCGCCATTATCGACAGTATCAGCGTTCGAACCCATTCTGCTTTCTTTTTCTTTTCTTTTTTTTATAATTTAAAACATTCACCAACACGGTAGAGGGGGGGGGGGGAAGAACAATAGGCGGTTTCTTTTTTATGCAATAGGTAGTACTTTCTCCCGTGCAACGCCGGGCGACGGGTACCGCTAGTTAACAATAAAAAGCACATACTTTCTTTCTTTCGGATATGAACAGCTAAAATCTTAGAAATCTGCATTGGCAAAATCCAACAGAGTCGAAGGAAACCAAATTGTAGACTTATTTTGAACATCAAGTTTTGCATTCTTCACTTGGGAAAGATGATATGCGGTAGTCGGACACACGAAACCCATCAGCACAAAATAAACAATAATCGATCTAATGCATCATTTTCAAGACCAGAAATCAGTGCTCGACTTTAGACGAGTCGGGAGAACACGTTTGGTGCGGACTCGAGAAAATCGAGCTTGCATTGGCCAAAGCATCGTTTTATGCCGTTCACGAGATATTTTGGCTCCTCGGAGTATTCTTGCGGTGATTAGATCTTGATGAAAAATCAACTCCTCGGAATGGGAACAGAGCCGGACGAAGACAGCAAAACTTGCACATACAAAAAGAGCTCAACATTCTTTCATATCAGGCGTCATAAGAAAAATACAAAATAAAGTGCAAAGATTTTAAGCCCCTTTTAATTATTCAGCATTGTTTATAAAATGAGTCTTCCTGTTACATACAATGGATCTACTTTTAAAACGTTATATATATATATATATATATATATATATTATTACATAGTTGTGTAGAGAAAGCTGGAACAATTTTTTTTTCTTTCTTTTAAAAAAAAAAGAAAAGTTCTTTTTTTTTTACATTAATAAACATTGAACAAGCCCTAATTTGCACATTTTTTTAATGAAATGTTTTTGTTTGTATTCTTTTTTTTTGTTAATTTTTTTTGGTTTTTGAAGGGGGCAACTTTAAAACTTAACTTTCATGACTTTTTTTTCTCCCTCCTTTGTGTGTGTACGTGTATGTGTGTACGTGTATGTGTGTGTCTTTTGTCAGACAAGCTGGATCCATATATGTATATATATATTTAAAAAAAAAAATTTTTTTTAATCGGCCAAAGAGAGTCCTAATTTGAGATTTCCGATGATTAAATGCTACAAAAAACATTTCTTTTTGTTTCTCTTTCTTTTTTAGGCAGTGGTCAAGAATTAAAAAAAAAAGAAAAATTAAAAAGATGCAATTCTATCTTCAAATTTCAAATTTACTTAGGATTAGTTTTTCTTCTCTTTTTGTATCTTTAACTCTAGCTGTTGAAATCTTCAATACGATTGGTCAAATGGTCAGTTCCAACTCTTAAATAAAGAGATAGAAAATAAGCTTAAAAAAATAAATTAAAAAAATAACACGCTTCAAATTAAAAATTTTGTTACGGATCTTTTGTTCTTTTTTACGACAGAGGCGCACAAGATTATTGTCTTCCTTTGGTTTAGAAGCACACAGAACCATAATACTTGACTTGTCTTTTAAAACTTTAATTCAATCTAGAAATTACTTTCTATTCGGCAATGTAAAAGCTTAAAATTATTTTTGTATATAAAGTGTCATGGTAGTAAACATACGTCAGCCATAATTTCATTTCGTAAACCAAAGAAAAAAAAAATTGTAATTTTATCGTGAAAAAAAAAATTCTTATTTTTTGCTTTCTATAAAATTAGTTTATATAGAAATTTTTTGCGGATGAATAAAAAAAAAAAAAAAAAAAAAATGAATATTAAATCAAATTACAAATAATTGTCTTAGTTTAAAAAAAATTTAAATCAATATTTAAAAAAAAATTTATGCAATTTACAAAAAAGTTAATCAAGAAACAAATCTAAAAAAATAAAAAATAAAATCTATATACAAATATTTTTTTTATTGCAACTTTCATTTTTTTTTTTTTTTTTTTTAAGAATATAAAGCAAAATAAGTTCAAAATAAAAAAGCAAAACCTAGAAAAATTTCTTAAAAATAATAATTTAGGCCTAAATTTAAAAAACATAACTTAGAAAAATGTGTACCTGATTCGCAATCACCTGGCCATGAAAAAAAGTTTTCTTTTTTTCTTTTCAATAATCATATTTTTGATGTGGATACTTCAAAAGTCATATACTTTTGTTTTTGTGGTACATTTTGATACAAAGAAAAAAAAAGTAGTTTTTATTTTAATTTTAAATCTTATATGATAGCATTACAGGTTTCAGTCATCTTATTTGTTGTTGTATTCGACTACAGCAACACAAGAAACGGTCACTACTTTCATATTTTGGTCATTATGTGAACAACATTTTCATGGCTTCCAATTTTTACACCAGAAGAGACAAAATAAAAAACAAAACAAAAAAAAAACAAAAAACAAAAAAGATAAAAAATAAAGTTTTTAAAAATTATTTGTATTTGCTGTTCCCAGCTTTGTCTACACAATTATCAATTTTGGAAATAAAAATGAATAATTAAATTTTAATAAAATCTGCGAAAAAAAAATTCTAATGCCTGTAATACTTTTATGTCATAAGTAAAATTTTAAATAAAAATAAAACTATTTCTTTATTGAAATACATAAATTCTAAAATTTTATGCCGATTGGAGTATCTACACCAAAAATTGGATGATAAAAAAATACAAATAAAAATAGGCGCTTTTTTAACATGGCGGAACGTGTAAACATTAACTTACTTTAAGAGAATCACAAGAAATGGCGCTCGGCACTATTTAAAAAATTAACTTATTGCATAAAACCATTGTTTTTTAGTGCTTCTTCTTGTCCAAAAATATAAGTTGAATCATATCTGCGAAACGCCTATATAAAAAGGATCTGAAAGGTTTGGTTTGTTTTACGCCATATCAAGATGGCCAGTATTTTCAGATCTGGTAGCACCAAGATGTGAAAGGAAATAACTGTTCATAATATATGCTGTAAAAACGTTACTTTTATATATTTTAAAACTATTACTTACCTCTCTACGAGGAGAGTTAGACACAAGGTCAGTTTTTAAGGGGCACTCTGGATTAGGACAAAAATTTTAATTACCTCAGTCTAGAACGATTTCTCCTTCACCGAGAACAGATACTACACTTTGATCCCAACCCAAAAGTTATTAAATAATAAAAATGCAAATAAAAAAAAAATGTTTCTTTGTAAAAAAATGTGCGGGAGTTTAATATGAACAGAGTTACTTTTCCATTGAAGTCTTATTTCATGAGCTTATATCGGCCATATTGAAAATCCAATAGGACTAGATATTTTTTTTCTGTTATAACTTTTTTTTTTTGTTTGTTTCTTTTCATAAAATTTAATTAAATATAACGGTTTCATGCAACACGTTTTGAAATAGTGCCGAGCAGGATTAAAAAAAAATTTTTTTTTTTAGGATTCTGCTAAAATTAAATGGTAGAATAATTATCTAAAAAAAAATTATCTAAAAAAAAATTATCTAAAAAAAAATTATCTAAAAAATAATTATCTAAAAAAAATTATCTAAAAAAAAATTATCTAAAAAAAAATTATCTAAAAAAATAAAAATAAAGCACTGAAAATGTTAGCATCTTTAATATTTTTTAAAACTATCATACTTTCTAACGGAGATAAAGAACTTTTGTTGTTCAGATGAAATAAAATTATAATAATTTTATTAAAAAAAAAAAAAAAATTATCACACAAGTTTTTATTTTCGCATGAAGTTACCAAAAAAAGAAAAAAGAGATAGCTTTTTTTTGTCTCCAAGTGTAACAAGTAAACTTTTTAAAGCCATTTCAATGTTTAACGCTGACAAAAACTTCATTTTACAATTTCTTAGAAAATAACTAAAAATTAATCAATGAGTAAATCTAAAAATGAAAACACTGAATTTAGGCCTAAATAAAAGTAAAAAAAAATTTTTTTTTTAAATTTTAGCATCATTAATATTGTTTTAAAAGCCATCTCAGAAGTTTTACTTTTTTTTAAAACAGATTTTTCTTTTTAAGTAACTGTCTCACAAGACCACATGCCTACAATGACGTTTTTTTAATGAATTTACCAAAAAAAATAAAAAAAATAAATTTTTTTTAAATTAAAAAAATTTTAAATTAAAAATAATTTCTTTTAATTAAAAAGAACAATTTTAAATTAAAAATAAATTTTTTTCAATTAAAAATTTTTTTTTTAAATTTAAAAAAAAAAAAAAAAAAAAAAACGGAAAAAGAAATCAGCTTTCTTTGTAAATGTATCTTCAAGGCTATGGTATGGTAGAAGGTTCGCCTTCAAGAGTCCTTTTTAAGTATGGACTTTTGTTTCTTAATGTAAGTGTTATAAAAAAAGTGAGCAAAGAGTACGAAGTAACTCAAATACATAAGGGTCGAGTATTTTATATTGTCAAAACTCTGGTTGCAAAACTCGCCCCTCAATTTAATGTGGTACGACCAGAGATTAATTAAACACCCAACAACCATCTGCAGGATTTGTAGAGACGTTACGGCCATATTAACGCACCGGGGGACATAGATCCGCATCGCCCGCAATGCATAGTAAGTATACATGATGGAATGAACGAGGTAGTTCATGACCATGAACCACCGTCCTGGAGCAGTGTGATCGGTGTAGCTGTACCACACGTATATAAGAGTGGCTATGTGGTGGTACCAATGTAGGAAGATCAACTGCTGTTTGCGAAGAACAATAAACAGGGTGTCGCCCAGTTCAAACACTTTCGAGACGGTGAACATATAAGCCCAGAAACTGGTGACACCTCTGAAATACGTTGGTACACATATGGAATATTGCAAACTTCGATTCCTGATCGTTGAGATAAGCTCTGGAAGGGTGCGGACTGCGCCCGCGATGCTGAACAAGGCTAAGGTCCCGCTCCATATAGCCAGGGCCGGGCGAAGGTCGAACCGGGTCCGGGCCTTCATCCAGAATTGTCCAGCGAAGATGAGGACGATGTAGATGGTGGAATAGATGAAGCAGTTGGTCCAGTTCTTAAGCATGTACTCCATGAAGGACGGCTCATCGAAGAGTTTCTCAAAATTGAACACGATGGAATAGTTGTGCTCTCCCTCCTCCATCATTTGCCAGCCGCCGCCTATGTGGCCTTGGCTAGATGTTGCTGCTACCATCACGACACAATCGGACGCACTTCAGACAAAGTTCAGCTACGACCACAAGTAGTACAGCTGGTTTTAGTCTGAAAAAAGTATTTGGAGAAAAAAAAAAAAGAGAAATATTAGTCATTGTCAACAAAAAGTTTTACGGTAGGACAAATTTGTAAATTATATTATCTACAGTTAGACAAGCATTTCTATCTTTGTAGTTATTGCAACAGTAATTTAAATAATAACTGGCCATTTCTTCAGTAACGCAAGAAGTATGGCAAGAAATAATATCAGTTACCTCCCTTGAATAATAACTCTCCAGTCTAAAGATGGCTAAATGGTTATCCATATTTGAATGAGACTTTTCTAAGCTATATTACATGTGTAATATGATTTTGGGTTCACTTTCTTGTCTGGTTTTACACCAAGACTAAACAAATGAGTGAAATACACTTAAATTTACCCATTAGCATTAATGGCCCTTTGTTGGGGGGGGGAAACTAACCCTATTTCAGCAACATCAGTATTTTTCAGAGCTATCTATAGTTAGTCATAAAGATTGTAGTTTCCTCCAAATATTACACCTACCGTCTCATGTAGAATGGCAACACTAGATTTTCAGTGTCGAAGGATACAATCACTTTCTTCTATTATTCAATCAATATATTTAGTAAATAGTCATAACCCACCAACATTTATATATATATATTTATATATATATAAAGTAAGCAAAGTTCAATTAAGCAGACCTAGTATAGAATTCAATACAATATGGGAACCTATAATTATAAATAATTGATAAGTAGTGATCTATAGTGATAAGTAGTTAGATCAAAAACGAGAATAGGTTTAAGGCTCTTAAAATTCGTACTAGAATTGTCCGCAAGGACCCGTGGCGCAGTGGATATAGTACTAAGTATAATTCAGTTCTAAGTGACAGTCATCTGAAGGTTGAAGGTTCAATCCTCAGTGCGGGTGATACTGAAGATGGAACGAGAGCATGCTACCCCCGTGGATTAAATAAAAGGTTCCGTCCAGTTCGACAAAAGTACACCTGAAGAAGGGCGGAGGTTACATCGGTTACACCAGAGATGAGAACAGTAGTCCGAACATACCAAATTCTACGAAAGTTCAATTACATTCCAAAAGCCAAGACTTAATTTTTCTTACAAAACATTTTTCAAAACAAACCTCTTTCAATGTAAATTATTTTACGGATCATTTCGCTTCAAGTAAACCAAAAAACATCAATATTGGATCTGTTCATCTCAAGTTCGGAAAAATATATGAAAAGTTCTCACTCTGAAAAAATTACGTATTTTGACATGGAAGACAAATGTTCAGAAGAAAAACTTTGAACGTTTGTCTTTAATGTCAAAATCTTGGCTTTTGGAATGTAGCTGAACTTTGCTCTGTTGTTCCCGGTTAACATTCATCGAGCTTAAATTTGAAGAGCTTGGTAAATATATATATATATATATATATATAAAGATGAATGAAAGAGGGATAAAGGTGTACAAATGACAAATCTATTTCAACTTCAATTGTTCAATGCAAAGTGTACTCGGTAAAAACATATTTTCAAAGATTAAAATTTTATCACAGAAATTACATAGATGGATAAGTTGGCAGTGATATATATATATATAGATATATATATATAGTATAAATGAATGTTCTAACTATCCTATGAAGTCAAGTAAATCTTTTAAAGTAATTTTGCTCAAATATATTTGTATTTACAAAAAATAATAATTAATAGTAATAATAAATTAAAAATAAAATTTGGGCACTAATGGGTTAAAGAAACCAAAAATAATAAACAAAACAAATTCTTCAGAGTTATCAACAAGTTGTTGGTCATTAAGTTAAAAAAAAAAAAAGAAAAAAAAAGAAAAGAAAAAGGAGGCCCCACCCCCTCAGATTGATAGACATTTTGTAATTATGTTGCATCGACCCTGCTTTTGTTTCCTTTATCTGCAACTGCGTCACGCGTGCATATCTAACATCTTTAATTCACACTGCATGGCACAAACCAGCATCGTTGTAAAATAGCAAACAAGAACTTAGAGTTTGGTTCTTTATTTAAACACCGAAAGACATTCATGAAACATGGAACCAAATCACCATTAATATGTAAGGGGGGGGGGGGCGCTTATTACAACAAAAATTACATAGTCGAATGGCTAATATGAAACATTTTTAAATAATCACCTTAAAATAAATATAAGAAAGGGTGATAACTCATTTTAGATTGAAGAATATAATAAAAGTTGTCTCCCTTAAATTTTAAAACGTGCAAACAAATAAAAACTAAAATGACTTCAACGCATCCCGGGCAACATCGGGTCATTAACTAGTAACTTATAAAACAGTAAACGTGAATATGTGGGGAATCTCGAATGATGCCAGGAAACAGTCACAGGTCAGCAGATTTCGGTCGCGTTCTTTACATCTGCGTAACATTGGGTCGAAAAACTTTACAGTGCTGGTATAGAATGTCTAAAAAAACGAATATGGAATGTAAAGGGAAGTAAAAAGGGGTTACTTTTGCCAGCCTCGTGACTTTCGCTTCCCTTATTTTGTCGTTTAGACCTCACATTTCATGAGCAATGTTTCTGACAAAAGGGGAAGAATTGCTGTTTTGATCGAAATCTATCCACCTAACCACTTAACGTTAGCTACTTAGAAGTAGTATTTTTATTTCTTCTTTAGCTCCTTACATCAAGTGGCTTCATGCCTTGTCTGGAGCGATTTCCATATAAAGGGGGAGGGAGAGAAAAAAAAAAAAAAATTGTATCATTTCTGGACTCAGAGGCTTACAAAACATATGGTCCACGGGCTCCAAAGTAAGTCCTACGAACAACGATTGGACGCCCTCAACCTGTACTTGCTGGAGCGTAGGCGGCTGCATGGTGACCTCGTCCTTGCCGTTAAACTTTAACTAACATATGCCCCGTGACCTCTTCTTCACATCAGCTCCGCAGAAAGAGTTTTGCGTAAACTCTGAGAAACTGTACCCGAGACGATCTTGGCTTAATCGTTGTTCGAAGGCTTCTGATTCGGTTCGGGTTGCTGCACTGTGGAACCAGCTACGAGAAGCCGTCGTCAGCTTGCAAACATTCCAAGGCAGTGCTCGATGCATCATGGCCGCTACTTTTTGGAGGATTACTATTCACGTGAACAGCGGAGGATGCGAAGGAACACGATTCTGGCATACATCAACGGGAATTTAAATCTACCTTTCAAGGAGTTTTTCACCCCAGCGACAAGTCGTGGTTTCTACGGGACTGAGCAAAAAATGTACCATAAGTGCTTTTTGTCTCAATAGAAGAAAGGCAACATTCTCGGGAACAGCCGACTAGAGGAGAGAGTGCTTGCTGCTGATACCCCCACAACGTAAATTGACTAGACCAACTCGACAATCTGCCAAATCCCATCCATACACTGGAGGTCCCCAATGCCAAAGAGCTTTCTACTCCAAAAGCTTCTTTCCTCGTGCTGCTGGACTCTAGAACTCCCTCCCTGCTCCCTGCTTTCCTGACGTTACTGACATGCAGAAATTTAAAACTAATGTAAACAGACATCTCGCTGCGCAGCTCCTAAATTAGGTTGACCCCCCCAATCTGTTTAATGTGTTGTTAATGATCATAGTCCTTTTGTGATAATAAATGTCGGTCATTTTTATTAAGAAAAAAAAAAAAAAAAACTTTTTTTCATAAAAATAATTGCCACTTTAAAGAAATAAAACGAATATGCCTCTTTATTTAAAATTGTAACAATTAAATCCTCTGAGTGCTCAATTTATTTTTTTTTTGTAGAAAAATGATTTTTTTTTTACACTTATTTTTTAAATGACTAAGTTTAGCCTTTCATTGTATGCCCAAACAATGTATGACATTTGTAGCATATGTAGGACTATCAAAATAAATTGTAAAATCTAACAAATTTGCATATTATGATGGCGGCCATCTTGAATTTATAATGAGGTTGTCATTTTCCCATACACATATTAGTCAATTACTGAATTTATTGTATATATTTGTGCTGTTGTGTGTTATATTGCAAATAAAACCAGTTTTGCAGAAAATAAATTGTCAATTTTATTTTAGGGAAACATTTTAGGTGCAGAGTCCACAAATCTTAAGATTGTAAAATTCATATATTTGCTAGTGAAAATAAATGATAAAATTTGACTAATTGGCATATTGTGATGGTGGCCATCTTGAATTCATAATGAGGTTAACCATCCACTCATGGAAAATTGTCTTTTTCTCATGCACATATTAGTCAATTGCTGAATTTATTGTGCATATTTGTGCTGTTGTGACTTATATTGCATATAAAACCAGTTTTGCATGTAGTATTGGGGGGGGGGGGAAGACGTAATGGGTGAAAATTTCAGATTCATGCGAGTAGTATTTTTTTTGTGTTTATTTATACATAAATAACACTAAACAATCAAACATTTTGAAAAATTCAGAAGGTGCAGGCCACTAGTTTTTGGCTATTTTACATTCATGAAAACCCTTTTACAGCCTGAAAATGGTCCTAAATTAAAGTACTATATCAGATTTAACCATCTATATCCATTCATAGCTTTTGAGGATGTTTTAGGACCTGCAATGTCGCATGAAACCACTTTTTCACCGAAAAATGGATTTTGAGTCTCGTGGAGCCCTAACGGCTATTTTTGGCCTGCACCTTCTGAATTTTGCAAAATTTTCAAAATGTTTGATTGTTTAGTGTTATTTATGTATGAATGAACACAAAAAAATACTACTCGCATGAATCTGAAATTTTCACCCATTACGTCCCACCCCTTCTGAATTTTGCAAAATTTTCAAAATGTTTGATTGTTTAGTGTTATTTATGTATGAATGAACACAAAAAAATACTATTATTCGCATGAATCTGAAATTTTCACCCATTACGTCCCACCCCTTCTGAATTTTGCAAAATTTTCAAAATGTTTGATTGTTTAGTGTTATTTATGTATGAATGAACACAAAAAAATACTACTCGCATGAATCTGAAATTTTCACCCATTACGTCCCACCCCTTCTGAATTTTTCAAAATGTTTGATTGTTTAGTGTTATTTATGTATGAATGAACACCAAAAAATACTACTCGCATGAATCTGAAATTTTCACCCATTACGTCCCACCCCCTAGTAGTATCGAAAACCAGTTTTGCATGTAGTATCATCTGCTTTTAGAGATGGTAGTTTTATCGCAATTTTGCGACAGCTGCGCTAAGAGGGTTAATTGTTTTTAAAACAATAGTCTTCCTTCTTACCGTAAAAATAATTGTCAGCTAACTATTCTTCAAATCAATAAAACAAATGTCACTTTTTGAAATGTGTTTATTTAAATTTGTAGTTTTAGTCGAAGTGACAATTCGATTTTGGAACAATTCATTTTAAAATGATCAGAATTTTCTACCTTCGCAACATCAGATTAATCACCATCTTTGCTGATCGGACGATTTTTTTTTTTAAATGTGTGTGAAAGGTGATAACGTACGTACGAACATGAAATTGTCCGAGCGTATTATTATACAGATAAATGTTGGGACTATTTTTTTTACGAGATGTGAAAGAGTGAGCCTGCTTCTAAGGTGATCCCTTATGCATGAGCGTGTGTGTGTGTCCTAATCACTTTGTAAGAAAAGAGCTATACAAGACAAGGTTAGAAAATCCTTCAATCGCGGGGCCGTGAAGTCAGAGTCCGGGTCTAGCGTTTCGGTCTGCCGACTCCACAGGCTCCGTTCAGCAGAGTAGCACCAACATGTCTGCCTTTTTATTGTGCTCGTCAAGAAGCAAATTAAGTCGCCTCATTTCATATGACAGATATGCGCATCAATCATCGCTCATCTATCAAAAGACTCGGCAGACACAAAATCAAGATTCAATAATAACAATAATGTTACGCAGTTTAAAAACTTGCGATTCCCTTCGCCATCCCCGAGGGAGAAGAAAAGCAACAACAATAATAATTACTAAAACAACCATTTGATCGAGAAATAATAACAAGGCGAAAAATCAATGCGATATAACCTTGACAAGAATACTACATTAGAATTATGTACAAGCCAAAAGAAAACAAAAATGTACACACACAAATCTATATATAAAGTTGCAGTTTCTGTGTCTGTTCACAATAACTTATATCCATTAGCAACATTCTCTTCGAATCAACAGCCTTATTTTCTCTGTGCTTTTACACATCTGAAGACGGTATACGTTTTAGCGATACGTCTTACAAATTAAATTTAGCCCACATCACATAAAATATTTTTTTTTAGTCACTTAGATCTGTCTAATATTTCCCTCTTTTTGTGCTTACCATATATATATATACATATATAAATTAATATTATATATATAATATTATATATATATATATATATGCAAACATCGTTAAAAATAATAGAATTCGTCTGTTTAATTATACCTTTTTTTTCAATTTTTCTGGTCTTTTTGGTATTAAAATCAAAACATTCTATAAGTTTCACGAACGTTTTCAATTCTTCGTCAAATCATCCTCAGGTGAACAAAAAAGCTGGAGAAAGAAGAGAATTTAAAAAAAAAAGACAGTGGAGAAACGTGCAGAGAACGTTTTCCGTATTGTTCCAGGAAGTCGTTGACGATTTAAATTCAGCAACGTTGGATGGCATCACAGAACAAAATCGCATTACGTTAAGCATTTTAAAATGTTACCACTGGTTTCATATGTGATGTTGTTAATTTTAGGTTGTCATTTTTTTATGTAGATAGCTTCCAGTATTTTTAATCTTTTTAAATTGGTTTCGGAATGTATAATTTTAGTGTTATTAACTAGAATTTGTCTTAAATCAGAGGGAGGGCGAAGAACGTTCTATGCACGTTTCTACGTTGTCTTTTTAAAATTCTCTTCTTTCTCCAGCTTTTTTGTTCATTTGCTTTTGACACCTGAGGAGGATTCGACGTTCGTGAAACCTATGAAACATTTATTAATTTTTTTTGATTTTAATACAAAAAAGACCATCGAAAAAATTAAAATAAAAAAAGGTATAATTAAACAGACGAATTCTGTTATTTTTAACAATGTTTGCATAAATTAAAAACTGCAGCCTAAGTACACACAATATATATGTGTGTGTGTGTGTGTTGTATCCGTGAAGGATAGAGTAATATTTATTCATGGTGTTTGATTTGGTTGTTTTGTTGAGAAAAAATGTTTTTGTTTTTAGCTTTGAAGAGCATGATTGAGTTTTGCAAAGGGAAAGAAAAAAAAAAAAACAATAACATCAATGCTTGGTGCATTTTAAATCAGGAAGCCGGTATCTTCAGACAGCCTGATCTGATAGCACAAGACATTTACTTTGGTGAAAGGATTTTATGCTTGAGGTTCATAATCAAGGGAGGCACGATAGCGCTCTATCCCTTAATAGACTTCAAAAACGACCTATGCTAGAAATCTTATTTCTTTGATCAGTCATAACTCAAAAACCAATAAACCAAATTATTTAAAACTTTGCACAAAATTTTCATTTGATAGGTTCTATAAGTGTGTAGAATTTCAGCATCATTAGTAAAGGCAACCCAGAGATCCAGAAAGGTCAGGAGTGATTTTGTGTTATCCGTGTGTACGTACGTACGTGTGTGCCACCCTGTATCTCATCAACTATTTGATGGATTCAGCTGATTTTTGGCAGAGATAGAGGTTCTAGGGTGTAGTTGATGGCATTTTAATTTCAGTTTACCATATACCTTAGTTTTCCAGGAAATTCCAAAAAACCTTAAAAATGACCATTGTATTGAGGCATAGCCTTTACAAAAGTAGTGACATTCCACGAAAAATGCCAGTATACTGAAATCATATGCCCTTAATAGGTTAAGATGAAAATTCATATACACTAAATGTACAAAAGCAAGGAAATTCCCAAATTTTTACACTTTTATTATCATGAAGAGTATGACTACATATCAACCAAACCATTTCATTATCACATCACTACAGTATAAATCTCTATTCATGAGTGGATGAAGTGTGTGAGGTGCGCCGAAGAAAAATTCCTACCAGTAAAATACATAGCCCTGTTGTGCTCGCATACCCTTAATGACAATAAAAGTGTAAAAATTTGGGAATTTCCTTGCTTTTGTACATTTAGTATATATGAATTTTCATCTTAACCCTATTAAGGGCATATGATTTCAGTATACTGGCATTTTTCATGGAATATTTTTAAACATTTAACAGACTGTCTTGTATATGGATCAATTTTGTGAGTAAACAGATACTACACTTTGATCTTGGCCAAACAGTCTGCAGTTGATTCTTTTTTTTTTACTTTTTAATCCATAAGTCAATTTCGTTTAGTGAACTTATAGATATTAGATTTCAAAAAGGACATGGTTTCTAGTCTGATGTCATTAAATAATTCCTTCATAGTACCAACATTGTAGTATTTTTGTCGCATGGAAACAAAATAGACACCTGTAACAAAGTGTTTCACTGTATATGCGACTTGACAAGTTGCACACCATGGTGGTTCCTCTGCTCCAGCAGAAATGAATATGTAGCTTTTGTGTGGCCAATACGTAGTCGAGACAGGACGACCACCTTCCCTTCGTGACTTCTCACAGCTCCATCTCCATTCTCTTAGATCAGGTTGTATTGTCAACAATTTGTTGGATGCGTTACTGCTGCATCTAGACTACGTTTCTTGTGGATATATACATGGATGTTTATCTTGACGGCTGTGTATGGAACTTTAAATTTATTGTTATGGGGCACTTTGGGGGCAGTTTTGACTGCTGCGTCAGCTTTATCATTTCCTCGGATTCCTATCTGACTTGGGATCCAACAAAATATCATCTCTTTGGTGTTCGACAATGATGTTGTTCTATATAATAGTTTAATGATCAGTGAGATACCCAGGTTTCGATTTTTCAATGTTGTTAATACTGATAAGGAGTCGGAAACAATGAAGTTTTTTGCTTTTACTTTGCGAGATCATATCAAGTGCTATATCTGTGGCATTGAATTCTGCATTAAAAAACAGCTATTTCCTTAGAAAGATGTTGGATAATTTAGCTCTCATGTACAGCTGCACATCCCGTTGGATTCTTGTCCTTAGATCTGTCTGGAAATATAGCGGTATATTTGGGATAATAATCTCGGATTTATTTAGTTTTTTCCTGGAAAATGAGAGGATGTATCATAGTTCAATCGTTTATGAATTTCCATCTTTACTTTTTTTTTTCCCACGGTTATATCGTCGGTTGGATGGTGTCATGTATATTCTTCAGTGGAATGTTAGCTTCTTTAATTAGGGATTCTATTTGGAGGTCAACAGGTTTTTATTGCATTTTCTTTTCTTTCGTACAGTTCTTTATATTTTGTCTTGAATATGGTATCGTATGCTGGGTTTAGTGGGCATGCTTTCAGCTTTCTATAGTAAATGCTTTCAGCTTTCTATAGTAAATGCTTTCAGCTTTCTATAGTAAATGATTTTAGCTTTCTATAGTAAATGATTTTAGCTTTCTATAGTAAATGGGGGGGGGCTCCTTAAAAGTGGGGGGGGGGCGGTTAAACATGCATATATAACTTCATTATTGATGACCATAAAGTGGGGGGGGGGGGCGCCGTCCATGTATGGTTATCGATGGACAGTAAGTATTCACTTGACTTTTGGGGTAGGTTTCTCAGATTTTGTCAGGGCCAATGGCGGTGTTAGGGTTAGGGCTATGGAATCATTTTGTTTAATTGTGCTGAATGTAGTCTTGGACAATTTTTGTTTGGAAATTAATCTGATCTGTTCTTTTACATTTTTTTTTTAAATTCATCGTTTGTATTTTTGCAAGAAGAATTTTTTCAAATGTTTCTGCCAAGAGGTTTACTATTCCCCTCTTGTTAGTGGCTTATGCATCGTTATGTATTTTAGCGATGTATTGTTTTTCCCTGATATTTTCTTTACCATTTTCCATTCGATTTTATTTTTTGTATCGATGCTCATTTTTGATATATAGTTTTGCCATTGTTTTCTTTTAGCTTCTTTAAATGTTCGCCGGGTTTAACCCCAACAGTTTTTTTTTTTTTTTTTAATTTTTAAAATTTTTTTTTTTTTTAAATTTTAAATTTTTTAAATTTTTTTTTTTTTAAATTATTTTATTATTTATTTATTTATTTATTTATTTTTTAAAAGTTATTTAGGTTTTCTTTTGTTGAGTTGTTTTAAAATTTTCTGAAGAGCTGCTCAACATTGCCGTACACAGCTTTCCTAGATTCATCAGCAAACCAGGGTTTGCTTCGTTTTACAGCGGAGGAGGATGTTTTTCCTCGTGATACTAATGTCTTAGTAAAGTGTGGCAAGGTCTTCATTTAGGTCATTTGATTCTGAGGTCAGGTCAATTTGTAATGGCATAACTGCTTGATTTTTGTTCCAATTGGCTTTTTAGGGTGGGGGGGGGTCCAACATGGTGTTTGTGTCTCAAAGCATTCATACACAGGTTGGTCAGGATAACCTGACATTAGGATACTTCCCTGACCAAATATTCAAAATTTGATAGTATTCAAAGCCCAAATATGATCCCCTCGACACGGCTATACACTCACTCATACAAGGAATAGTGCATCATCTCCAAGTAACGTTACCTCAAGTAACAGCACTTAGCTGGATACTCCACCAGACTAGATGAATTGTCTTGGAATCCGATGAGACCACAAATAAGATATACTATAACATAGTTTACGGGTCAATTGGGGAGAGGAAAATTAATGTTAACTTCTTTATTAAGTCGACGTTTGACAAGGGAAGGAGAACTTTAATGGAATATTCGAATATCTATATATCTCATATAGAGATCAAGTGTTAGCCCAAGGAAGGGGCCCTTGATTTCTGAGAACTTCGACTGAAGTAAAATGAAAAAAAAAATATAAAAAAATATATATATAAATATATATATTAGTGCAACTTTGATATTCTAGCAAGAAAAAGAAACCAAATAGAAAAAGAAAATGTGTAAAGACTGGCGAACCTGAACAATGGAAGTTTGTCGATTAAAAATGTTTACAATCAAAGACTGAGTCATCTAAGACAAACGAAAGGCAATGATGACCTACCATCAGAGAAACAGCAGGGTGTCAGGAAAATGATTGTCATTGCATTTCCTGCTGACATTTTTTTTTCTTTGAAAAAAAAAAAAAAATTTTTTTTTTAAGCAAGCAGCTTTCAATGCAAAAAAAAAAAAGAGTCCGGCTCAAAGTAAAGTGGGAGGTCGAGAAAAACAAGAGAAAAAGTGAAACATTAGTTCAACTGAATTTTTTTGTATCCATTTGCAGATATGATTATGCATTGCTAATTCAATGAAAACCTCAAATAACAACGGTTGACACTCAAGAAATAAGCAATATTTTCAAATGAGAATGTCAAGCAGGCAATAAAAACATCACCAAAGCACTGGGAGGAAACACTACTACAACATGAGTGTTCGCATTCGGCATCCGTTCACTAAGTTTAGAGCTGGCAATACAGATTTCAATAATGAAGCTGTTCTTGATAATGGTGAATTGTCAGAAGTCACGAGCAATAATCCACATATAAAAAGCAGGGCTACCTGGCGCTGCTTGGGATCCTGGCTAAGTAACTAAAATCATTAAAAAGACAGCCGGACGCACACACAAGCCAGACAGAAAAGTCAACTTTCCTCTACATTAAGAGGTAATATAAAAAACTAAAAAAATGGGTCTCACATAAAGACCAGAAAATGTGCAGTCTTAAAGTTACCGTGAATTTAATAAAAAAAAAAAAAAAAAAATAGATGCCATCTCAAGCCTTGGCGTGACAGACCAAAAAAGATGCCATCTCAAGCCTTGGCGTGACAGACCAAAAAAGATGCCATCTCAAGCCTTGGCGTGACAGACCCAAAAAGATGCCATCTCAAGCCTTGGCGTGACAGACCAAAAAAGATGCCATCTCAAGCCTTGGCGTGACAGACCAAAAAAGATGCCATCTCAAGCCTTGGCGTGACAAACCAAAAAAGATGCCATCTCAAGCCTTGGCGTGACAGACCAAAAAAGATGCCATCTCAAGCCTTGGCGTGACAGACCAAAAAAGATGCCATCTCAAGCCTTGGCGTGACAGTTTCTTAAGGAAGGAAGTACCTATCTAAAAAGTGGGAGTGGGGAAAAAAGAAAAAAAAAAAGGGGGGGGGGATATTAAAAGGTCATTTTTATTTTTATTTATTTTAATTCATGGCTGTATTAAAATAGTTTCTTTGTCTATTGTCAAATCTAAGTTAAATCTTACCCCCCCCCCCACATTCTTTTGCTGTTAACGGACAAGAGTTTCTGCAATAAAGCCTACTACTACTACTACACAATACGAGCCCCCTCCCCCTCCCATATTGTCTCCTTGACTTGCATGAGGGACTACACAGAAAAATTACATCATTACATTATTCAGTGCACACACACACACACACACACACCTACCTATATAGAGAGAGGTGGGAGTGGAGGGTGGCCGGTAAACATCTGATGTTTCACAAAATGTACTTTAACAGAAACTAGGTGGGTCAACCTTTTTATATATTTTTTTAATTTTTTTTACATTTAATAAAATAAGTTTACACAGTTTGGGGGGGGGTTAATTAAAACTCCCACTGTATTACATAGGGTTTAGATGCCGATATCAAATATCTATGACTGACCACGTCCATCTTGTCCGCATAACTTTTGAAGGTTGCGCGAAGATCGACTAAACAGTTTTATACGACAATATGAGTTTCATGGGGGAGATTTTAACATGTGCGTGGGGGCCCTGGGTCGGTGAGGGGAGGGAGGGGATTTGTTGCAGTATCAAGTGAGGTCTATGCCACCCTAGACAGATTATTATAGTGGAGGTGGTTCGAATGAGTAGGGCGGAATGATTACATTATCTAAGACGTCTCCAATCGGGTGTTGGGGGGGGGGGGGGGGTGTAGAAATCTTTCTCAGGACACTAAAAAAAATAAAAATAAAAAATAAATAATAATAAAAAAAAAAAAATGATAATAAAAAAAAATAAAATAAAAACAAAACAAAAAAAAAAACACCCGGTTGAAGAAGGGAATGATTCTATAATATTACCAAGTGAGTTAGGTGGCGTCAACATCATTTCTGTATCATATTAGGTCTATGCAGTGGCATGCAGGCATCCAATCATTTTTCAGTACTAGGACTTATACTTGCGTCTTTTTTTTTGGGGGGGGGGGGGGGTCCATACAATCCATGAGTTGGCCCCGGGGCATCACCCAACCTTTGCACACAAATAGGTCTATGCCACCTATGAATTAAAATGGGGATTGTACGAAGGGTGGAATATCTTGCAGCATTATTTAAGGGTGGAATATCTTGCAGCATTATTTAAGGGTGGAATATCTTGCAGCATTATTTAAGGGTGGAATATCTTGCAGCATTATTTAAGGGTGGAATATCTTGCAGCATTATTTAAGGGTGGAATATCTTGCAGCATTATTTAAGGGTGGAATATCTTGCAGCATTATTTAAGGGTGGAATATCTTGCAGCATTATTTAAGGGTGGAATATCTTGCAGCATTATTTAAGGGTGGAATATCTTGCAGCATTATTTAAGGGTGGAATATCTTGCAGCATTATTTAAGGGTGGAATATCTTGCAGCATTATTTAAGGGTGGAATATCTTGCAGCATTATTTAAGGGTGGAATATCTTGCAGCATTATTTAAGGGTGGAATATCTTGCAGCATTATTTAAGGGTGGAATATCTTGCAGCATTATTTAAGGGTGGAATATCTTGCAGCATTATTTAAGGGTGGAATATCTTGCAGCATTATTTAAGGGTGGAATATCTTGCAGCATTATTTAAGGGTGGAATATCTTGCAGCATTATTTAAGACCTGCTATCGTCACCAGTAAAAGAGGAGGTTTTGTATTTGTATGGTTACCAACTGGCTTGTTGCATCTTTTATGTCTGATTGATTTATAGGTTTTTAGTTGTAGAGTCCAGTTGGGGCAGTTTATACTGTTAACCAAAACAGCTTTGCTTTGCACTGTTGATTATACTGTTTTTCGCTAACGCTGCTTCAGCTGCAGCTCACTGCCAGGCTCTTCTGCGTTGCTTTTATAGCGGGCCGGACGGACGCATGCACGCACGTAATTGGTGTATCACCAGTTACCTACACACGTTTTACTTAGGCCGGATGGAGTGGATCGCAGAGTTACAGGATTTCAGGTATTCTATTGCATGCCTCCATAGTCACCGGATCTCGGATGGAGTTAGGGTTGTGAAAAAAAAAGGCCTTGCTTTCATTAGCCATTAACCTGACCAGACCAAATCGTATTCCATGAGCGTTAGAGTTGAAAGGCGATATTTTCGACAATTAGTAACTTGAGGAAAATCATAAAAAACACCGCTTGGCACTATCCCCCCCCAAAAAAAAAAAATGGATAAAACAAGTATATTTACTATTTTTTTTGGGGGGGGGGGGGGGGGGGGGAATATACTTATAATATAACAATATAACAAACACTTTCTCTCTCTCTGTCCGTTACTATTTAATTAATTTCAAAGTCAGAAACATAAGAAATACATTAGGGCACATCTTAACGACTAAATAAACAATAAATAATTTTGACGCCGAGGTCGTGATTTGAACCCGCAACCTTAACGTCAAAGAGTAATTTGGACGAATTTGTCCGATACGATACCATCCGAGCAAACGTGACAAGTTAAAAGAACGATTTTGATTTAACTACTTAAAGAAATGAGGTTTTTTTTCACTTCTTTTACTGAGCAATGAATCATCTTAAAACGAGGCTACGTATCAAAACTGGTTCTTCGATATAGTGTGGGGTCTGCGTTCGCGCTCGATTTTTTTTTATGGGGGGGATGCGGGGCTAATTCAGGCAAGTATTGTTGAATATAACAGCTAACTTATTTCTGAATATCCTTTGGTAGATCCTTTCAATAGTCCGAATCAGGATCTTAGTTTCGGAGAGGAATTGGCTGATGAATTTGCCATAGTTTTGCTTTGTGTAATATACTAAAATGTCTATAATTTTAACTATAGTTTCGTACTTATTACATAATTCTCGCCAAAACCATCTATAATACGAACACATGGTCTGTACCTGATTATCCTCATTCCCCTGAAGATGGACCCGGATGGGTCTGAAAGTACTTGGGCGACTAATCAAAACTATGACAAATTCATCAGCCAATTCCCCTCCGAAACTAAGATCCTAATTCGGACTATTGAAAGGATCTACCAAAGGATATCCAGACATAAGTTGTCTCTTATATTCAACTAATATATATATATATATAACTATATATATATATAGTTTTCATATAAACAATAATGTAAGCAATTTCAATTTTTTTTTTTTTTTTTTTAAATGAATAAATTACCAAAACCTTTTTAAAATATGGTTATTAATTTTCAAGGGAGGTAATCTAAATAAAAACTATTAGTTTTTAAAATTACAATAGATTTATATTAATGTAAATTAATGTAAGTTGTACATTTGACAAGAATACTTAGAGCGTGATTAATATCCGCCGGGTGGCGGGGAGGTTTTGCTTTTAAAATATATAATCAAATAAACGCTGAAAATTGTATTAAAATCGGATAATTCTATAATTTGAGGGATTAAAAAATTAGCACATTGTAAAAAAAAAAAAAAAAATGCAGGGGAACGCATATGTGTGTGAGGATTAGGAAAGAAGGTCGGCGAAACATTCATTTTCTTTTTCTTTAAACGAATGGTGTCAACTGGTTGAAGATGCAAAGACACCTTTAAAGTTGAGAAGATTTGCGTTGAAAAAGAAACAGAACCCTTGCCCCCCACCCCGCCAGGCAGTTGGACATTACTGGCTTTTCTGTCACACATACTAACGCCTTGTTCTATTTTTGATATGATTTGTTTTTATTGTCGATTTCTCTATTAATCGAGGGATGACATCAAGGCCAGAACATGAGAATAAAAAATAATCAATATGATCGTTAAATCGTGTGCTCCACCCTTCCCGAATTGACATCGACACCAATAAGCATTAGTTTACTCAGCGTTCTGATTTAAATTAATATACTGTGACACAATGATTAGGTTGGTTTTGTTTATAGTTTGGTTAGGACTATTGCAAGAAAGACGATCGTTTAACACTGCTCTCTCTATTTGATTGGACAATTTGAATGTGTTTCGGATTAAATTTTTTTTTTTTTTTTTTTTTTGACGATTGATAATTTTTATTATTCGGACTACTGTTCTCATCTTGGATGTTATTCTCACAACGTTTCGGCCGATGTAAGCTCAGACCCTCTTCAGGTGCGTCTTTGTCGAACTTGATAATCTGTACGCCATTTCGAATGAAACCCTTTATTTAATCCACGGGGGTGGCTGACTGTACAAGAGCAACCTACCTCCTGTGGATTAAATAAAGAGTTCCAGTTGAAATTCCGTACAGATTTCCGAGTTCGATAAGGCGCACCTTAAGAAGGTCGAAGGTTACATCAGCCAAATTGAGAATATAATCCCAGATGAGATCAGTCGTCCGAATAGTCGAAATAATCATCCAATATGAATAGGTTTACAAATCCCCCAGAAGATGACTAAGTTAGTCGAAAGCTCGAAAGATAAAGGAAAAAAAAGTCCCAAGAAAAAAATTTGGAAGGGAAACATTTTATTAACCTTACACCATGCCAAGATAAAATAGACACACAATGTTTATCTTATTTAATGAAATATGCTCTATATACATACAATACAACACCATACATACATACATACAACATCATACATACATACAATACAACACCATACATACATACAATACAACACCATACATACATACAATACAATACAACACCATACATACATACAACACCATACATACATACAATACAACACCATACATACATACATACAATACCATACATACATACATACAATACAACACCATACATACATACATACATACATTAAATAAGGCAGAAAGACAGGCAACACTGATTGAGGTGAGTGTTTTAAATGACAGTGGCTTAAACAGAGCAGAAAGGGAGAAGGTGACAAAATACCAAGGCCTAATGTATGATATGAAGAGAAACTGGAACCTAAAAAACATCAACATTATCCCAGTTATAATAGGAGCTAAAGGCCTCATGAAGAAAAATTTCAAAAAGTATCTGGAAAGTATTCCCGGAAAACCAAGTGCGAAAGAAATCCAAATAATTGCACTTAAGGGAACGGCCAAAATCCTTAAAAGAGCACTCGGTTGGAGCCTCTAAATAGCAGGTGATAGTCTGGAATTTGGAAGAATGCCCCGTTCCTATGCTAATGAAAACAGAAATAAGAAAACTTAAAAAAAAAAAAAAAAAAAAAAAAAAAAAGAGTACAACACTATACATACAATACTATACAACACTATACATACATACAATACTATACAACACTATACATACAATACTACACTATACATACAATACTATACAACACTATACATACATACAACACTATACAACACTATACATACATACATACAACACTATACATACATACATACAACACTATACAACACTATACATACATACATACAACACTATACATACATACAACACCATACAACCCCATACAATACATACAACCCCATACAATACATACAACCCCATACAATACATACAACCCCATACAATACATACAACACTATACATACAATACATACAACACTATACATACAACCCCATACAACACTATACATACAATACAACACACTAACCCTTATCCTCGAGTGGCTTTTGACTTTGGTAAGTGGTGAATCAGTATAAAAAAAACCTGACTTTGTACAGTTTTAATTTTAAATACTGTTTGGATTTAAATTGGATTATGAAAAATGCTTACAGTAGCGACTTAAAATAGTAAAATAAGCCCTAACAAGTAGCAATCATAACATTCATGCGTCCTTTCCTCTAAATATGGATCAACTATTACGATTTAAAACGTGTGTATTTAACATACATACATACATACCTACATACAGAGAGATATCTCGTAAATACACATTGAGAATAATCTATTACTAGCGCTTGCTTACAGAGTCTAGGTTGACTGTGGAAGGGGTTTGAATTGTGCGACCGTCCGAGATTATCATCCCTGCACTGATGAGAGCGAAAGCTCGAAACGCTAGCGTATGTAAATAAAAATTTAATATTTATTTAAAATATATATATATATATTTATGCAAACATTGTTAAAAATAACAGAATACGTCTGTTTAATTATACTGTTTTTATTTTTTCAAATTGTCTTTTTTGTATTAAAATCAAACAAATTAATAAATGTTCCATAGGTTTCACAAACGTTTTCGATTCTTCGTCAGATCATCCTCAGGAGTTAAAAGCAAATGAACAAAAAAGCTGGAGAAAGAAATGAATTAAAAAAAAAAAAAAAAAAAAAAAAAAAAACGGTGGAGAAACGCGCAGAGAACGTTTTCCGCATTGTTCCAGGAAGTTGTTGATGATTTTAAATTCAGCAACACTGGATGACATCACAGAACAAAATCGCATTACGTTAAGCATTTTAAAATGTTACCACTGATTACATATGTGATGTTAATTTTAGGTTGTTGTATTTTTATGTATATAGCTTAGAGTATTTAAAAAAAATTTTTCTTTTTCTATGCGCATTTCTCTTTAAAATTCAGCTTTTTTGTTCATTTAGTAAATAAATCTTTATCACTCCTAAATTACCATCAAAACGGGTTACTGTTATCAATAATCCAACGTAATACTTTAAATACTAATTATATATTATATATATATAAAGCACAGATGAATGATTCAAAGACAATTCGTTATTAAATCCAATACTAACCCTATGTCTGAGATTAAGGTAGAGACTTTTTTTTTTCATTAATTAATCAGTTTTTAATGAAAAAGTAAACTATAAGATTAATAATTCAATAAATAATTAATAAATCCATTATTTGTCACTTGGACATTTTTTAGTTCAATATCAAGAAATCCCAGTTCCTTATATATAATCGTATCACAGTCAATAGTTTTCTTCGAATGTCCGGCTGGCTTGGCAGGCCGAGAGCAGACTCAAGGCGTTTTCACAAATAGCGATAGAGGCGCTCGTAAAGTCAAGACAATTCGCTATTATCTCCAGTGTTGCGTGTCATTAATAGACCAAGGCTGCCGAGGAAGTCATGCGTGGCAGAGCCAATCACTCAAATTTTACTTTGCCTCATGCATAGATTGCATGCCACTCAAAATGGCAACCGTTACAAATTTTTCATCGAAAGTTGAGCATATACTTTTCTCACCCTAATGAACACCGTTAGTCGATTTTTCAAAGACATTTACATAGGAAACAGAATCCTTCTCGTAATGGGGGGGGGGGGGGGGGTCACAATTGAAAGTGAACCGTGAGTTTACTTTCGGCAGCCTCGTTAACTCCCGCTTCTCTTATTTTGTTATATTAAGCAGACTATCTGACCTTGCCAGACATTTCATTACCCCGTATTCCTTGAATGCTTTTAAAAAATACTCTACCTTCAATATACGCTAAAACTACTACTTATTCTTAAACTGCTATTACGACTACTAATAATAATTTTCAGAGAGTAGAAAGTGACTAACTTGGGTTTACTTTCGGCAGCCTCGTAACAAATGCTTCCCTTATTTTGTCCTGTAGTCCTCACATTTCATGAGCGATGTTTCTGACAAAGGGGGAAGAATTGCTGTTTTCTGGGTCGGAATCTACCCACCTAACACTTATTGTTGACTAGTTTTTGACCTTGAAGTAATATTTAAAAAATTTTTTTAAGCTTTATGCCTTGTCTTGAGCGATTTCGATTTAAAAATAAAAAAATAAAAAAATAAAAAAAAATAAAAATTATTATTCCCAGGACTCTTACGATTGTACCAAACTGTATATTGGGAAAAATATCAACCTAACATGCTCGATTGTTAGTTCTCGATTATTTTCGGTTATATCCGAAAGAAAATGAGACAAACTAAGATGCCGGAACACAATAGGGATTTAGTCGATACCTACCTTACTGAATTTATGTCGAGGCAGAAGTTTGGTAACAATCCTTTCCGTGCGATGACCGACCAAATTTCTTGTTTATAAACACCTTTTCTGGAAACCTCTTTTCCTTCTCAGCCTAAAAAAGAAAAAAAAATTTTTTTAATCATCATCATCATCCTATTCCATCAATCACTGACAATCCTTTACTCCTAAACGCTTGTAACAAATTATTAACACTTAAGCTAACAAACCACCCCAAAACCACTAATTAACCCTAATTTATATAGCGCATCTAATATATAAAAAGAAGCCAGCCGGATTCTCAGCGTTTGTCATTAATAGCTTTCGTACTACAGTATCCATATTTAATTTTGAATATTCAATTTTTGTTAATTTCTTCTAGGACCGTGTTCTTTGCAATAAGAAAATATATCTCGCTTCGGTCCTTTGAAAAACTACTTATTCCGGTTCAGAACATTGTTAAATTGGAGCTATTTTTCACTAATCACTTTCACAGCATTGGCTGCTTACATTGTTAATAAAAAGAAAATTTCTATATTTCTATCTTAGCAAGTTTTCAAATAAATTAACCTATCATTTTTATTACTTGTATATCATAATAGGTAAAATAGTTTAATCTCAAAACTAGAATGTTATCCGAATGAAATGCTGCAAGCGGCCTTCGGTGTCAATCATGGACTTATATGTGAATATTGACTTATTCTTATTTTTTTTCATTTTTTGATGAAAAAAAGTCTTCTACACACCCTACCCATATTGTGAATTGTTTTGAAGTATGAGGCAAACAAATCCAATCAAACTGAGACTGAGAGACAGGAAGAGGGGGTAGAGAGAGGAAGAGGGGGTAGAGAGAGGAAGAGGGGGTAGAGAGAGGAAGAGGGGGTAGAGAGAGGAAGAGGGGGTAGAGAGAGAAAGAGGGGGTAGAGAGAGAAAGAGGGGGTAGAGAGAGAAAGAGGGGGTAGAGAGAGAAAGAGGGGGTAGAGAGGAAGAGGGGGTAGAGAGGAAGAGGGGGTAGAGAGGAAGAGGGGGTAGAGAGGAAGAGGGGGTAGAGAGGAAGAGGGGGTAGAGAGGAAGAGGGGGTAGAGAGGAAGAGGGGGTAGAGAGGAAGAGGGGGTAGAGAGGAAGAGGGGGTAGAGAGGAAGAGGGGGTAGAGAGAAAAGAAGAGAGGATAGAGAGAAAGGAAGAGAGGATAGAGAGAAAGGAAGAGAGGGTAGAGAAAAAGAAAGGAAGAGAGTGTAGAGAAAAAGAAAGGAAGAGAGTGTAGAGAAAAAGAAAGGAAGAGAGTGTAGAGAAAAAGAAAGGAAGAGAGGGTAGAGAGAAAGAAAGGAAGAGAGGGTAGAGAAAGAAAGGAAGAGAGGGTAGAGAAAGAAAGGAAGAGAGGGTAGAGAAAGAAAGGAAGAGAGGGTAGAGAAAGAAAGGAAGAGAGGGTAGAGAAAGAAAGGAAGAGAGGGTAGAGAAAGAAAGGAAGAGAGGGTAGAGAAAGAAAGGAAGAGAGGGTAGAGAAAGAAAGGAAGAGAGGGTAGAGAAAGAAAGGAAGAGAGGGTAGAGAAAGAAAGGAAGAGAGGGTAGAGAAAGAAAGGAAGAGAGGGTAGAGAAAGAAAGGAAGAGAGGGTAGAGAGAAAGGAAGAGAGGGTAGAGAGAAAGGAAGAGAGGGTAGAGAGAAAGGAAGAGAATGTAGAAAGAAAGGAAGAGAGGTAGAGAGAAAGAAAGAGGGAGAGAAAGAAAGAGGGAGAGAAAGAAAGAGAGGGAGAGAAAGAAAGAGAGGGAGAGAAAGAAAGAGGGAGAGAAAGAAAGAGGGAGAGAAAGAAAGAGGGAGAGAAAGAAAGAGGGAGAGAAAGAAAGAGGGAGAGAAAGAAAGAGGGAGAGAAAGGAAGAGGGAGAGAAAGGAAGAGGGAGAGAAAGGAAGAGAGGGAGAGAAAGAAAGGAAGAAAGAGAGGGAGAGAAAGAAAGGAAGAGAGGGAGAGAAAGAAAGGAAGAGAGAAAGAGAAAAGAAATAAAATGATATGGGATGAATGTTGGGGGGTCTTCTCCCTTCAGGAGATAAAAGTTAAGCGAGTATGACCGATTAGTATTCTTGCTAATACCACCTCCTCAGTCTTCCGTGTCCTGATTGCCAATCTTTGATGAAAGGCATTATGGAATGTAGTTTATTTCTTGGAAAAAGAATGCACGTGTCTTGCCATTTGGTCGACATGTATCCTAAAAAGGAGAGAGTCGTTCATTTCAAGTGAAGCAAAACAAAAATCCAAGCGTTGGTGGTGAAAGGAGAGAAACGTGGTTTTAGCCCCCCCCCCATTGTATCACGTGCTTCAGGTCGGAAGAGAGAATCAGAAGAATCTTGATCACCAATGCTCTTCGAAGTGCTGCCATAGACAGGTGTGTATCTTCTGTATAAATGTCAAAGAATGATCTCAGAAGATCATTTAAGATCAGGAAGTTGATTCTAGATGTTACAGTCGGTTAATGACTATTCTTCTAAACAGATCAGAGAGAAAAGAATTTGATGGTTGCAAAGACGTTTTGAGATATTCCATCGCAAACGAGCTCGTGAAGCAAACCTTTGTGCCAAACGCTATCAAAGACCTTTGATATATCAAGAAAATGGTATGCAAGGGAATTTCAGCGGTGAAAGATCTGGAGCTGTCCCAATTAGCCCTTGAGTATCGATAGGTCAAGTTAGAATAACGTGGAATCTTGTTTAGGTCTTTGCTTGAAATTGATGGGCTGATATCGGTTTCACACAGAAATAGCAAGTCAGACCCCCGTGTCTCGTCAGTGGATTTCGACCTCTAGAAGGTTGGAATGCAGACCCCTAATGTTAGAAAAGAAGACCTGGTCGTAGAGGTATACATTAGGAGTTGAGGTATTAGGTTTACGCTTTTTTTTTTTTTTTTTTCTTCTTTTTTTTTTAGTTGGAGACGCTTCATATTAGAGTTACGAGGAATCAGTCAGTAGAGGAGTTGAAAATAGAAAACAGTGTAAGTGGGTAAGTCACCGAACTTTGTAAACCATTAAAGAATGAAAAGCCGCAGCAGTTCTCAGCAGAAACTGCTGCATACTCCAGACTTCGTTAAAAATACAGCAGCACAGGTATTTCACACCTGCTGATTGGACAGCCTCATCGGGAGTTACTCCAGGTTTCATGTATTTGTACTATCGGATGGATAAACTCAGCCCAGCTAACACGTTGATCTCTAGCACCCATATTAGTGAAATGGTCAAAAGGAAAAAAATATATATACATACTAAAGCTAAAAGCATCTCGGCATACAGCTCAGACTACATAATTTCTGACCTGGATAACAGTAATTCTTTCCCCTTTGTCAGAAACATCGCTCCTGGAATATAAGGACTAAGGGACAAAGTAGCGAGAGTTCGGCGGCTGTTGAAATTATATCCATGGTCTACTTTCTACTCTTCATTTAGTACTAGCAGGAATACCCGGCATTGCCCGCGGCAAAAGTGTAACAGACAGACACACATACATACACATCTCCCTTATGTAGATTTCTCGAGGAATAAGTTGCCATAAGGGAATTAACTCCTTGAAAAAAAAAAATCATTGTTAGTTCATGGCTGGAAAACACACTGCCCCATCCCGACGAAATCTGTGCCAGTTTAGGGTCAAAGAATGAATAATTTTTTTTTAATTTTATTATTATTCAACCGGGGCAACACATAAGAAAAAAAAAAAGAAAAAAAGAAAAAAAGGGAAAAAAGAAAGAAAAAAAAAGGAAAGAAAAAAAAGGAGAAAAAAAAGTAAAAGAAAAAAAAGGAGTAAAAAAAGAAAAAAGAAAAAAGAAAAAAAAGAAAAGAAAAAAAGAAAAAAAAGAGAAAAAAAAGAAAACTTTTGTAGTTTTTGAGTTTTAGCCAGACAGACATACATACATACATCTATCCATCTATACAACTGCCCTTTACATTAACGCCTTGAAAAAAAAAAAAAAAAAAAAAAAATCATTGTTAGTTCTCTTTAGTTAATGGCTGGAAAACACACCGCCCCTCCTGACGAAATCTGTGCCAGTTTAGGGTCAAAGAATAAATAATGTTTTCAAAATTTTGTATATTATTCATCCAGGGCAACATGAAAAAAAAAAAAAAAAAATTTTTTTTGTAGGTGTTTTTTTTGTAGTTTGAGTTTTAGCCAGACAGACATACATACATCCAGACAACTGCCCTTTATACTATAGAATGAGGAGAAAAAGACATTGAATTTAGTAGTCAGTGCTCAACTGTTCGACCAGTTAAGCTACAAACAAATAAATTGAAAAAAACAACAAAAAAAAAACGCTAGAAAGTCGGTTTATAAAAAGGCTGGGATGTTCCATTATGCTCAGATGGGCAAATACTGATTGGCTGCTAGTCTATGAGTGGATAATCTAATTAAAATTTTTTTTTTTTTAATTAAGCAATATTTACATTGCAACTATTGGAGCTCTTTATGTTGGCAAGTGTCAATTTGATGCACTTAGTAATGTTTCCAAATGCATCTCGTTAAACACAACCTGGGACAGCAAGTAGCTTGAGAGTGCAAAGATATACTTAATGATAAACATCTAAAAACGGTCTATCATGAGCAAAAATGACGAGGGAAAAGAATCGTCTGCAGGTGGTTTACTACGAGCCGTGCAGATATTGGTCGAAAAGACTAATTGCAGGGGGGGGGGGGACGGCTAAAGAAAATGAAGAGAAGCAATCTATTCAAGACTAGAAGCCAATATTGAACCACACGGAAATAAACACTGAAAAATACTGCCGGATTGATTATGGAAAAGAAGCTACGGATCTACCGATGCTACGGATGATGGAGAGGGGGCGGGGGAGTAACGGCAATCAGGAAATGAAATGTGAAAACAGCGCCAACAATGGACTTACTTAAAAAGAAAAATACAAAGCATAGTTTTTCTCTTTAACAATCTGGCAGACATGATAGAGTAGATAGGACTTCATTTGTAGATGTGTGTGTCTGCGTATCAATGTGCATCTAAGTCTCCGACTGTGTGTGCGTGTGTGTGTGTCTAACAAGTATTTATGAAAACAGACCCGTCTATCTTTTTTTTTTTAGTAATTTCCGTATTAATAAAATTATGAGACAACTTTGTGTTTCTTTTCTCTCTGTGAGTTCAACATTTAAAAATTTTTTAGTATGAACTATCGATTATTGAAATAAAGCATAAAGTACGAAAAACAATTTTTAAAAAACTCCTATTTAAAAAAAAAAAAAAATGTAATCACAAAATTAAAACCACCAGGATGCATTTCGGTTTCTTTGTGAGCAACTTAACCATTTTAATCTTAATCAATAATTTGATTAAATATGGAAAACAAAATTTAAATTTTTTTTTTGTTTTTTTGTTTTTTTGTTTTTTAAAACTTTTAATCAAATTATGTGCAGGTTCACAAATCGTCCAGAAAATGACAAAAGTTGGTTGAAATCTCGAGAAATTGGTGGAAGGGGGGGGGGGGTGGATTCAAGAAAAGTTAAGACAACATTTTGTAATGAATGTTATTCATTGGCTTAAGTTTGTTAGAATTTCAGAAAGGACAATAGATTAAACAAAATAAAATGTCTTATTAATAAAATATACAAGAGCTGAATGAAGAAACATTGCCTAATTATACAAAGTGTATATACACACACACACACACACACACAAGTGCCCAACTACATTTGTAAGAGGAACGTTAATTATAGAAGTTAGCTGTCTAATACCATAGGTTTCACGTCGGACAGGAAATTCAGCTGGAGGGTGGGGGGGGGGGAGGATAAACACTAATGAAAAAAAAAAAAAAAGTTTTTATTCTTGCCCTTAGGCTGAATTTCCTGCCCGACCTGACACCTATGGTATCAAATTCTTACTTCGGCAAACGACTTCCTGGAACAACGCGGAAAACGTTCTATACACGTTTCTCCGCCATCTTTTTTAAAATTCTCTTCTTTCTCCAGCTTTTTTGTGCATTTGCTTTTGACACCTGAGGATGATTCGACGAAGAATCGAAAACGTTCGTGAAAACCTATGGAACATTTATTAATTTTTTTGATTTTAATACAAAAGAGATCATTTGAAAAAATTGAAAAAATAAAAACAAGGTATAATTAAACAGAGGAATTCTTTTATTTTTAACAATGTTTGCATATATATATATACATATAAATACATATATATATATTTGTAAATAAAGTTATGAAAATAAAGTTATGAAAATAACTTTATGGCAATTAAGCTACAGAGACTTCCGCGTTTCATCCCCAGGCTAAAATGCATGGAATTTGTATTGCCGGGTGTTTTTATATATACACACGTGGTGTTTAGTTTAGCTAGTTAACCAATCAGATCTTTTGTTATTTTCATAACTTACTACCTAGCTTTTATCACGTATTGAGCACTGTTGAAGTAAATACTGAAAATCGATACATAAAATATATCATCTTATAACATTATGTGGATACATGAAATAATATTACTAATATATATATATATAAAGGGGCTTACTATTTATTTCTTAACATTACTTGTGTAGCACAATAGTAGGTGAATTAATTTTCCTTTAAACTAATACTTTAGAAAGATCTATCTGTTCCAGTTCAGGTGTAGATTTTTTTATGCTATTGATACATTTTATTAAAAAGATTGACATTCAGCGTCTATTTGATTAAATCTGTCAGATTGTAATGAATTTTTTTTTTTAATTCTCAAAATGATATCGTTGATTTGAAGTTTCTGTCCTGTATCTCAAGCTTTTAACTAAGTTTAGTGATCGTCTGAAGGAATCCTACATAGATACATAAAGTCAAATCAAATCTGATGAAAGATCTTTAATTTTGAGAGGAAAAGACATAAAATGCATGTTATTTATTGATTATATATCGATTCGAATAGGAAATGACAAGCAAACAAGAAAAATTACGCAGAGACGACCACTCCTATCGCTTAGTTTCTTGTAACATCTGTGGAAGACGATTTCACGTCAGAATTGTTCGTATTAGAAATAAAACAAATAAAAAAAAAATGTATGAAAGATGAAGAGAAAGGAATTAATACTCAGTAAAGTGTTCTGCCAACGATGAGATTATATAAGATATGTGAAGAGTACAACCGAAACATGTATGCACATATGTAACCAATAATGTTTGTATAAATAAAAATGTATACTTAAGAACAGCTCTACTTGTTATTGAGCACTTTTTATAAACACGGGAGTTTCAACGAATTTACATCTACAGAAACTAATACAATACGTGTAATATATATATATAAAAATGTCAATCCTATATATATATATATATACAGAGATTATATATATATATACACACATAATATATATATCCGATACATAAATTTATTCCCCAAAACACAACAAAAAAGCACCCTAATTTCACAAACCCAAACGGCAAACTTCATAGCCGCCCCCATTTCGTATTTTTTCAGACTAGGTAAAACAATAATATTACAAATCCACAAAAAAAAACAGATAAATAAATAAAACTTGCTAGGGAATAACATGAACTAACATCAAACTCTCTTAAGTCTCAGTTAATCACTATCCCACACCAGATTTTTTTGGGGACCCCCTCAGAGATACACCGTTTTCTGTCATTGTTGACGCCATTCCCTATCGGGCCGTGACTACAATCGTTTCAGCTTGCCGATGATTCCACTGGGCACAGAAATTTACTAAAGATGTCTAAATCTGCCCTTTTGGATGAAACTGCGGTACATTGCTGAAATATGTAATATACAGTATTTAAATAAATTATATTAGCTCTCTTATATGATCGAGCACTTTATTTGATTTCTTTTCATATACAACCTGACACACTATAATATAATATATATATATATATCTATATATATATATATGACACTGAAGAGTCGTAGATGACAAAACAGCTGTCTTTGGATTACTATATTTTATACATATGTATATTTATAGGTTGATTGAACATTGATTATCTCGTATATATATATATATATTATTTTTATTTACAGACATGTACAAAATCTGCGACACATGCATGTCGATGTTATCGATCAACAGCTGTTAGAAACTGAGATCTCATCAGGCAGAGTTAGAATCCGATCTTAACCTTAGATCATATTTGGGAAGAATGAAATGACATGCAAGTGTCGTAGATTTTGTACATGTCTATAAATAAAAATAATCATATATAAAAGCTCTATTTGATATTGAGCACTTTTAATAAACCCGGTTAAAATTCTTTGGATTAATATCCTATGGATATTTACCTTGTCTGGATTATTATTAATATATATGATAATTTTTATTTACACAGACATTTACAAAATCTGCGACACTGGCATGACGATGTTATCGATCAACAGTTATTATAAACTGAGATCTCATCAGGCAGAGTTAGAATCCGATCTCAACCTCAGATCATATTTGGGGAGAATTTATAAACCTGGTTAAAATTCTCTGGATTACCACCCTGTGGATATTTTTTACCTGGATTATTACCATTATATATATATATATATATATATATTATATATATATATATCTCATACACATACAGACTGTTTCACTGTATTACAGCTCTTCAATGCGGCTAGACAAGCAAGTGCCTCAAACCGCGATCGAAACTCAGCTAAAGTTGTCAGTCGGTGAATCTAACCCTTGCACTATCATCTGGCACCTGCTGAAGGTAAGTGAAATCTCAATGTAAACATTGTCAAGTGCCAGAGAGCTCGAATTGATTTTACCCAATGAGTATTGTCTTTAGCTCTACCTACTTGGGATTATGCTTACTTTTTTTCTTTAACTAAGAATTCTATACTTTTTTTCTCTTCAAATTATTTCGTTTAATACGATACTCAAAATTTAATTATTACGTTATCGTTTGGTCATTAAACTTGATCGAACAAAATTGCTTGAACTAATTAATAGGATGTGTTAAGAATTAATTAAAAAAAAATTAAAAAAACCCAAAAAAAAAACCAACAAAGTTTTAAGTAAAATAAAATGTTATTTCTTTGTTTATTAATTAAGAAAATTAAAAGGGGTAATTAACTGATTAATCTATTTTTTTTAATGTGTACTAATAACGCTTATTAGTATTTATATAAACTTTTACAGCATTTTTAATTTTAAATGAAGAGAATGTTTTATTTGCATAGAAAAGCTTAATTTTCAATGTATCGAATGAAATCGTGTGTTAGGGTTAGGGTTTGTTTTCTGTACAAAACGTTATATGAACAATTAATTGTCAAAGTCTCTAAGTAAATTGTGTTAGTTTCAAAACGAAAACATTTTTAACAGGTCTTGTTCTCATGAAGAATATATACATATGTCATCTACAGACAGCCGTTTCATCGTCTACACCTAATCACTGTGGCTAGACATAAATTCTCATCACTGCAGACTATTAAATCAACTTACATCCAAAAAAAAAAAAAACAATTTTATTTGTCATGAATTACTTAAATAGACAATTTCTTTTTCAGACATTTTTAAACAATTTTTATTTTTAATCTATGGATGTACTAAATATGTTAGAAACCAGGAAACTGCCCATCAGGAAGAAAAACCATGAAAACAATTTCTATATCATAGAATTTTGAAGAATTAACCAAAAGTAAAAAAAAAAATAAAAATAAAAATAAAAAATAAAAATTTTAAAAAAAGTTTCCCTGGAAACTATTTAAAAAAATTTTTTTTTTTTTTTTTTTTACTTTTGGTTAATTCTTCAAAATTCTATGATATAGAAAGTGTTTTCATGGTTTTTCCATATAAAATTTTGAAGAATTAACCAAAAGTAAAAAAAAAAAAATTTTTTTAATTTAAAAAAAAAAAAAAAGTTTCCCTGGAAAGTATGATGAAAAATCGTTCTGATATGTAAAATTCTTTTCATAACATCGTCTGTTGTTGCAGTTTTGAATCTTGCCAGTCACATACTGATTAACCGTAGTAACAGTGAAACATGTGTCCCTGGATAGCTATTTTATTTATAAATTAATATATCCACCATTAAAATATAGATGGGGAGGGGGGGGACAGAATTTAAGGGAAATAACTAAGGCATTTAAGAAAAATTTCAGAATTTCAGCTGTAATTATCGCCAAAGAAAACAATAACAAATAGCTATAGAAATACAGATACATATAGGAGAGAACTTGAATGCCTACAAGACACTTACCTTGAGTGTCTAAGGTGTCTCTGTACAGGGGTTTGTCAGGACAACCTGGGGTGCCTCAACCAAGACACTGCGCATATTTATCCAGGCATTGGTCTTCTCCGCCTAGTGCAGGAGCTCCCACACCAAGAAGCTGGACGTAACGCTCAACACCGCTTTACGCACAGTCTCTGGCTGCTTGCGCACCACGCCAATCAACCAACTACCGATACTCGCCGGCAACGCACCACCAAACCTGCGCCGTGAGGCGGCTGTCCTTGCACTGTCAAGTAAAAGCCACCATCGATGAGGACAACCTTCTCCACAAGCTCGCCACAGAGACCCCTCCACGAGTCTGAAGTCACTACGCCCATTCTCGGAGCATGCCCACCAGCTCCTGCTTTCAACACCTGGCGACGTCACAAAACGAATTTGGTTGAAACGTTGCTGGACGGAGGAATGGCAGGCAGCAGATAAATCAAGGTTGCACAGATTTGTGGAGGACTTGGATAACCTACCAGGCATGGATCTCCCTCGCCGACAGTGGACAATGCTCAACCGCCCCAGGACAGGTGTCAGCCGTTTCGCCGCGACCATGAAAGGATAGGGACTCAGGGACTCGGCTGTCTGCGACTGTGGTCACTCTGAACAGACAGTAGACCATATCGAGTCATGCCTCAAATATCGACCACCCAACGGCGAAGCCGGCATAGCTGTGCTAGACAACAAAACATTAGCATGGCTTTTCTCAACCGAGCTGGTGATCGAACAACGAGATGCTGTGAAGCAAACGAAAGGACAACCTGGCATGAGGACACTTCCTTCTACAAGTAAACCCTGACTAAATATTGAAAGTAACAGTGTTCGAAGACCAAATAAGATCCCCTCAACATGGCTAACCAACACTGGCACATACGAAGAATGGTAATGGAATCCGGTAAGACGAAGAAACCACAAAGAAGATATATTATAACAGTTAACTGGTCAATTGGAAAGAGGAAAATCAATATTCTTAATTAACTCAATGTTTAACAGGTAAAGGAGAACTTTAATGGAATATTCGAATATCTATGTATCCCATATAGAGATTAAGTGTTAGACCCATGAAGGAGACCCTGTAGATCTGAGAAATTCAACTGGAGTAAAATAAAAAAAATTTTTTTTTAAAGTTGACGTTTTTCTAAGAAACATAAGCACAGACTGATAAGAGATATGTAGGCGGAGATGTTTACGCAACTTGCCTCGTCCTACTCTCTGTATTGTTAGCGTGTTTCAATCCACCCCGCAAATACAAGGCAGCTGTGGCATCGAATATTGGCCGATTGCAATAACAATAAATATAAGTATTTCCTGAAATTTTTCACATTGCTTTTTTTCCTTTTTTATAATAAAAATTGATTTCTGAGAACTTCGACTGAAGTAAAACGGAAAAAAAAAAGAAAAATCATTGTTCCTTTGTGAATGAATAAACATTCAACACGAAATTGTCGAAATGAATAACACTTTCGTTAAAGTCAAATTTATTAAAAATTTTGGAGGTTTTAGAAAAGGGGTTTCAAACCAGTTAAAAAATTTTTTTTTTTTTAAATGATAACACTTCTCTCCTCCACCATATTTTTTGCAACTTCACCTGAAAACGAAACCAAATTCTAAATCTTATACAGAACTTGAAAGATAGAATGGAAAAAAGGTTATAATTAAAAAAAAAAAATTTTTAATTAATAATTTTGGAAAAGAAATTTCAAACATGAGAGAGCAAAGACAACATTGTCTTACTAAGTACATAAAAGCAATGAATGGCTGGACACAGTTGGCACAAAGATTTATTCTTCCATTATATTTTTAGTTTAATTTCAAAGACACTGACGACGAAGAGGGATACACCAGTCGTGTATTTGCATTTTAAACAATTTCTTTATACATTTTTTTTTTTTGGGATTCTATTTTTTTTTTTTTTTTATCGAAGTCGCTCCAGAAAAGGCATGAAGCCACTTGCTAAAATGAGTGTAAGATGATTAACACAAAGACAGGAAATGCCTATTGACCTCAGTCTTGAAAAGATCAAGACTATAGGTAGGAGGAAAACCAGTAGCGTGGTGGGAGGTTGATGGCTGCAGGGGCCAATCACTGATTTGGCGCCCCTCCCCCTCCCCCTCCCTCGGATATGAGCGACGAAGTCGCGAAAAAATGCAGCTGGGGGTCTGGGGGGCGCTGGAAGCCCCCCAGCGGGGTACGGGGTGGAGCCCCCGTAAAATTTTGCCATTTTAAGGCCTCCAGATGCCCCCGTCGATGCATTTTTTAGCACTAAAATGCATTACTTATGTTAAAGAATTGCCTTTCTCTCGAGTTTTTTTGGGGCATTATGGAACAAAAATCATCTTTGGGGGGGGGGGGGGGAAGGACAATGCCCCCTTGGAGCCGTGCCTGCCTGATGGTATTAACTTCTTCTCCCCCTCCTCTGTCAGCGGTGCCCACCATGGTTGGGCGCTGTGGAGAAAATTTTGATCTTCAAAATCCCAGATGGCAGGAAAATGGCCTTCCAGACTTCTTTTTTCCCCTAAATCTGCTCCAATAAACAGTGCTAAATTCCTCTTTGGTCCCATGCCATTCTCTGAAATGGAACAAAATTGTGTTTATTAAGGTCTTTATTTTAAATTTTCTTGGGTCTTCTACAAAGGGTGCGCCCCCTAAAACCCCATTTTGGTGCCCCCCCAGAAACCTTGGCTGAGGAAAACGGTCCGAGTTCCACAAGCCTGCAGTTCTTGGAAAGAAGCAACTGGAATAGGAAGATATAGTGTAACCCTAAGATTGAAGATCAACAACAGATGGTGCCTGAAAGTTTCTTGCATTCAGCAGACAAATATCATTCCCAAAATTTGATACGATAAAGTTAACCCCAAAAGATGGGTGTGAGGCGAGGGGGTGGGGGTCTGTACAATATTTCACACTCGCATCCAAATAAAAGAGTAAATAGACATTTGGGAGGAAGAGAAGATCATTGAATGACGTTTTTATGCGGATGATATGAGATATTTTTTGAAAGAGGCAGAGCATCTTCTCACCATAACTAACAAATTTTGGACTGACAATATTCTTTGCAAAAAAAAAAAAAAGACTCAACTGATTAAAGATGATGACCTGACTACATATACATCAGTTTTAAATTGGCAATGAATCCTTTCAAAATGTTCGTCTGTTTAATTATATCTTTTTTTTTCAATTTTTCTGATGGTCTTTTTGTGTTAAAATCAAAAACATTAATAAATGTCCCATAGGTTTCACAAACGTTTTTGATTATTCGTCAAATCATCCTTAGCTGTCAAAAGCAAATAAACAAAAAAGCTGGAGAAAGAGAATTTTAAAGCCTGCGGAGAAACGCGCAGAGAGCGTTTCGCATTGTTGCAGTAAAGACATTGACCATTTGAATTCAGCGACGCCAGAATGACATCACAGAATAAAATCGCATTCCATTGAGCATTTTAAAACGTTGCCACTGGTTTCATAGGTGATGTTATTAATTGTAGGTCGTTGGGTTTTCATGTAGATAGCTTCCAGTATTTTGGATTTTAATACAAAAACAAGATGATCAGAAAAATTGAAAAGTAAAAAAAGGTATAATTAAACAGACGAATTCTGTTATTTTTAACAATGTTTGCATAAATGAGACCATGCTGCCTAAATACACAATACACAGACACACACACAATAGAAGAACATGTTCTATTGTAAATATGAAGTTGGCATTTTAATCTGTGTCACTGTGACAAATGGCCCAACTTTCTAAACATACGAACAGGTCATCTTATTTATAAAATCGGAGGACCTATGTTTTTGGTAGAGATGGGCAGTTTTACCGAAAAAACGCGGTTTTTCGGTTTTGTCTCTATACCGAATCGTTTTTTGTTTTTTTTAAACCGTAACCGTTCGGTATTGTGTTTTTACTACAGTAAGCCACCATATACAAGGAAACACGGTTGAAAAGATTTTCCGATTTGAATAAAATTGAATATTACCAAAAAATGTTATATTAGTAAGAGGACAGATTGAACAAATACAGGGTGTCTCAAAAAAATGTACTCACTCGTAGAATGACGAGAAAACTTATTTATTAACATAGAGTGAAATGAAATAGCATCGAATACATGAGACAGATGTAATTGAAGAATCATGTTCGCAAATGTTAAAACTGATGACCATTATTGTTCAAACAAAGCTGATAACGCGCACCAAGGTAAATAAAGGTTTTCTCGTCATTCTAAGAGTGAGTACATTTTTTTGAGACACCCTGTATATGATAAAAACATTTAATTGACTTGTAGGAAGAAATCTTTGTTTACAGTTTGTTTATCATTAACATTTTGAATTTTCAAATGAAAAAAAAAGAAATACGACAGACAACATGACATCGTATTTTTAGCATAAACTATTTCCAAATGAAAAAGAAAAAAATCAAACGCGTTCCGTATGATGTCGAAAATCTATTTGCTTCAACTCAAAATTGTAAAATAATTATTTATGTTTGTTTCAGAGTTATTTTTTTAGATAAGTTATTAAAATGAAATTAAAAAAAAATACTTGTAAAAGTAAATAAACGAAAAGTAGCGAGCGAGTATAAACATTTAAAAAGAAAAAAGTAGTTGCCAATGCTAGTATCACTTTATTCGGATTTTTAAAATTATTTTAAACATTAGGCATTTCATTGTTTACTTTTGAAAAGCCACTTCATACATAAATTGTCATTTCTAGAGAACTATCTCTCAACTATACCGTTTTCTCTCCCAAAAATGGGTTATTCCAAAAGTAGACTATGCAACGATTTATATTTTACTAAATTGTTAATATGGTATTTATTTAGAGTTGACAATTTATTCGAAAGTTTAATTATTAAACTTTAATCCAAGTCATGAATTCTATGACTAAAATTACCTTAAAGCTTAAAAAATGACTTTAGGTGAATTAATAATCTCTACTTTTTTTTAACCATCCTTCCTTCCTTTTCCCTTGGCGCAGTTTTCGGGTGTACTACTAGTCTTTTACGCATGTCTATAAAGTTTTATTACCCTGTCTTAAAAACAAATATTAACCCCAACACGCACCAGTTGACAGAACTTCGAGCACACAAAATGACAGACATCCCAACAGTCAACACCGGCAATTCGAGAAGTATATGGTGTGTTTATTTTTCGACTCTATCCGATGACACGGACGAAAACATTCCAGCAGAAGTACAGCAAAGTAGTGAACCAAAAGGGGAAAAAGACTTTTGGGGTTTTCTCCGAAAGAAAGGTCAGGCAAGAACAAAAGAAATTGATACCAGCGGTAAAAAAATATCTCGGATTAAAAACGAGGTAGATCGATTTCTGTATGGAAAAGCCATCGACCCATCAGCCTGTCCTTTTGTCTGGTGGAAGAAAAATGGGAGGCTCTACCCGAATCTTTGTATTCTGGCAAGAGAACTTTTGAGTATTCCAGCTACCTCTGTAGCGAGTGAACGGATATTTAGTAAGGCTGGACTTGTCATTAGTGACCGGAGATGTAGGCTGAAACCTAACCATGCTGAGAAACTAGTTTTTCTCAATCGCAACCTAAGAAAATGAGTAAAAACATTTTCACCTATTAAAAAATTAAAATTTTTATCTGTCAAATAATTTTGACAATATTTCATTTTCATCATCATTTTTGCTTAATTTTATTTGTAAAATTGTTTGTTTAAATAAATTTTCGTTTTTTAATTTCTTGCATTTCTGAGTTATATTTTAGCTTCTGATGGGTTAAAGAATTAGATAGAATGTATATTCAAACTCAGTTTTATTCTTCAGAAATCTTTCATGAATCTTTGGTCACTGTTTTAACGAGTTAACTGTTGAAAAGGTATCAGAACTTTGATTACAACAGTCAACACCTTAAAACTTATATGATTCATATCATGGAGAATGATTCAGTCACAAAATTATCGAAACAGTGGCATAATTCAACTAAACGTTGAATAATAACTAATCATCACACAAGAGAATGAATAGCTTCCATAGTAAAAAATTTTTTTTCAAAAAAACCGAAAAACCGAACCGTAAACCGATGTTTTAAGGGAAAAAAAACGAAACCGATACCGAAACCAAAATTTCAAAACCGGCCAACTCTAGTTTTTGGTCCCCCAATTTATAAAATCGGAGGACCTATGTTTTGAGGCATTTCCGTCCGTCTGTCTGGACTTTTCTCCGCAACCATCCATTGAAATTCTCTGAAATTTTGCATGAAGTTGTAACTTTGGTCAGGTTAGAAAGTGACATTCTCCGATTTTTGAAAAAAAAATCTGGGTAGACCCCCAGGGGGTCAAAAGGCTCCGAAATGGCAAAAAATAACATGTTTTGCCCCATAACTTTTCATCCATCCATTCAATTTCTCTGAAACATGGCCAAAATGTGGAGGCAATTGCTCCTAATAGAAAATAAGTATCGCTGACCTTGAAAAAAAATCTGGTTCGCGCCCCCAGGGGGTCAAAAGCCCCCAAAATTGCAAAAATGATTCTTTTCTCCCATAACGTTTGATCCATCCATTAAATTTTTCTGAAACTTGGCCAAAATGTAGAGGCAATTGTTCTGGATATAAAATGAGCATCCTTGACCTCAGAAAAATTCCGGTTCGCGGCCCCAGGGGGTGAAAGGGGGGGGGGGGGTCAAAAATGCCCCAAATTGCCCAAATTTATTGCATTTTACACTCGCCACATCAAGTCACATACAGAGGGGGACCACACATGCGCGGCTTGTTAAGTTTGGGAAGGGGGTGTTTTTCCACTTCAGATTTCAATAGAAATTCACCCAGCAAACTATAAATAAAAACGACCAAGCCTTCTTTCTTAGAAAAAAGTCGACAGGCAACAACAGGTCAAGAGAGTTTCATACTGATTATTTAGGTTAAATCAGATGAAAATAGAGACGTTTTTAGTTGACTGCCAGCAATGCTTAATTCCACCATTTTGAAACGAAGGGAAGAAAGCATTTGTCTTGTAGATACGCAGCAAACAGACCATACTAAAAAAAAAAAACTGTACATACACCAATGACGATGACATGGCAACAAATACTTTGTTACAGCAAATACAAAGTTATAAAAATAACATCAATATTTTTTTATTTTTTTTATTTTTGAAGATTGAATTTTTAATTTAAAAATCAAGTCAAAAATAAAAAAAATCTTGCATAGAAAAATGTTTATTTTTAATTGTTTTAATATTTCTAACCTATTAATACTTCCAAATGAACTATATATATATATACACACAGGGTGAGCCAAAAGTAGGTGGACAGCATTTGGAATAGGTTTATATTAATGCAATTATTTATTATAACTTTATTATAACTTTATTATAACTATGTTATTTGTGTTATTAATGTGTTGTTTAATTAAAATTGTATAATTGTGTTGTAATTTTAATTTAATCTGTTTTCTTTTTTTCTTCAGATTGTTAAGAAAACCCATAATGTCAAATAATTTGTATATAGTAGTATCAAGTTATATTTATGGCAAGTAAGCTACACAGAAACGTTCATGTTCATCAGACTGGCTCACCCTGTGTGTTTGTGTGTATATATATATATATATATACAGGGTGGCGCAAAAGTCACGCATTAGTTTAAATCAGTAACAACTGATTCAAACTAATGCGTGACTTTTGCGGGATTGTTTGGCGAGCGCTTAATTAGCAGATTTTCTGATTTTAACTGGCCTTCACGTTCACCGGATTTAACAGCCCCCGACTTTTTCCTTTGGGGTTATCTTAAGGAAAGGGTATATGTGAACAAGCCTACAACGATTCAAGAGCTTAAAAACAATATCAGACATGAAATCCAAGAACTAGAGCCAGTTATTCTAAGGAGTGTGATGGAAAATGCCCTAACTAGAGCCCGTCTTTGTGAAGCCGAAAATGGTGGCCATTTAAAGAATATTATTTTTTAAAATTACTGCAACAAAATTACCAAGTAAATGTATTATTTATCAGAAAAGCCTAGTTTCTATCACCTAAACAAACCAATGCGCGACTTTTGTGCCACCCTGTGTGTATGTATATATATATACAGGGTGGGCCAAAATAAGGGTCCTATCTTTAAATTTGAATAACTTGAATTTGAATAACTTCCACAAAATAAAAGTTAAACTCACCAAACTTTATGTGTGTGTAGACTGACCCTTCCGAGATTTTTTAGAAATAAACAAAACAAATTTTAGCCGAAAAACACTTCTTAAAACTTACAAAAACTAAAGTATTGTTTTTTACACTGTTTTGAGTTTTTTAAGCAAAAATAATGTTTTCTGAATGAGGGTACGTTCCTTAGGGCTAATACGGCTCATGCTTGCTTCGTAAGGGGTCCTTTACTTATTCTAAAAAAAAAAAAAAAAAAAAAAAAAATCAAAAAAAAATCAATAAATAAAAAAGTTATGAATTTTAAAAATAGGACCCTTATTTTTGCCCACCCTGTATATATTAGTCTAAAGAAGCGTTGAGTCATTTTAACCAGAAAAAGAAAATACAGTTTAAATTCCCAGAGAAACTAACTAAATCCAAGATATCGCAGACTAAGCACTTGCATACGCCGACCCACCGTTGGAAAATTCATAAATAAAAAGGGGGATTCAAGTATCTAACAGTGAAACAAAAACAGGGGACCTTAACTCGAGCATGAAATATATATATATATATATATATATATATATATATATCGCACACTAGCTGCTTTTGTTATCACTTTGCAATGTTCATTACTTGAAACTAAAATTTTTAAATAATAAACATTTCATTCATAAGTTTCTTGTAAACACGAGACTAAAACCTTTGCATTTATTCATATAAATAAATATGTATGATCAAAAACCACGCAGCTGCTCTAATTCAGTTTAATAAAGTGAAAAATGTAATTATTCAAAGATTCACCAAAAATAGACTAATTATTCTATTTCGATAATCTTTTCGGGTATTATAAGCGTTAAGAGATGATTTTTTTTTTTTTAAAGCAATTGCTTACTCGAAATTTTGAAGGCAACCGTTTGTTTTGTGGGGGGTAGTTTTTTTTTTTTTTTAAATTCCAAGCTAATTTGTGGTGGCCAACGGGTAAGTCTCTTGACTGCGAATCAGTGGCGATTTGTGATCGGAGTTCGTGCTCGTCGAGAATTAGCTTTCTGCACTGAAGATTGCATAAGCAGGAAACATTGATGTCTGTAGGTAATAAATAATATTTATTTATAAATAATTAATAAATATTTATAAATATTATATATATATATATATATATATATAGTCTCGGAAGTTTCTCAACCATTAAAACTATATATAAAAAAAAAATATATAAAAAAAAAAAATTAAAAAAAAACAAAACTTATAGTCTCAAGTCTTCCAGTGGAAAATCACTCATGTAAGTCAATTTATTTTTTACAGTTATTATATTAGTTAGTTTCTAACACTATTTTAAGGGATCGTCAGTTGTTTACCATGAAAAACTGCTTCGGGAATTTAAAAACAAGACAGTATTTAATTTCAAGGCTTCCCAGCAGAGTTGATCAGACCCCACTTCCCTTAAAAGACAAAAACATAAACGTTCCTTATACTAAATCTACGTTTTGTTCCATATAAATGTTTTGCTAACTTATATTAGTTATTTATATATATATATATCAGGGGCTGTTTTCGTCCACTTCGTTGTCAGGATTCACTAGTCTTGTAAGGTTGACCCTCCGGAGGGAGTTAATCCCACAGCGGAAACGCACCATGTTGTTTGAGAGGAAGTGCTCCTGTGAACCTGTATGCATCCGTGCGTTCACTGCACTGCCCGTAATCATCCCACACGTGCCGATTAAAGGTTAGTGTTCGATCTCGTCTCATTTTAGTGTTTTGAGGGCATTTAACAATTTTTTTAATTTATTTTTCTTAATACATCACCGGACCACCCAGGCACCGGCTACTCGAGATGTCCCTGGAGATAACAACCAGACAGGCGATTATAATAGAGCATGGCCATCCCTACTACAGGCCAGGCAATCGTGCAACTGGGGTCTTTTACTGGGGGCCATGTGAATTTTCTTAAATATTCGATATAGAAGTTGCAAACAAAGGTAAAATTCCTCTGTGAGATTAGTTTGATGTTTTTATGTGTTTTACATACCAAATAATAAGAACCACAATGAGCTAATTGATAAATTTGACAATTGACAAATTCCTATAAATGAAGAGACAGGTAATTTTGAATAAACAAAGGCAAATGCATATTTCAATGAAGAATTTTTATTTCAATGTTGGATTTTTTTTTTAGAGATTTTGTACTTATATCAAAAGATCATTACTTGTATATTGTGGTTAATAAGAAAAAAAGGATCCGCATCAGTTGATATAGTTTGCAACTTCTATATCGAATATTTAAGAAAATTCACATGGCCCCCAGTAAAAGACCCCAGTTGCACGATTGCCTGGCCTGTAGTAGGGATGGCCATGTAATAGAGACAATCTGTGAATATCTCAGCATGAGTTTCTCTGTTTATGAGGTACTTACTTCTGTTTTAAGAGGATTTTCTGCAATTTATATCTATAATCTGAGTGCATTTTCTTTAAAAGTTCATACTTCATTTACTGCACCGGCAGTGGTCGACCCCACACATTGTGCCGATCCGAAGATTGTTGTACGATCTCATCTGAGTGCTGCAACAAAGGACTCTCACGCCAAGTAAAAACCACGAGTCCAGTTTATCAACAAGTAACAAATTTATTTGTTGAATATTATAAATGATACTTGTGTTCCCAAGTTGAATGGCAGACTTGCAAATAAGACTCCTCTATTCCACACTATTTGAAATTTAAAAATATATTTTGCTTTTAAATTGTTGATAATCACATTTTTTTCAGCGTTCCTTCCTCTTTTCTTACTAAAATGTTCCTCTTTCCACCCCTTCCCGAACCCTAAATGTCAAGCCATCACCAAAAAAAATGAAAGCTCCATCTATTAATATATAAATAAAAAATCAGTAATAAAAAATATAAAATCATACCATCATTTGAGAAACATTAGCGTTTCAATGTAATTGTTACGTTGAATGATAAACAGCAAATTAGGTGCGTTTGTGTATACTTTGAGTGGAAGAGGGTAGCAGAAATAGTTTATGGGTTTGTAAGGATTCTCTCTTACTCTTAACATTATTTAGGTTTAAATAAACAATTATGTCAACATGCCTACATAAATTTGAATGGAAAAAGGAAGCTTATATATATATTATATATATGAAAAAAAAGAAGAAAAAAAAGAAAAAAAAAGATAAGATTAAAAAAAAGATAAAGATTTAAAAAAGAAAAAAAAAAAGAAGAAAAAAAGATTAAAAAGATAAACAAAGAAAGAAAAAAAAGAAAAAAGATGAGATTAAAAAAAGATAAAAAGATTTTAAAAAAGAAAAAAAAAGAAAAAAAGATTTAAAAAAAGATAAACAAAGAAAGAAAAGAAAAGAAAAAAAAGATAAGATTAAAAAAAAGATAAAAAGATTTAAAAAAGAAAGAAAAAGAAAAAGATAAAAAAAAAGGATACACGCATCCCAAATAAAAAAAGAAAGGAAGATGTTTTATTAAGAGCCAAAATATGCAATCGGTCAGCTAGTCCATGAATAGCTCTCTCGCGTATAAACTGGCGTTGTTGGCATGGAGATAGATAGTTGAAGAGAAAGAAATGGCCTAAGCGAACAAGCAGTTCAAGTGTGACACACGTAGGTAGGTAAGTAGGTAGGTAGTTACTAATGTATTAATATATAGATTGTTACATCATCCAAGAAATATCCTTTCTAAGGCCATCCATTGACAATGAGGAAAAGTAATAAATGTGGCATATCTTCACCCTTTACTGCAGTTTCATGGATCGTCCAAGCAAAATTAAAGCAATAATTAATGACCAAAACAGTGAAGCTGGTCTATTTCTGAAAGTTTGTCATTGACTAGCCAATTTTTCTTGTGGATCGTACCACCATGTTCTGAAGAATAATAAATTGTAATTCAATTATATTTTTTTCACAAAATACTTCATCCGCCTAGGAATATTTTTCGGATAGAAGCCATCTTTGTTATCTGCAGCAAATGTACCTACTAATAGTAAAAACTAATACATTCTTTCATTTTTTTTATGGAAATCGCTCCAGATAAGGCACAAATCCAATTGATGTTAGCAGCTATAAAAGAAAATTTTAAAAAATAAAAAAAATAAAAATACTACTTCAAGGTCAAAAACTGGCCAACGATAAGTGTTAGATGGATAGATTCTGACCCAGAAAACAGCAATTCTCCCCCCTTTGTCAGAAACATCGCTCATGGAATTTGAGGCCGAAACTTTATTTTACTTTTTTATGGAAATCGCTCCAGACAAGGCGTGAAGCCACTTGATGTAAGGAGCTAAAAAAAAGAAAAATACTGCTTCAAGGTCAAAAACTAGCCAACGATAAGTGTTAGATTCCAACCCAGAAAACAGCAATTCTCCTCCCTTTGTCAGAAACATCGCTCATGAAATGTGAGGGCTAAAAGACAAAATCAGGGAAGCGAAAGTTACAAGGCTGCCGATAGTAAACCCAAGTTAGTCACTTTCTACTCTGTTACCAGAAGTTCTTGTGTTTGTGTCGATCATTGTTTTTATTCTTCATATGCAGCATGCGGGATGTTGTCGATTTCAACAGCTGGGACAGGTGGTCTCGTCAAAAGCAGTCGACCATTCATCCTGTCTTATCTTATCTAACTTTTGTATTTTGACTTGTTTAACCAATGCTCCCGTTATCAACAACAGTCCCCCATTTCCAACAAATAGATATTTATGCGCAAAATAATTGTAGGCTAAATGGAAAAGTGCCTAATATTTCAAATAGGACAATTCTTTTGAGCGAAGCGACTAGTATATAAATTGGTTAGTTGAAAATAACAGAAAATGAAATTCAGTCGGAGACAACTTCAGGTTAGTTTTTACCCGGCTGTGGGAATTGATAAAACCGAATGTGACATCACATGACTCAAAGAGAGAGTGAGTGAGAGAAGTCAGCAGCACTACACGTGTGAACATGCTATTTTAAAATGCGCTGATGAGATTATTAAATAGCGATTAACGATCTGTCTTTCATCTCTCATCTCAATGACTTGGAACAAAGATCAAGGCGAATAAACCCCCTCTGTCTTCAACAGTTTTGTATCGACCTAGTTCTTTTCCGAGGTATGAAAGAACTTATTTGGAGATAGCGTTCCCCAAGTCTGGAAAGATCGCGTAACGGGTGCGTACAGGAGCAAGCAGCTAACAAGTTATGATTATGAACTCTCGTTCATGTATGGCGCAAGGCTAAAACAAATGTGACATCACACGACTAAAAGAGAGAGAGTGAGTGAGAGAAGTCGGCAGTTCCTTAGAAGCACTAGAAAGTTTTTAAAATGTGCTGATAAGAGATTTAAAAGTGATTCTCGATCTGTCTGCCCCCCCCCCCTTATCTAACTGGTCAATGATTTAGAATGCAGATCAAGGCAAATAAACCTCCTCTGTCTTCAACAGTTTTGTCATTCTGTAAAGGGCATGTGCAGGAGCAAGTAGTTCAAGGTATGATTGATGAACTTTCATTCATGTATGGCACAAGATTAAAATGTAAGTCCTAAACAATACAAATCTCTGATTTTTGTTAACAAGTAGTTTTATTTATCTCCAAACTAGCTGGACCTGTCCGGCGTTACCCAGGAGTCGATACTTTCATTTTGCTTTCTTTTTAAAACTATGCAGTTTTTTTGTTCGTTTTTTTTTTTTTTTTTAAATTTTAATGGTGTATTTAATTTTGTTATCAAATTACTTTTTTTTTTAAATAGGATTTAAAATTAGTTTTATTTTATGCTACGGTATTTTTTTTTAAATTTTGATATTCGATAAAAAACAACAAACAAAAAAATGCGCACGTCAAAAAGAGGCGAGTAACACGAGAAGCGGTTACAATTTCATTGATACAGAGATCTTATTTATTACACGATACGATCGCAGGTGTCCGTATTTGAGGTTTTTAAATTCTTTACGCACTACATAACTATCGCCTTGCTCATTTCCTTTAAGTTTCACCCTCCCCCATACATTGTCACGAGAGTCAATTATTGAATATCACAAGAAAAATAGAAGCAACTGTATCAGTCCATACATAGTTCATTGTTTGGAACAGAAAAATATCTTGGATATAAAAAAAAAAAAAGGTGGGGGCTTACTCTATTCGTCCAAACAGACTTACTTCCCTTTGTTTGGAACAAAATGCAAAGCAAAATAAATACGTCGGGTCAGCAGAGATAGTATTAAATACATATCATATATAATATATCATCTGTTAATGCCATGCTTATCATGCTTATAAATTAACGCTCTTAATTCACTGCCAGACATATCACGAGGGCAACATTTGTTCTTTCTGATTGATCTATGGTGAATAATTTTACTTGCCAAACTTTTAGAAATATTCAAGATAAATTTGTACAAAAAAAAATAAATAAATAAATAAATAAAATTAAATTAAAAAGAAGAATATATAAGTTTCACATTTGTGCAAAAATCGTTGTTCCTTCTGATTGGCAAGTAAATTCATTCACCATAGATCAAACTTTCAAAGATAATATTCTAGATAAATTTGTACAAAAAAAATAAAATAAAATAAAATAAAATTAAAATGAAGAAAATATAAGTTTCACATTTGTGCAAAATTTGTTCTTTCTAATTGGCAAGTAAAATCATTCACCGTAGATCATCAAACTTAGAAATAATATTCTAGATAAATTTGTACAAAAAATTTTTTAAAATTAAAATGAAGAAAATATATATTCTAGATTTGTACAAAAAAAAAAAAAAAAAAAAAAAAAAAAAAAATTAAAATGAAGAAAATATAAGTTTCCCATTTGTGCAGACAAAGCAAAATATTTCTGTTATTAGAATGTTAGAGCGAACAATGGCAAAACAATCTGAAATGAAGATGCATTTCCCAACCTGGGGAGGCCAGGTCTCCCCTCATCCAATTTCTCAACCTGTCCCACTCTCCCACGGAATCTGACTCACTACTCTAGTTTAATAAACATAAACAAATACATTGCAGAGTTTCAGGTTTCCTAAATGAGTCCTTTCTAAAAAAAAAAAAGAAAAAAGAAAAAGATAAACGTGTACCCGTACAACATTGTAGATAGGCAGGTGTGAAATTTAATGTAAAATGATACTAAATTTGAAGGCCATTCTAGCCTTTTAGGGCAGTTAGGCAAAAATTGTTGCTATGGGAGATAAAGACAACAAAAAAAGTACACTTATGGGGGGGGGGGGTATCCTGAAAGGTCAATAAAAAGAAAAAATAGTTACTTATACCACCACAAACCCTAGGTTTGAGTGGTAAGCCCCCATAAAAAAATTAAAAAAAAACTTTCCGTAACCCTAACCCTATGTTCGAGTGTAAGTCATCCACTAAGAAAAAAAACAAAAAAACTTGTAAAACCACACTTAATAGCCTAAAAATGTAGACCCTCTCCCCAAAATGCACAGAATTTATCTCCCATAGCAAAAAAAAAAAAAAAAAAAAAAATTGTTAAATGCCCTCAAAACACTAGAATGGCCAGGAAATAAGGGATTATTTATGTTAAATTCATATGCAAAACCGATTCCCCACTGTAAATTAAAAACCTTTTTCTTTTTTTTTTTTTTTTTAAATTTATTTCCGCCAAGTTTTTCAAGGTGTTCCAACATAACCGTTTAAAAAAAAAAAAAAAAAAGAATCTCATTTGAGGGGGAGGAGAAATCTACAATACCCCCCCCCCTTTTTTTTTTAAATCGACCCGATTAATTGATGAAAGAAAAGTTTTCTAACTGCCTTTCAACCGCATCATTAATTTCGTGAAATATGGCGCGGGGCAAAGCAAGACAAGTCAACGCAGAGAGAAACAAAACAGGAAAAGAGAAAGACAAATAAAGTCAGAGAGAGAGAAAAAATAAAATAAAATTGAGCTAAATTACAAAAAAAATAAAATTGAGCTAAATTACAAAAAAAATAAAATTGAGCTAAATTACAAAAAAAATAAAATTGAGCTAAATTACAAAAAAAAATAAAATTGAGCTAAATTACAATAAAAATAAAGATGCAAAACTCTAGCAATTCTGCAGAAATCAGTCCTTGCTTAATTTTTTTTTTTTTTTCTTTCTAATACGGCGAGGGGGGTTTAAGCCCCCACCCTCACCATTAAAAAAAAACCCGAAAAAGCCGGAGATCTCACATCCCTGTTTGACATAAGGCCACTTTAATATGAGGCCAGCCCTTTATAACATAACAATCAAGGCAAGTGATACAAAAATAATTTGAAATAATTTCGACCCCCACCCTGTGCTCACTCAAATTTTTTTCTCTAAAAACTACTACCTTGGGGTGACGGGCGGCAAATTTCTTAAAATATATAATTTATTGAGTAAATGTTTCAAATTTCATTAAAATTGGACAATTCTGGTGATTAGAAAGTTAAAACATTAGTTTGTTTATAAAAAGTAATTTCCAAATTGGTAGCCCCCCCCCCCACCCCGTATCATCAAGGTGGGGGTGTGTGTGTGTGTGGGGGGCTATGTTTATCGGTGCTGGCACTGATTATCACGAGAGACTTTAATCGCCAATAGAAAAGACAGAATAAAGGGCTTTAAAATCGAAAGCAAATCTAGAGAAAGTTATATAGTCAGGTTTTCAGCAAGAAAGAACACAATTATCACAGCTTTATACGAGATAGAAAAGTGTCTTCATTCGCTGTCAAACAAGTCCTAAAAATAAAAAGCCGCGCGTGCGTGGTCCCCCCCTCTGTATGTGACTCGATGTGGCGAGTGTAAACTGCAATAAAGTTGGGCAATTTGGGGCATTTTTGACCCCCCTTTGACCCTCTGGGGGCGCGAACCAGAACTTTTCTGAGGTCAAGGATGCTCATTTTATTTCCAGAACAATTGCCTCTACATTTTAGCCAAGTTTCAGAAAAATTGAATAGATGGATCAAACGTTATGGGAGAAAAGAATCATTTTTGCCATTTTGGGGGCTTTTGACCCCCTGGGGGCGCGAACAAGATTTTTCCAAGGTCAGCGATACTTATTTTCTATTAGGAACAATTGCCTCCACATTTTGGCCAAGTTTCAGAGAAATTGAATGGATGGATGAAAAGTTATGGGGGTCAAAAAAATGTCATTTTTTGCCATTTCGGGGCCTTTTGACTCCCTGGGGGGGGGGGGCTAACCAGATTTTTTTTTTTAAATCGGAGAATGTCACTTTCTAACCTGACCAAAGTTACAACTTCATGCAAAATTTCAGAGAAATTCAATGGATGGTTGCGGAGAAAAATCCGGACGGACGGACATGCCTCAAAACATAAGTCCCCCGATTTTATAAATCGGGGGACCAATTATTGGAGATCTGAAAACATTAAATCTTTTAATACATGAGAATTTGATGAGAATTTAAAAAAAAAAAACTTGTAGCAAATCACCACTCACTCCAGTTTAAATGACTTTCTATTATTAGACAGTTTAAATGCTTCGTAATTCCTTCCAATTTTTTTTTTTTTTTTATTAAAAGATTAAAATGTCCGACTTGCGTACGAAGAAACTTAAATGCATTGTGGTGGATTTAATTTTGCAATTAAATTATTTTTTTAGAACTTTTCTGAGGTCAAGGATTGCTTATTTTATATCCAGAACAATTGCCTCTACATTTTGGCCAAGTTTCAGAGAAATTGAATGGATGGATAAAAAGTTATGGGGGCAAAAAAATGTCATTTTTTGCCATTTCGGGGCCTTTTGACCCCCTGGGGGGGCTAACCAAATTTTTTTTCAAAAATCGGAGAATGTCACTTTCTAACGTGACCAAAGTTACAACTTCATGCAAAATTTGAGAGAATTTCAATGGATGGTTGCGGAGAAAAATCCGGACGGACGGACGGACATGCCTCAAAACATAAGTCCCCCGATTTATAAAATCGGGGGACCAAATAGTGGTAACAACTGCATTGAATCATAAATGATGTTAACAATGTCACCGTACATTTAATAGCGTCTTCAATAATGTCACCGTTCATGTAAGTACATGTTTGACAAAAGGATTGATTTACCAATAATATCTCGGGCACAATTTCATGACAAAAGCCAACATTTCAAACAGATAATTAACATGCTTTTATGATCCCTATCAAAATTTGGGACATTTTCAAAGATATCGTTCAGGCCTTTTTTTCTAAAGGTCTGAGAAAGTTAGCTTTCGAAAGTGGGTGCAGCTGAAACATGTATGCACATATGTAACCAAAAATGTTTGTATAAATAAAAAATTATACTACATATATATATATATTAAGTCGACTACAACGCTAAGAGATGTGTATGATTGATCGCATGGTGTGTGTGTGTTTGTATGTATGTATGTATGTGTGTATGTGTGTATGTGTGTGTGTGTGTGTGTATCGAGCAGTAAGAGAGAAAGAAAAGGAGAAAGAAAAAAGGTATTTGTGAATGGGTGTATGTATATATGTATGTATGCTTACGCGCATAGGCACGTGTCGGTGTGTGTGTGTGTGTGTGTGTGTGTGTGTGTGTGTGTGTATCAATGTACATGTACACGTCCCATTACGTGTGTGTGGACGCGTATGTGCGTGTGCTCATTTATACACATATTTAATTTATGATTTTTCTACTCTTTCCCCCTCATTGCCTGGGAAAACCTCCCACCGTACACACGCAAACCCCAAACGCCGATGAAGACTGAAGGATCAGTCGAAAATTTTGTTCTCCATACCATCAACAAGAAAAAACTATTTTTCTTTACAGAACAATTTATATTCCTACACGTCACAAAATAAATAAATAGAAAAATAAATAATAAAAAGTTATAACACAATATAAACTTTTTTTCACATTATTATTTTATTTTTTTATATACATACTTATATATATGATTATTTTTATTTACACAGACATGTACAAAATCTGCGACACTGGCATGTCGATGTTATCGATCAACAGCTGTTATAAACTGAGATCTCATCACGCAGAGTTAGAATCCGATCTTAACCCTAGAACATATATATACAGGGTGGGCCAAAATAAGGGTCCTATCTTTAAATTTGAATAACTTGAATTTGAATAACTTCCACAAAATAAAAGTTAAACTCACCAAACTTTATGTGTGTGTAGACTGACCCTTCCGAGATTTTTTGAAATAAACAAAACAAATTTTAGCCGAAAAACACTTCTTAAAACTTACAAAAACTAAAGTATTGTTTTTTACACTGTTTTGAGTTTTTTAAGCAAAAATAATGTTTTCTAAATGAGGGTACGTTCCTTAGGGCTAATACGGCTCATGCTAGCTTCGGAAGGGGTCCTTTACTTATTCTAAAAAATAAAATAAAAAAAAAAAATAAAAAATAAAAAATAAAAAATCAATAAATAAAAAAGTTATGAATTTTTAAAAATAGGACCCTTGTTTTTGCCCACCCTGTATATATATGTATATATATATATAGCACTGGATAAAGTGAAAGAATAAAATAAGGTGCGAATCAAATTTTATTAGAATTCAAAGTTCAAACAAAGTACTTTGAACATTGAAGTCTAATAAAATTTGATCCGCATCTTATTTTATTCTTTCACTTTATCCAGTGCTATTAATGCTCTATCCAGTATATTGAGCTTCGGTTTTATCTAGATTTTCACTAATTAAAGATATTAGTTGCCTCTTATATCTTTTGTTGTATTACCTTTTTATATATATACCAAGCTTACAGAAGCAGTGTTACAACGTACAATAAAGCTTCTTTGAAAAGACTACCATGTCACCTCAATTACGTTGCAATGAAGGGGTGTTGGGGAGGGGGGGAGGGTAACTAGACTGTATCGAGAATACGCGTGTCTGACGTTACACACGAGAGGAAGCCACTCATGCTGCGAGTAATATTATCAGGAACAAGTGTGTAAAAGGGTCTCAAGGCATCCCCTCCCCCCCTCACGGCGAGTGCGATGCCAGAGATTAGCCGCCTCAATCTACACCTAGAAGTGGAGAGTAAATCAACATCTGAAACCTCCAATCCTCTTACGTCGTTCATTTCGAACCCCCCCCCCCCTCTTCCCGCGCAGATAAACAGACTAGCCCGATTGTATGTGACCCACATTAAAGATAGCAAACAGACAATGCCACTAAGAATACGAGAACACAACTGGCAAACTCACAAATTTACATTGGGGTTGCATAATACCAGAATTTAAAATTTGATACGAAAAATTAAACAAACTGAAAATACGGAAAAATGACCTGGATGTCGACGGTGAACTTGCCTAAAATCAAAGTGATGGTCTGTGACTCGGGTCTACAATTTTTTAAGGGACTCGGGTCTACAATTTTTTAAGGGACTCGGGTCTACAATTTTTTAAGGGACTCGGGTCTACAATTTTTTAAGGGACTCGGGTCTACAATTTTTTAAGGGACTCGGGTCTACAATTTTTTAAGGGACTCGGGTCTACAATTTTTTTAAGGGACCCGGGTCTACAATTTTTTTAAGGGACCCGGGTCTACAATTTTTTTTAAGGGACCCGGGTCTACAATTTTTTTTAAGGGACCCGGGTCTACAATTTTTTTTAAGGGACCCGGGTCTACAATTTTTTTTAAGGGACCCGGGTCTACAATTTTTTTAAGGGACCCAGGTCTACAATTTTTTTAAGGGACCCGGGTCTACAATTTTTTTTAAGGGACCCGGGTCTACAATTTTTTTTAAGGGACCCAGGTCTACAATTTTTTTAAGGGACCCGGGTCTACAATTTTTTTTAAGGGACCCGGGTCTACAATTTTTTAAGGGCCCAGGTCTACAATTTTTTAAGGAACTCGGGTCAGTGTCCATGTTCTGCGTGCCGGAATGGTGTTAGAAGCAATGCAATACAGTGTAACCTATGCCTACTGTGGGTTCACAAAAAGTGTAAGTGACCTGAAGGTTAAATTAGCCCTGAACTTCAACTTCAAGTGTAGGAGATGCATGAGAGAGACGCATCCTACTGACGGTTGTCCCCCACAAAGAGATGGCAGTAGACGACAATAACCTGGAGGAAGTAGACTCTTTCTGCTATCGAGGAGATGTGCTGAGTGCAGGTGGTGTATGTGAACTCAGTACGGCCACAAGAGTGACGGCAGCTTCGGCAAAATTTAATGAGTTTTTGCCCCGATGACATCACATGCTGTCCCTCTCTACATCCGGGGTAAGTTGTGGTGTCAGGAGCGTCATGATATACATCAGCGAATGCTTGACCCTTGCCCAGTCCTCTTTCGATGCCCGTCTGCAGCGCAATGACGTATCCATGATCAGATGGATCTGCAATGTGAAATCTGACCGAACCCAACACATCAGGTCAGAGGATTTGCTGAAAGCACTACACTTGCCCAGAATGGAGGTTATGCTGCCACAGTCATGTGAAGCATTTATCCTCCTGGATAAACCATTACAGAAGCATGGACGTCATAAATCGCAGGAAGGTTGGCCGGTCAAGGAAAACTTGGAAGTAAGTAGTTGGACAAGACCGGAAAGAGCGGAATTTGGAGACTGCTGACCTACTGATCCGCGAGAAGTGGAGAGTGAGCTTGCGTAATATCAGAAAACGGCTGACCCGTGACAACGGGGGGGGGGTAACGTTAAATAAATAGAAGATACAAAACAACATTAGTATAAAAAGACGATACTAGATAGAGCTGCGGAGTCAGAGGTTTTGGGACGAGTCGGAATCGTACGAATGCCATAAGACAGAGTTAGAATTTTGAACCTCTGAAGATTCAACAGACTGTCTGAATGTTGGAAGAGTTTAAAATAAGGAATCGGAGTCGGATATTTTGGAATTCTAGGAGTCCGAGTCTGACCTTTCGACTCAACCTGCAACCCTGGTTCGAATAAGTCGATTGCCGAGGAAATCCCTACTCCATAGAAAGAAAAAATAAGTTGAGTGTTATCGCTCATGGCGGTGGTTCAGCTGACAAAAGAATAGAACATTGCTGGACTATTGTGAATTGAATGAGTACGTGTTGCGTCACTTAAGTAGTGAGATTATAAACGAGTGGTGAAACCATACGAAAATGTATATGACTGACAGGTGCTTTCACCATTTTGAACTAAAAAACCTGCATATCTTTAGATAGATGTGGCAAGGAGACTATGGAAATAACAGTTGGTCCAGTTTGGGGTTAGGGTTAAGGGGAGATTTATTGCCTGATTCTGGCGGGGGGGGGGGGGGGGGATGGGGCGCTTGGGCTAAATGCTGAAAATGTTGCAAAAAGAATTAAAAAAAGAATGAATAGCAGAGAAAATGTGGATTCATATGTCAACATTTTTGCGGACTGTATCATGGTGTCTGTGGAAAGGGGTCGTGGAACACCTTAGCAAGTTTGACAGAAATGACACCAGGTTGACGGGCAAAATGTTTGAGACGTCAATTTCTGGATAGAGCAGAGGTTACGAGGAATAAATAGAGATAAAGGGGTTGGTATCTGTTCCGACGGATGCTCACTCTAGACCGGCACCGTGTTGGCCTTCGGGTCTTGATTCCGCCAGTCTGCGGTACTGTCCTGTGCAATTCTAAGGGGTCCACCCTCCCAGGCTTTGCCTTCTCACCCTTTGAGAAGGGGTTAGTTTATTGTTAATCGCCTGAGGCGCCCCTACCGGAGAATGCCAACGGGGCTGCCTAGGCAATTTTTAATGGGCGGAGTGCTCAAATTCTCGAGTGCTGGTTTTTCAAATCCCACTTTCCCGACCTTGTGTCACATCTTACCGCGGTGGGAGGAAGATAAATAACAATAGAGATAAAGAAAGAAACCTGCTGCGGATTATGCCTCGCGCTCGGTTCGTCAGACGGAGAATCAAAAACTGGCTACGAACAGAGGAAAACTTTGAAAACAAAAGCCTCGACTAAATTTGAGAACTGAGCACAGGGTGGAGCAGGTGCTAGTGTGATTGCAAGAGTTAAGAATGGATGGAGTAAGTTCAGGAAACTTCTGTCATTACTAACCAGCAGAGTGTTACCAGTATCCACACAGGGAAGACACTATCAGGCAGTGTGATGATGTTTAGAATTGAAACCTGGTCAGTGAGGATTGAGGACATGCGTTGCATGGAGAGAAATGATATGAGAATGATACGATGGATGTGTAATGCGAGTCTTATAGACAGGCTTAGATCTGATGACCTCAGAGGAAGATTAGATCTGGGCAGTATAAGGAGATCGGTGCAGAATAGGAGACTTCGATGGTATGGCAATGTTGGAAAATTGGATGAGAGTTAGATGTAGAACAGTTGAGGTGCCAGGTTCCGTTCACAGGTGAAGGTCAAGGAATATATTGGAGGAAATGATAATAGACTTGAGAAAAAGAGGGATAAATAAAGACTTGGTCAGAGATAGGTTTGTTTGGAAGTCCATTTCTAAAAGCTGTCCAACACATGCCAGCATGTAAAACAGACATTAAACCAAGTATGATAAATTATTTCTCAAAGTAATTTATCATAATGGATGAGAGTTGTGGGGTTAGAAGATGTAGAACAGTTGAGGTAGCAGGGTCAGTTCACAGCGGTAGGATAAGGAAAACATTGGAGGAAGTAATAAGAATGGACTTGAGAAAAAGAGGGATAAATAAAGACCTGGTCAGAAATAGGTTAGTTTGGAAGTGAATTTCTAAAAGCCGTCCACCATATGCCAGCATGTAAAACTAACATTAAACCGATGATGACGATAGAAAACCAGCTATATTAGTTACATCTTTAGAACTGAGACCCCGACAAATGTTTTGTCTTACACAAATTGTATCGGCATTTTGTACATAAATTGATTAACTATTACATTATAGGCATGTTAATATTTTTTTTTCTTTTTGATTTCTTGTTTGCGGTCGACGACCGACAATGCTTAGACCATTGCCTGATTAATCGCAACCTTTCGTGATATAAGAACATGGGAGAATGCGCGTTTGTGATTCATCAATTGGAAGCAACAATGAAACATGGGCAGAGAGCGGCACGGGGAGCTCGAAAAGGTTCTAAGAAGAGTAAACCACTTGGGACTGACTGACTCTCACCTCCACACAGACACACACCCACACACACAGACAGGTGTGTGTGCGTGTGTGTAACACTACAATTATACTTGACAATGCTTGTGGTCTTCGATGGATTGCCATCATCATCAACCGGTTTATTCGTTGAATCAGGCCACAATTAATCCTCTGATGAGGGTGGGGCCTGATTGTCCAGTAGTCTCGATCCTAAGTCTTCCCCTCCACTCTTGTCTTTGGTGAGGCCTAATGGAATCCATACCCAAGACTCTCCTATCACGTTTGATCACGTCCTCCCAAGACAACTTGGGTCTGCCAGTGGTGGTCTTCTCTGCTGGCACATTAAACTGTCGTACTTTAGCAATCCAGCCATTGCTGCGCTCAACGTGCCCCAACCAACGCAGTCTGCGCTTACAAAGTTAAAATACCGCAACACAACCCTAGTCTTTTCTAGCTTCCCAACCAACTACTTAAATATGGTCTACCTCCATCATCATCATCATAATAATAATAATAATAATCATCATCAGCAGCAGCAGCCAGTGTATTCGTTGAATCAGGCCACAATTAATCCTCTGATGAGGGTGGGGCCCTGATTGTCTAGTCTTTATCTAAGTCTTCCCCTCCACTCTTGTCTTTGGTGAGGTCTGACAAAATCCATAGCCATGGCTTTCTTATCACATGATGCTGCTGCTGATTTGGTTTCCTGAAATTCGCACTCACTAATGGCACAACGCACTATAGTGTTGATCACCCAACAAAGTGACAAAAGCAAAATTCTAACTTTTCTAATTTTACAAATTTTTTTTTTTTTTTTTTTTTTTAAATAGAAATCACTCCAGACAAGGCATAAAGCCACTTGATGTAAGCTAAAAAAAAAAATCAATAAAAATACTTCTTCAAGGTCAAAAACTAGCTAACGTTAAGTGTTAGATGGATAGGTTCCGACCCAGAAGACAGCAATTCTTCCCCCTTTGTCAGAAACATCGCTCATGGAACGTGAGAACTAAAGAACAAAATAAGGGAAGCGAGAGTAACGAGGCTGCCGAAAGTAAACCCATGGTCCACTTTCTAGAAATCGCTCCAGACAAGGCATAAAGCCACTTGATGTAAGCTAAGAAAAAAATAAAAATAAAAATACTTCTTCAAGGTCAAAAACTAGCTAACGTTAAGTGTTAGATGGATAGGTTCCGACCCAGAAGACAGTAATTCTTCCCCCTTTGTCAGAAACATCGCTCATGGAACGTGAGAACTAAAGGACAAAATAAGGGAAGCGAGAGTAACGAGGCCCCCGAAAGTAAACCCAAGGTCCACTTTCTAGAAATCGCTCCAGACAAGGCATAAAGCCACTTGATGTAAGCTAAAAAAATAAAAATAAAAATACTTCTTCAAGGTCAAAAACTAGCTAACGTTAAGTGCTAGATGGATAGGTTCCGACCAAGAAGACAGTAATTCTTCCCCCTTTGTCAGAAACATCGCTCATGGAACGTGAGGACTAAAGGACAAAATAAGGGAAGTGAGAGTAACGAGGCTGCCGAAAGTAAACCCAAGTTAGTCATTTTCTACTCTTAATTGCTTTATGAACCCTCCCCTCCCCACCCCAGTTGCTAATGCAATTTGCTATCTTGTTCAACATGCAACTGTTGCATCATCCTGATATTACTGCAATTGTTACATCATTGTTATTATAGAAACATTCTAGAAATATCTTATCGTCAAAACAATGATGTCGAACATGTCTAAATAAGAAAATTATGCCCTAAACTCCAAAATTTAAAATTCTGAGAAAAAAATTCAGTTGTATCATGTGGAGAATTAAATGACAATTCGGGCATCTTTTACGAGACTCAGCAGAGTAAAAACGCTAAAAAAACAAATATACAACAAATAAAAGTAACTGTAGGCTGTAAAAGTTATTTTCAAACTTGCCTGTGGCATTTGTTTGTATTTTTAGACCGTTACAACCGCTATTTATTAGAAATCAATAGTTTTATCACCGTAAGTTGGGAAAAACATGGCTGCTTTTGGGGGGGGGGGGGGGGCATTTGGTAAGGAAGCACGTGAATCGCCATCTTGAATTTTGTGCAAGCCTTTGGGAAAAAAACAATACATTTTTTTTTTTTACATCTAATAAAAACCCATTTATAATACGTAAAAATAAAAACAAATTACATAGGTAAATAGAAAAATATCTATTCTCGTCGCAGGTCAACTTCACTTGTTGCAAATTTATGCTTTTAAACCCTTTCTCGTTCTTTTTTTGGACCCCGTTCGCGACTGCTGAGCGTCGTAACATATACCCGACAATTCTAACGAGCACTCAACCACTTTTAGACAATAATTTATGACCGAGTGATGGTCAAATAAATGCTTAATAAGTTTTTGTTTTTTTTAATTATTTTCTTTGATTATGTAGAGAATTAAATGACGATTATTTGCAACCAGCAAAAGATGAAAAACTAAATGTTCGCCTGAAGTTATCAGTTTTATTTGCCGCCATTTTGAATATTCTCAAAATAATTTTTTTTTTTCCAATATTGAAATAACATTTGCTTTTTAAACCATTTCCCCCCCCAAAATGGACAATTCTGAAAATTATTTGGTGCTTCTTTACTTTCGCTCAGATATGTTAGGCATCTCTTTAAAAATAAATAGCAAAAGAAATGTATAATCTACTTACGTGGTAGCTGAAAATACTGTACACCAAAAATTACGCGATTTCATCCAGGATTTATTAAAAAAAAAAAAAAAAAAAAAAAAACAATTTTATCTATAGATCACCATATTTTATCTATCGCTTGCCAAGGGAGATAATTGAACTTTTTGGGTTTCCAAAATTTTGGTTTTCCAGAAGATGACATAACTCAAAATTTGGTTTAGTTTAATAAAATGCTATGTTTTTATTTTATATCGTACTTATAAGTTGTTTTTCCGAAATTGGTAAAAAAGAAAATTGAGTTATCTCCCTTGCCCAATCAGAAACCAAAATGGTTAAAAAATGACCGATAGATAAAATCGTGTTTTTTTTTTTAAATTTAATAAATACTGGATGAATTTGCATAGTTTTCGGTGTAGAGTCTTTTTTTCAGCTACCATGTAAGTACATAAAAAAGTTAATACATTTCTTTAGCTATGTTTTTTCTTTTTTTAAGAGATGCCTTAAAGAAGCACCAATTATTTTTATTCAAAACTAGCTTAGCCTACCCAGTGTTGTTCGGGAGTAGTTTTACTTTTATTTTTGTAGTTTTGTTTGTTTTTTTTTTTGCTGGATTGTCTTTTGGTTACAAAAACTATTTTTTTTTATGTAGGAAAATTAAATTGTTTGATCACTAAATTAAACCAAACCGTTACAAAACTATAACTAATATAACAAAAGACTATGTATATCATTTTATTAAATCAAAACAAATATTTTCATTTTGACATATTTTTTTTTTTTTTACTAATATGTCATTCGATAGAACGAGCATAATCAGAGCTTTAAACAAATAAAAGCCGTGCGTGCGTGGTCTCCCTCTGTATGTGGCGAGTGTAAAATGCAATAAATTTGGGCAATTTGGGGCATTTTTGACCCCCCCTTTGACCCCCTGGGTGCGCGAACCAAAATTTTTCTGAGGTCAAGAATGCTCATTTTATATCCAGAACAATTGCCTCTAAATTTTGGCCAAGTTTCAGAAAAATTGAATGGATGGATCAAACGTTATGGGAGAAAAGGGTCAGTTTTTGCTATTTTGGGGGCTTTTGACCTCCTGGGGGCACGAACCAGATTTTTTCCAAGGTCAACGATACTTATTTTCTATTAGGAACAATTGCCTTCAACTTTTGGCCAAGTTTCAGAGAAATTGAATGAATGGATGAAAAGTTATGGGGCAAAAAATATCATTTTTTGCCATTTTGAAGCCTTTTGACCCCCTGGGGGCACGAACCAGAATTTTTCTGAGGTCAAGGATGCTTATTTTATATCCAGAACAATTGCCTCTACATTTTGGCCAAGTTTCAGAGAAATGGAATGGATGGATGAAAAGTTATGGGGCAAAAAATGTTATTTTTTGCCATTTAGGGGCCTTTTGACCACCTGGGGGGCTAACCAGATTTTTTTTCAAAAATCAGAGAATGTCACTTTCTAACCTGACCAAAGTTACAACTTCATGCAAAATTTCAGAGAAATTCAATGGATGGTTGCGGAGAAAAATCCGGACGGACGGACAGACATGCCTCAAAACATAAGTCCCCCGCTTTTATAAATCGGGGGACCAATTATTGGAGATCCCAAAACATTAAATCTTTTAATACATGAGAATTTGATGAGAATTTAAAAAAAAAAACTTGTAGCAAATCCCCACTCACTCCAGTTTAAATGACTTTCTATTATTAGACAGTTTAAATGCTTCGTAATTCCTTCCAATTTTTTTTTTTTTTTTTTAAGTATTAAAAGATTAAAATGTCCGACTTGCGTACAAAGAAACTTAAATGCATTGTGGTTGATTTAATTTTGCAATTAAATTATTTTTTTTTTTAAATAGGATTTGAAATTTCGTTTTATTTAACGTTATTGCACTTTCGATTTCAATAAATATTCGATTAATAGTAAAAAAAAAAATTTTTTTTAAATTCATGATTAAACGTCTCATTATCAAAGTTTTTTTTCTTCAAGAAATACAAACACCTTTAATAAAAAGACGATCAAAACTTGCATTTCATTTTTTTACACTTGCCTAAAACCAATTGTGATACAAAAAGCAGTTGCGACAGTGAGTCAGAGTGTAAGAGAGTCGGGGTCTGACGAATATAATCTCTTGCACATTGTCGTCATAGTTATGCGGTGCAGTTGTTTATCTTCCCATTACGTATTGGCAAATAAGTTTTCAGTCCAAATATTTCTTGCCTTTTTTTTTTTTTGTTCAAATGCAAACAAGTCCACCTCACGCGAGTAACATTTCACTAGACATAACTGCCGCCGCCGCCTCCTCTTCCTCCTCAGTCAATTACACAAAAGTCAGACGTTGCAAGTCGGCACACCTCTAATAATTTGAACTCACTGGGATTTTCGTAATGGTCTTTCTACTATCTCACGTGTTTAAACTAATAAATGAACTACATATTCCCCACGTGGGGCTTGAGCCGACTCAAAGGTTAATCATCCCTTCATACTGTATAACCCATTGCACATGTAGACTTTTTCAACAAAAGTTTTTAGTTGCCAAGGAATATTAAACATTAATATATATATATATATATATATATATGTTATTTATCTACCTCCCACAGCGGTAAGAAGTGACAAGGTCGGGAAAGTGGGATTTGATAAACCACCGTTCGAGAAGGTGAGCACTCTGGCCATTAAAAATTGCCTGGGCAGCCCCGTCGGCATTCCCCGGTAGGGGCACCTCAGGCGATTAGCTATAAACTAACCCCTTCTCAAATGGTGAGAAGGCAAAGCCTGGGAGGGTGGACCTCCTAGAACTGCACAGGACAGACCCATAGACCGGCGTAAATCAAGCCCCGAAGGCCAAGACAATACTAGTCTATGGGGTGCAGTATCCATTGGAACAGATACTACACTTTGATCGCGACCAAAAGGCCACGAATGATTAATACATATATATATATATATATATATAATAATCCAGGTAAAACGTCCACAGGGTAGTAATCAAAAGAATTTCAACCGGGTTTATAAAAAGTGCTCAATGTCAAATAGAGCTTTTATATATGATTATTTTTATTTACACAGACATGTACAAAATTTGCGACACTGGCATGTCGATATTATCGATCAACAGCTAAATTATATATATATATATATATATATATATATAAATAATTAATTAGCTGTGTAGATCAGGTGAAGACATTGCCAGGTGGATGGCTTAGAGAAAAAAAATCCAATGTTTATTTTTATCAAAGTTTTGTATAGGCGAGAAACAGACAAGATCTTGTCCAGTAGCTTTATTAACAAAGAAAAAAAGTTTCTTGAAAGTTGCGTTCAACCATGCAACCAAAACAAATAAAGAGGTGTATCCAGTTTTGAGTGATCAGCTATCACATTCATAATAGGGGTGGAACGTAATGGGTGAAAATTTCAGATTCATGCGAGTAGTATTTTTTTGTGTTTATTTATACATAAATAACACTAAACAATCAAACATTTTGAAAATTTTGCAAAATTCAGAAGGTGCAGGCCACTAGTTTTTGGCTATTTTACATTCATGAAAACCCTTTCACAGCCTGAAAATGGTTCTAAATTAAAGTACTATATCAGATTTAACCATCTGTATCCATTCATAGCTTTTGAGGATGTTTTAGGACCTGCAATGTCGCATGAAACCACTTTTTCACCGAAAAATTATGGATTTTGAGTCCCGTGGAGACCTAACGGCTATTTTTGGCCTGCACCTTCTGAATTTTGCAAAATTTTCAAAATGTTTGATTGTTTAGTGTTATTTATGTATAAATGAACACAAAAAAATACTCGCATGAATCTGAAATTTTCACCCATTACGTCCCACCCCTATTCACAATCTAAAAAAAAATTCTTTTTAATAGGATTTTAAAAAATTAGTTTAAGTTTTCCTATACTTTTTGATTTCAATGGAATATTCAATCAATAGTAAAAAAAAAAAATATATATATAAATAAATATATAAATATATATATATACGTTTTTCTTTTCTACGTTAATGTTTTTTCTTTTGTTAAGAAGGTTACCTGAGTTTTTGATGTGGGAGGGGCTGATGGTGCCCATTAGTGGGGTGAGAATGTTAGCTATGGCCATGCGATTTTGTGTTTGGTACTACCTATGCTTGATACTATGGGGCGCATGGGGATGTCCGGTTTGTGAGTTTTGAAGAGCCCGTATAGTGTAGGAATGATGGGGTGATACTCAATATATGATGTCCATTTTTTGTTGTTCTTAATTAGATGTTTGAAAGATTTGTTTTTATTTATAGTTTTTTGGTCAGTTTTAGTGTATGTGTTTTTGTCGGATAATAGAGTATTTACTCCTCTCCAGGAGTTAGGCACAAGGCCAGTTTTATCTTACTCCCACAAGTAAGATATGATCCAAGGTCGGGTCAGGAAAATGGGGGTTGAAAAGCCAGCGCCCGAGAAAGTGAGCACTCTGGCCATTAAAAATTGCCTGGGCAGCCCTGTCGGCATTCCCCGGTAGGGGTGCCTCAGGCAGTAAGTAATAAACTTACTCCTCCCCAAAGAGGGGAGGCGAAGCCTGGGAGGGTTGACTTCATAGAACTGCACAGGACAGACCCATAGATCGGCGTAAATCAAGCCCCGAAAGCCAAGACAATACCAGTTTATGGAGTGTAGTATTTATCGGAACCGATACTACACTTTGATCTTAGCCAAAAGGCCAAAATCAGATATATATATTTCCATATGTATTTAGCAAAGTTACATACAGGGGAGAAACACACAAATCTCGTCTGATAGTCGTATGCGAGATTTTGGAAATTACAAAGTTTGGGAACTGAGAAAAATAAAAGGAGCATAAAAAAAAAAAAAAAACAAGGTTTAAAATAAACGGTCTTTTTTTTTCTCCATAGTTCGTCTTCAACGGTTTCACTGCCAGACGTGGCCCGATGAGGCTAGGCCTAGAATAAGGTTGTAGTCAAAACATGTATGCACATATGTAGCCATAATGTTTTTATAAATAAAACTTTACACTAAAATAAACCTACTTGTTATTGAGCACTATTAGATAAACACAGGTTTATCGGATTCACTCCTATGAACAAAAAAAACTTAAAAGCACAAATATATTTGCAAAGTCTAGGGTGATTCTGTAACTGGGTTCAAATCTTGCGACCGTCTGAGATTATAATTCCCTACACTGATGAGAGCGAAAGCTTGAAACGCCGGCATATGTAAGTAAAACTAATTTAATATTTACTTAAAATTAATATTGTTATTAGCCTCTTTAAGAGAGTGAAGTTGAACCATGTTCGGGGAAGTTAAAAATAGACTGTCACATAGCTATATGGTATGTTCCGACATTGTTTGAACACTTCATATCAATAGAGTCAGGGAAACGGGCAGCAGGGAGGGAGTTTCGAAAGGCTGGCAGCTTGAGGAAAGAAGCTATTAGAGTAGAAAGCCCTCCGTCATCTGGGGACCTCCACAGTGAATGGATGGGATTTTGACGATTGTCGCGTTTATCTAGTTAATTTACGTTGAGGGTGCACTAAAGTATCAAGTTCATCGGAGCACATTCCATTGAAGTACTTGTAAAACGAGCACGGGGATGCAACATTGCGGCGATGGGACAGGGGCTGGAGCTTGGCAGACAGTGAGGGACCTATTAGATTACACTCGTTTTTGGACCCTGTTTAAAAGGGAGAGACTAGTGGTTGATGCACCAGCCAAGATGTGACAACAATACTCCATGCATGGGCGGATGTTGGCTTTGTAGAGATATAGGATACTGTCAGGTGTGAGAGGTTTTCTAGCACGGTAAAGGGAGTTTATCTTCTTTGCAGCAGTATCTCCTATGTATTTGTTTCAATTCATGTTACCTGTGAATGTAAGGCGGACCAGTTTAAATGTTGGACTCTCGGGTAGGGCACTATTCGCCATGGCAATCGGTGGTTGAAGAGGTTTCTTGTAGTTGTTGAAGAGAAGGAGCTTTGTTTTAGCAGCATTAAATGTTACCATCAATTTATGACACCATTCCACCACAGACTGGAGGTTACTTTCTAAGGATTCACCCATTTCCTCGAATATGTGCGCATCCGTTTTGCCCACATGACGAGAGTAGAGCGTGGTGTTGTTAGCAAATATATCCATCTTAGACACAATATCATCAGGGATGTCGTTTATGAAAATCAGGAACAATAAAGGTCCAAGGATCGATACCTGGAGTACACCTGCATTTATGTCATGTTGTTTGGACGAACACCGAAAGGGCGCTATTTGCCATGGCGATCGGTGATTGAAGAGATTTTTTATAATTTTTAAAAGAAAACGAGCTTTGTCTTAGTAGGATGTTACAATCCATCTATGTCTCCATTCAACTACAAAATGGAGGTCATTTTCTAAGGATTCAGCCATTGCCTTGGATATGTGACCATTTATTTCACCAACATGTCGAGAGTAGAGGCTGGTGTCATCAGCAAACATACCCACCACGGACATAATTTCATTTTTTACACGCGTCAGTATGAAAATTAAGTAACCTTTCCACGAGTCGAATGATTCGAACCCTGGATCACAGTATTATGAATTCAGCCGTTGTGGCGAACACACATTGAAATGCGAAAGAAATACGCCTTGAATTTTTTTTTTAAAAATAAACACAAGTAACGAGATTCTGGCAGATGTAGTTTTGGGTTTGTTCGTTTTTAATAGAGGTTGGATAATGAATCGTATGACTTTTTCTGTGTTTGTATTGGGTTGGCCAAAAACTTCATTGTTTTTTTTTAAATGTTATCTTTCCGGCCTACTAAAAAGATTTTTATATTCCTATTCTTCAAATGCTGTATTTGGTGTAGCGAGTATGTTGACATCAGTGTGTAACAAGCCTCAGAGCAGAGGACTTATTACATTTTTGCTGGTATTTCAGGCCTTGAAACGGTAGATCAAGCAGAGCACTACCGACATCTGATGATTTATCCAAATTATTAAAATTATTAATCCAAATTATTAATCCAAATTTTTAATCCTCATCTAAAATAATGCCAAAACATAAGATTTTGACAAATTTACCTATCTCTTAAATAATACAAAAGAAACGAATAGAAAGGAGGAATTAATTCGCCTGCAATATGAAGTGTGTGTTAAAAATAATAAAAAGAAAAGTTTGCATTGCTAGAGAAAGAAAGGGGTAGATAGGGTGACACAAATTCGTCTAATCCTCCAAATTATTAATCCAAATTATTAATCCAAATCTAAATTATTAATCCAAATAATCCAAATTATTAATCCAAATCTAAATTATTAATCCAAATAATCCAAATTATTAATCTAAATTATTAATCTAAATCTAAATTATTAATCCAAATAATCCAAATTATTAATCCAAATCTAAATTATTAATCCAAATAATCCAAATTATTAATCCAAATAATCCAAATAATCTAAATTATTAATCCAAATAATCCAAATTATTAATCTAAATTATTAATCCAAATAATCCAAATTATTAATCCAAATAATCTAAATTATTAATCCAAATAATCCAAATTATTAATCCTCATCTAAAAAAATGTCAAACATAAGATAACATCAGTCTCATAATAATTTATAATGAATTGGGAAAGTTGATGTTATATATTATTAGATATTGGATTGGCCAAAAAGTTTATTAGTATTTTTTAATGTCCTTTTTCTGGTTTAATAAAGATCGTTTTATTTTTCTATTCTTTAAACCCTGTAGTTGGTGTCGTGAGCATGTTGACGTCAGTGTGCAACAAGCCTCAGAGCAGAGGGGTTCTTACATTTTTGTTTGTATTTCAGGCCTTGAAATGGAAAATCAAGCAGAGCACTACCAACATCTGGTGCTTTTTTTTTTTTTTTAACTACAGAAAAAAAAAAAAGGTACAGAAAATTGCATAAAGATATGCCATGTATATGGGGAGAATGCGGTTACAGAACGGGTGTGACAGAAATGGTTTGCTCGATTCCGAAAATAGGAAATATTTTAGTGAGATGCTCCTCGCTCTGGCTGACCAAAGCTGATCGACAGTGACCAAGTGAAAGCCGTAATTGAACAAGGTTGCCGTTTGACAACCAGACAAATCACAGACATTCTCAAGATCTCCAAATCAAACATGGAAAATGAATTGCATTAATATCGACTTTTAAAAATAAAACTTTTTGGCCAACCCAATATAATAGTGCTCAATAACAAATAGAGCCATATTTATTTCGTACAAATTTAGATCGATGCAAACACGTCTAGCTGTTCCGATTCCAAGAAGTTGATTTTTCATGCTATATAGATTATATATATAGATTATATATATATATATATATATATATATATAAGTTAATCCAACAGAAGAAATGAGGCAACTAATATCTTTTAATTAGTGAAACATCCGGATAAAGACTGAAGCTCAATATACTGGATAGAGCATTAATAGCATAATATAAAATGAAATAATAAAATAAGGTGCAAATCAAATTTTATTAGAATTCAAAGTTCAAGCAAAGTATCCTTAAGTCCTTAACTCATGAGTTTTCAAAGATAATTCTTCTCCTCAGAGGACCATTACCGCAGTGATGTCACTGCAGGTGATAAAATTACACTTTGAAAATATATAAAAATATATGCAAAAATGCATAAAAGTATATAACACATCAAATATATCAGCCCAAAACATACTTTTGTTAAAACTATACAATCCAAGTCATACAATTTAAAACAAATTCAGGAAAGATATCAAAGAGGTTGATTGAAGATTGATCCAGGTGGTAAGTGACAGTCCAAAAATGAAAGAATTGATTAAATTGAAAAAGTTTATCCAGTCGGGAAATGCGTCCGCAATCGATGCAATAAATGACAGTCAAAAATGCATTCAATGTTTATGTTAAATTAATAAAACGATAAAGGAACCAAATCAAATAAAAAGTTCAGTAAACTCACTTAGTGTTGAAATCATTATGTTCAAAATTCAGGGTTCCAATGATTTGATCGGATTAGTGCAAACCATAATTCGCTGGTTAAACTCATGAGTTAAGGACTTTAAGATACTTTGCCTGAACTTTGAATTCTAATAAAATTTGATTTGCACCTTATTTTATTATTTCATTTTATATTATGCTATTGATATATATATATATAACGTATATTTAGTACATCGGGGTATGTTGAAAAAGAAATCAATAAAGTGCTCAATCGTAAGAATGCGAGAGCTAAAATACAAATTATTTATTTAAAAACTATACATTACATATTCCAGAGACGTACCATGGTTTCATTGACACGGGTAGACCTTTACGTTTTTTAAAAAGGCCCTTAAAACTCATATCAAATCCTCAGCAATTCACAAAAAGTTTTTTTAAAAAGGAAGCGTCTTCATTTTGTGAGTTGCCAAGGATTTGATAGGAGTTTTAAGGGCCTTTTCTAAACAGTAACGGTCTACCCACGTCAATGAAACCATGGTAAGTCTCAGGAATATGTAATGTATAGTTTTTAAAATAAATAATTTGTATGTATTTAGTATAAAGTTTTATACAGACGTTTCTGGCTACATAAATGCATACATGTTTTGACTTGAGCCAAAATGACCAAGTCTCATCCAGCCGAGAATTCAAGTAAAAATAATAATAGACACAAAAGAATTTTCAAAGGACATTTTACAACGAGAATTTAGTAGACAACCTAACAATTTTTTAACTTTGTTTTGTTTTAGACTTGTTTGCCCTTCAGTTTTTTTTAATTTCTGTAAAGCCAAGAGATTTCAAGAAACAAAATGTTAAAACTGAAGGTCAAACACGTCTGTAGAAAGAGGGCGGAATAAAGAATTGAATGTGGGCTGGTCTACTAAATTCTGGTCGTGCGCTGTCCTTAAGTGTTTTCTTGAATTCTCAACCTTATTCGACTTAAGTCATTTTGGCTCAAGTCAAAACATGTATGCATCTATGTAGCCAGACATGTCCGTATAAAAATTTATACTAAATAAACACGGAAATATCAACAGCATGAAAAGCAACTACTCGGAATCAAAAGACGGACCAAGAAAGCACATACAAATGACTCAATATTCTTGCAGACAGAACTCAATGACAATAATTAAAAGAGGCTTATCTATCAGGTTCATAATAAAGAGATATACTTAGAACCTTTAAGTGCAAGAGACCCCCCCCCCCCAAAAAAAAACAAAACAATTTAAGACATGTGACAAGAGCGTGAAAATACAGATTATACAACTGAAGTTCTGGGCTCTGATAAAAAATTTTTTTGTAGAGTTTGCCTCCCATCAGAGGGTCTTAGTGCGAGGTTAATTTATTATCATCACTCATTAAATTTTTTTTTTTTTATTTTTTTTATTTTTTTAAGGGGGATGGGCTCTTTGACAAAGTGTAAAATGTTACCTCTACTTCCTAAATACTTCGACCAAAAACATTGTGTTAGATAGTGGGGGGTTGGGCACAGAGAAACTGTCCTGAAAGGTGGTGGTGGTGGGGGGGGTCAAAGCAGAAGTCGGAAATTACGTCATTTCAACTCTGGGCAGATAGTTCAGACCTGAAGAACTCGAAGTCCTCGCAGCTCTAGAAGGGGAGACCACACAGATGGCTAAAAGTGAAAAGTCATCTCTTCAAAGTCGGTCGGTCGGTCTCTCTCTCTTACAAACCATTCACTCTCCGTCTGTTATGTTTAAATAAAACTTTTAAAACCAAAGCGGCATCTGCGTGGTCTCCCTGTTGACGGTGAGTTTGATGTCAGACAACAAGACGAAACCCGCGTAGCCACGGTTCGAATGTCAGCAGCAAGGCAACAATTACCTGCTATAGAAAAAAAGTATGTGAAAATAGAGCTAATAACTAAAAAGTGGGGTATGGGAGTGTTATCAAATAAGATTTGAGGGGTGGATCCCAGGGTTAACTACCTGATCCCCAATAAATATATGATACTTACTTTGACGGCGGTGGTGGTGGGTGATCTTAAACCTTTTCTGCCAAAATGCGATGTAAGTATAGACCGGTTTAGTATCTTATTGCTGTAGCCCCCCCCCCCTTCTCCATATTGGGGTGGAGCATTAACTAACACGAAAGTGACGGATACACCCTAGAAAAGACAAAACACATAAATCGCAACTCATACATTTCGGACACATGTGTGCGCACATGTGCGAATGTGATATATGTAATAGCGAGACACAAAAATCAATATCCAACCTTGCCATTCGTATATCATCTATTAAAAGATATTGGTATCCAAGAGTTACAAGAGAGATTTGGTTACAGCGAAATGTATTTTAGTTGAATTTTTTTTTTTTTTTTTTTCCCCCTCAGCACGTATCACAAAAATTTAGTGGCAGTGTCGATCAAGGGAAGCGTCTATCAGGCATGTGTACGGAGTGTGATGATGTATGAAAGTGGAACATGGTCAGTGAGGGTTGACATGCGTTGTACAAAAAGAAATGATATTAGAATGATACGATGGATGTGTAATGTGAGTCTTAAAGGCTGGCTTAGATCTGATGACCTCAGAGGAAGATTAAATCTGGGCAGTATAGAGAGATGTGTGCAGAAGAGGCGACTTCGATGGTATGGCCATGTTGAAAGAATAGATGAGAGTTCTTGGGTTAGTAAATGTAGAACAGTTGCGGTAGCAGGGTCAGTTCACAAGGGAAGGCCAAGGAAAACATTGGAGGAAGTAATAAAAAAAAGGGACTTAGAGAAAGAGGCATAAATAAAGACCTGATGAGAGATAGGTTAGTTTGGAAGTCAGTTTCTTAAAGCCATCCCACACATACCAGTATGTACAACGGACATCAAACCACATATGATGATGGCAGACAATTTTTGTTATTTTAATCTATAATAATAATCTTGATAAAAAAAAACAAAAAAAAACGACTAATATATCCAACATAAATTGTCAACTGTTTCTTTACATTAGAAAAAAACAAAAACAAACATTGACTTTAAAGTAAGGGGTGGGACGTAATGGGTGAACATTTCAGATTCATGCGAGTAGTATTTTTTTGTGTTCATTTATACATAAATAACACTAAGCAATCAAACATTTTGAAAACATTTTTAGTCGATTCATGGCAAAAATAGCATGTAGCGTGATACATTCAGGTAGGCGAATTAGCAAATATATATTTTAGCAGGTAAAAATGCAGATACAAATGAACTGGTAGATCCGAAGAAAAACTGTCGTATTGCAGTTTAAGGTTAAGCAGCTAAAAATCAAAAGTGAGAACAGAAGTAGGGATGCAAAAAGGGGGAAGTAACGTCATAGGAAAAAAGGAGAGTAGTCTTGTGTAAAGCAAAGTAACGAAATCAGAGAAGTGACAAATGACGTCCGATGTAGGAGTTAGCAAAAAAAATATGAATTAAAAGCTTTGTCACCCGTCTACCTCAGTTTCTGTCTGCATAGAGCATTCACAGCCATTATGCAAAGAAACAGACTGGCTTTAAACTGTGTCACATCTTACCGCTGTGGGAGGGAGATATATAAAAATAAAAATTAAATAAAAAAGTTTCATATTAGCAATCGTCTGGACCGGATAAAATAATTTTCTAAATAAATTGTAGCAAAGTATGTTATATAGCCATAGCTCAGTTTTTAGAGCACGGATCTTGTAAACCAAGAAGTTTGATTCTTGCAGATCTTGGTTGCAATATTTTTTTTTTTCCAACAAATATTTGTCGAGCTACCCTCTTAAGCAATCATACATCATTTACAATCCTCTCGTGGTATCCTTCATCATCCAATTGACTATCTCGTCAAGTCTTATCCTCGAATTGTCGTTGGCCTTGATAAGTGGTAACTCATTAGTATAAATAAAAAGAAAAAAATTGCTTAGTCAGAAGTGAAGTTTAATTTGTTAGCTTAAATACTATGTGTCTGAATTTGAAAATCCGACAAGATAACTTTATATGTTAGATATAATTTATTGAATAAATAGTGAAACTTATTTAAACTTTTTTTTTTTTTTTTTTTTTGAGATTTAAAAATAAACAAACACATTGGTTGTTGATAGCAAGTAAATGTAATATCAGGACAAAAAAGTTGTCCCGAAATGTTACTGTTAAAATCTCCAGCCCTCCATTATTTTGTTTACTGCTCACAAAACAAGCTACGAAAATGCTGAATTGTCGGACTAGATGTAGATTCAGCACCCCAGTTATGGTAGCTGAGAGAAGCAAGCCTCGCATGACTGTATTCATAGATAAAGGACCATTCCTTTAAATTTCAGGTTTTTAGGTCAGATAGGCGAAACATTTTATTTATATTTTTTTCTATGGAAATCGCTTCAGACAAGGCATGAAGCCACTTTATGTAAGGAGTTAAAAAAAAAAACGAAAAATGATTATCGCAAAGACAGGAAATGCCCATTGGCCATAGTCATGATAAGACCAAGGCTATACGTAGGAGGAAAACAGTCAGCAGGAAGAGAGTGAATATGTTATATGGATTAAAAGCTTTGCCAACCATCTACCCCAGTTTCTGTCTGCACAGGGCAATCACAGCCATCATGCAGAGAAAGCCTGGGTTTTAAAGTGATTGTCCACTCGATGACATGACGCTTGTCTGAATTATTTTTGTGTCTTTATAAAATTTAAAAAATGCCCATAATGAATTTTATCTCAGCATCAGCCAGCAACACGCATTGCTGGGAGAGTTGCTAATGACTGAGGAGGAGGAGGAGGAGGAATGATGAACCATGTATAAGTTTTACCAAGTAAAACAATCACATCAACACGTTCAATGTGGACATGAAATATAGTGAACATCTCGCAACATATTTATCGTAAAGGAGATAAGGCGGGAATTGAGACCTGCCCAACTGAGTAGGCGTACAGGGTGGATGGGAAGCCAGCGTTTTGAAACAAAAACATTTTCAAAGATACACCACCCAATCCTCCACGGCAGTTATTAAAAATAAATATGAGGAAAGGTTTTAATAGCATCAGAAGAGATCACATGCTGGAAGTTTGCCATCAACAGACTCATTTCATTTTTCAACTGGCTCATCCTCTGTAGAGTCGCCCAAACATGTTGCTCGCCTCCGACAATATCATCACTTCTGCTTCTGCCACAGGAATCCAGAAAGGTGATCACTGTTTGCTACTAATTGCAATGGCGGCCGATGAAGTCGCTCGTTTCCTTTCAACTTTCCTTTCAATCTAGGGGTTTTCAGGAGTTGTTGATTAATTGATTGGGTTTTATGGCATATCAACTTCTTGGTTATTTAATGCCGGAAAATGTTTGTTCATTTTTTTTTAATTTTAATTTTTTATTTTTGTTGTTATTGGGGGGAGAATTGTCCACAAGGATATGTTGAGAGTTGTTTTATAGTATAAGAGTGTTTAGTTTGTTTTCATTTTAGAGTTTGTGTATGTTTATGTTTGAGAAAATTTTTTGGATGAGGGGCATGAGTAGGGAGAAAATGGTTACATTTTGTTGTAGATATTGGCTTCTTTTAGGTATTCAAAGATTTTATTTAGGTTTGTTGGGAGAAAAATGTTTAGTATGTTTTCTTTGTAATACTTTTGTCGGATCTGTTTTAGGTCCACGCAGTTTGATAATATGTGTTTTATAGTATATGGTTCCTGACAGGGTATGCAGTAAGGGGGTTCTTCCCCTTTGAGTAGATGGGAGTGGGTGATGTTGGAGTGTCCTATTCGGAGTCTTGTAAGGACAACTTCCTCTTTTCTTGTCATTTTGATGTAGGGGTTTTCTCCTGTTTTTTTATAGCGTGGAGTTTATTGTTGGGGAAGTTGTCCCGGAAGTTGTTGGCCCTTGTTTAACTGTATTTATTCGGATGATTGGCGAGATAACAGCTTGCTTGAAGCATAAAACTTACGAACTGAAGTGGTTCGTGAAGCGTGTCTAACTGGCGGTGACAAAGAGTAATGCTCCCACCATCATTGCAGTTGCAGGGATGTCCCCCCCCCATCCATTCAAATACCATTTAATAAATAAAAATTGTTGAAAATGTTTTGTGCATTCATTTGTTTTAAACAGTTTTTTTTTTCTTCTGTTTTTCAAATTCAGGTATGGCAAGCTGGTATAGAATTTATTATCTTTAAAACAAACAAAAAAAATACCCGTATTTAAAGTTTGGAAATAGATTTTTAGATGCAACAATGAAATTATTGTCAATAAATATACCCAAAAAGGTGGGGTGTTTTTTTTTTTTCATCGAAAACAATAAAACACGAAAATCGTGTGTCAGGTGAGAAGACAAAAGTTTAGGATAGGGTGACCAACTTACATAGAAATCATACGATCCTATTCTATTTTTAGAGCGAGAAAAAGAGGAAAAGAGAAAGGAAAAGAGAAAGGAAAAGAGAAAGGAAAAGAGAAAGGAAAAGAGAGAGGAAAAGAGAGAGGAAAAGAGAAAGGAAAAGAGAAAGGAAAAGAGAAAGGAAAAGAGAAAGAAAAAGAGAAAGAAAAAGAGAAAGGAAAAGAGAAAGGAAAAGAGAAAGAGAGAGGAAAAGAGAAAGAGAGAGGAAAAGAGAAAGAGAGAGGAAAAGAGAAAGAGAGAGGAAAAGAGAAAGAGAGAGGAAAAGAGAGAGGAAAAGAGAAAGAGAGAGGAAAAGAGAAAGAGAGAGGAAAAGAGAAAGGAAAAGAGAAAGAGAGACAGAAATTGTCTAAATAAATGATTTAGAGTGGGTGTTCATTTTCCTATATAAATATAACAAACATTTTTCCGTTGACAACGTAGAGGGTTAATGGGTAAAATTTAACTGGAAAAAAAAAAAAAAAAATGCAAAATCGAAAGTGGAATTAAAATTTTTTTAAATAATATAAAATCAATTTTCATTCACGCGGCAAAAAAAAAAAAACCCAAAAAATAAAAACAGTCCAACATGGCTTTGTTACTGCCAGGATGAGGTATGGTTCTGTTCAGTCTTATGAGGTCCACCCTCCCAGGCTTTACCTTCTAAGAAGTGGTTAGTTTATTGCTAATCGCCTAAGGCACTTCTACTGGAGAATGCAGATGGAGCCGCTCAAGCAGTTGTTGTAGGCCACAGCACACTTATTGTCGGGCACTAGCGGGCATTTATAGCGACAGCTAACAGAACGAAAAAGGGGTAAAAAAACAAAAGCAAATAGGCAACAAATGTTACCAAAGGCAAGATCTTCTAACCCGGATAAGTTTATTTGTTTTAACTTATTTTAAAGCGTTTTTTTGTTTTGTTCAAAAACAAACCTGGTGTCCACCTGTTCAGTTAGAACAAAAAATAAATTTAAAAAATTGCCTGAAATTACAGTTTCGATAATCGCTCAAAAACGAAAATTAAGCAAAATACTGGTAGAACATTGCATTTTCCAATGATTGGTGACATTTATTGGATGTGTTTCTAACACTATTTTGTTTATTTTTCGATTTTTCATTAATTATCAAGGATCCCCCGTGCTGGGCTCATGAACAGCTATTTCTTCCATTCTAACTGAACAGGTCGACACCGGGTTTGTTTTGAACAACAAAAAAAAAAACGCTTTAAGTTAAAACACGAATAAATGTATCCAGGTTAGTAGAACAGTACCTTATCTTGCCTTTCGTAACATTTATTTGTTGCCTCTTTGTTTTTCTTTTTTACCCCTTTTCCGTTGTTAGCTGTCGTCATAAATACAAGCACTAGCTTCTCAAAACGACACCTGTCCTTGTGTTTAACCTCCTAGCGAGAAGGTAAATAAAATATCGGTGTAAGCCGTCGTAATAGATTCCTTACTTTACGTTCAGCATAAGCTATCTCTTGTTTATAAATCAATTTCATCGTTATTAATTTCAATTATTTCATTCTTTTGTTTTTTTTAATTTGTAAGCAGGCCACTTTTTTGTCTTTTTTTTTTTTACAACGATAACATTTTTGGGGTGGGGGTGAGGGAGCTACAGACTTGTTTGTGTTTTTCTTTGTTTTTGTAATTTCTACAATTCCAAAGTACTTGTGCGAAAGAGCGTGTTAAGTGATATTAGTTTTTCTTTTCGGCTCAACAATTTCCGTAAAATAGTGAATTCACCACATAACATTAAACCTTTTCTTTCATTGAGTGTTTTTGTTTTTTTTGTAGTGATTTGGAAACATTCGTCCTCTGAATGTATACGCTCAGGTGAATACAAACAATAAAAAACTACGCAAAAGCGAGAAAAAAAAAAAAAGAAAGTCAAGACGAGTTACTTCCCTCCCCCATACACGCACAAAGGTCTACGGCCGACCCCCCCCCCCCAAAAAAAATTGCTTAGTACATAACTAGTTATCACTTCTGTCCGGAAATTGATCATTTATCTTAAATTTACAAATGTACATAGGAAAACGATCTCCCACGATTTGCTTAAAAAAGTTACGAAATTTCGGCACTTCTGTCGTATATATGAAGCAGCAGATTTTCTGTCCTTCTACTGAAAATAAAGGGAGGTAATTCAACCGGAAGTGATTTTTTTACAACATAAAAAAAATGCAAGACTGATTTGTTTTTGGGTAACAATTAACAATTTCTTTTTTTTATTATATGAAGTAAAAAAATGTTAAATAAAAAACTAACCCTAAGAAATCAGGCGGTGTGCCTGTAAAAAATCTATTGTTTTTTGCGGCTAGTTCATTAAATTACCAATGTCTCGAAGATTAATCTCATTTAACTCCATTTTCTAAATACTAAATTCAACTTCCGGTGAATTCTGAATGAATGGTACTTGGAGAAAAAAAACAACGGAACTCTTCAATTTCGATTTCTTAATCGGCAGCTGCTTCATATATACGACAGAAGTGCCGAAATTTCTCAGCAACATGATCGGTAATTGTACACAGGGGGAAAAAATGGCTAAACAAGTGGGGTGGGGGAAAAAAGGCTAAACAAGTGGGGGTAAAAATGGCTAAACAAGTGAGGGGAAAAATGGCTAAACAAGTGGGGGGGGAAATGGCTAAACAAGTGGGGGGGGGGAATGGTTAAACAAGTGGTAAAAAAATAGCGAAAAAACGCCAAATTTCTAACTAAAAATAAGTTGTTTGAGAGTAATAATGCCGAAACCCACTTAAAATAACGTTATTTTATTATTATTTTTTTAACAACATTATTATAGCAAATAGTACACGCGAAAACTCGGCAAGTCAACTTCGCAGGACTGTCCTTCAAATAGAAAATTATAAACGTGAGTTATCGTTCTTTCTCGGTTTGTTTATAAAAATGGCGACTACATTACTCCGGCCGCCTTTTCGCATGAACGATCTTAAAGAAACTTGTTATTTAACTTAGCATTTTTTTCTTTATAACTAAAACAGGTTTCAAGTCAAAGTAGTTTGAGAGTAATGGTAAAACCCATTTTAACAATCTAAATGATTTGGATGACTGAAATAGGAATTAACCTAGAATTTAAACAAACACTGAAAGAAAAGAGGCGATAAAAAAAATAGCCTCAATGAATTCTCTAAACCGTAAAAGTTACCATCTAACTTAAACCAAACATTTAACCACCTAACCGAGTAAAATAGTTTAGTACTAGTTAATTAGTTTAATAATTAGTTTAATTACTATACTCCCGTTTAAATTGGTCACGAAATGAATTTCGAAGCAGACGTTTTCTTATCCAATTTCAAAGGGTCACCATTTTATTGGTTAATTTGAGTCACGTGAGACAAAACTTTGATTGTGATTGGTGGCGGGCACTGGTGGGCATAACAAGTGCTGTCGCTTAGAAACTAAGTTTTGAGTGTTCAAGGTAGTCGTGTATGATAGAACGACGGACAGGGAGGCTCTTTAGAGATGAACGGGCGCATCTAAAAGAAAAAAAAATTTTTTTTTTTTTTTAAATTTAAAAACACCTTTCCTCTAGTGATGAAAATGGCAGGTAAATTTGTAGATTAACACCCTAAACCCCCTAAAAAAAATAAGATTCTACTATTTCAAGCGATTACGTCTGACTGAACACTAAAACTTAGCTGAAAGAAAATTATTTTAGAATATAGAGTAGGAGATCAGTTTCACATTAATTTAACGTCCATTTCCGGGACATTTTTAACTTTTTAGGGCAGTTAACTATTTTTGGTGCAATTTTACTTATAGGCCAATCAAGTTAATTGTTTTCATGTAAAAGCATTATTTTGTACTTACTCAGTCATATTTTATCTCTCACGCCCCGAAAAAGAATTTTAAAATATCAAGCAGAACTTTAATTAGAACGATTTTTACATTTCCATAAGGGTTATATGAACTGGCGAGTGTGCGATTTTCGGAGTGGCCGGTTAGGTAACTAAGGGCAGATAAGTGTCCCCTTGTCTATTCTACCGACCGCTCACAGCCCAAAATGTCGACTCGAGCACAAATACAGGTTGAACATCGAAATGAAAAAATCGTTCTAATTAAAGTTCTGCTTGATATTTTAAAATTCTTTTTCGGGGCGTGAGAGATAAAATATGACTGAGTAAGTACAAAATAATGCTTTTACATGAAAACAATTAACTTGATTGGCCTATAAGTAAAATTGCACCCTATTTTTTTTTTTACGACTATGCTTAAGTCCGACTGGCAATATCGTAAAACACGTAATCGCTTCAAAAAAAAATTTTTATTTTTCTTCTTTTTTTTTTTTTAAAACGTACAAATTTATCTCCCATTACAAAAAAATTGTTAATGACCTACAACGCTAGAATGGGGGAGGGGGGGTCATTTCACGTTACATTTATATGTAAAATTGATTCCAGACTAAATTGTAAAATAACTTTCTTCTTTCCGCCGAGTTTTTCATGCCGTTCACACGTAATCGCCTAAAATAGAATCTCATTTAGGGGGAGGGGGGGTAGTAGCCAAGTTAATCTACAATAGTAAACACTTTTTTTTTTTACTTATTAATAATAATTAAAAAAAACGGCTTTAGTGATAAAAATGCCATTTCAAACTTAAGCATGACAGACCAACGGTTCATTAGATGCAAAGACGGTTTTACTCTCTACCCCCCCCCCCTCAACCTCACTTTCATTCAATGAACGCGTTGGCGTCAGCCGACGACAATGATATTTAAAAACTTCAGCGTGACAGTACAGACAAACAAAGCCTCTCTACAGAGCTACGAGGACGTATCTAATGTTTGTTCCTTTTTTTATTTTTTTATCTAATCCTTGCAATGATATGACATAACATTCCGAAGAGTTATGAAAGGAATTACTTTGGTTTTTTAAGGTCAAGGTAAAACCGCAACTGATACGCGATTCTGACGTCGGCTTTTAAACGCATGTCATGGAGGAGGGGGGGGGGAATAGAGAATCGTGGGGGTCAGGGGTTAATGGTTAAAGGATTCTGACCTTGGTCGTTATTTTCGACTCCTCTCAAACCAACGACCTTGTATTCATGACCTCCAAAATAAAATAAGACATTGTTGAATTCGATCTATTATCGCCGGCAAGTGTCTGGTCGGCGCAGAGCACAACGAATGGACCAGGACTATCTGACACGTTTGTTGTATTTGGAGATTGCTACTATATTTTTCGCGATATAAATTTTAAAAAAAAATTAATCACAAACGTCTAGTAAAATGTGTCTTTAGAAAAAGAAATAAAGAAAAAAATTATTAAACTATTATTTATTTTTTTATTTATTTATTTATTTTTTTTTTTTAACTTTTCTTAAAAAAAATAACGTTTTTTCAAGATGTTATGTTTGAAACAATGTTTCTGAATTCTTCAGATGAGGATTGATAATTTGGATTATTCGGACTACTATTCTCATCTTGGATGTTATTTTCACAAAAGGGTTTAGTTCGAAAAATCCTGATTCCAGAGTTCGACAAGACGCACCTGAAAAAGGTCGGAGGTTACATCGGCCGAAACGTTGTGCGAATAGCATCCAAGATGCGAACAGTAGTCCGAATCATTCAAAATACGAACTTTTTCTAGGTTATAATTATTTTTAGTTTTTCTCATCTGGAAAAGTGTTTAAAATTGTTTTTACCAGTCTTTTCCTTTTTATATCAGGGTTTAAGAAAACCCTAATTATCGTTGGGTCACATCTAGAATTGTGACAATTCAGTTTCATCTTAGATCACAATTGAATTGTCTCCTAAGATAAAACTTTGTTTAAATTTCAATTCGTCGAAGTGGCGAAAAATAAGACTTATATGTTAGGGGTTGAATCACAACAACAACAATTTAAATGACTATTTGTTTTTAAAATATGAAGAATCCAATGAAAAGTGTTAAAAGAGACAAAAAGAATTTCCGAATAGAATTTTAAATTATTTCGATTGAAGTCAAAATATTTGCTACTGTAAAAATTAAAAAATAAATCCCAACACCCCCTCCTCCCACTTGAGTAAATGTCAGTTTTTAATGTGGGAATTTAGCCCCCCCCCCCCCCCCCCCGAGTGGTGGGTGTACTCTGGACGGCTACAAAATTAGTCATGATCGGGCCTCGGCAGATGTATGGGCGCTCTAGGCGACCGGCAATAAATTACCCCTCCCTCCGAAGGAGAAGGTAATGCTTGGAAGGTTGGCCTCCTATTCTACACTTCCATCCTGCCAGCAGTCAGGTGATTTTCGTTTAAACAGAACATTAACAGTCAATTTTTTTTTTTTTTTAAATTTTACTTTAAAAAAAAAAAAATAAATAAAAAAAATGCGCGCTAATTATAAAATCGATTTCATTTTTGTCCGACGTCGACTACAGCCACCAACATTTTTGAAAATTAGTTTGAACATCGAGTAGGGACCACATTTTCATATTAAAATTGTGGGTGCTTCTGTATTACAGGGGCGAGAAAAAAAATTTTCATCTTTAATTTTGAAGAGTCAAATGAGAGGGGGGGGGGGATAATTCAAAGTGTTCCCCAGGATTTATCTAAAAATGTATAAACACACACACATTAACACTTAATAAAAATTTAAAAAATTTTTTTTAATGAACATAAATATCAAGCGGAAAGCAGATCGCGCGATAATGTTGTACTCCATTCCATCAAAATGAAGCCGAAAAATATAGTCGCCATCTTTATAAGTCGATAAATAGGCCGACCAAGGAATAACGATAACCCCAGTTCATGATTTTTTAGTTAAAGAACACTTAAAAACTTGGGTTAAAGTTCTTCCGTGGCTAACAACTTTGACTTGTTTATGAAGATAGCGACTATATTTTTCATTTCGGTGTTCATCCAAACAACATGACATAAATGCAGGTGTACCTCAGAGATCGATCCTTGGACCGTTACCGTTCCTGATTTTCATAAACGACCTCCCTGATAACATTGTGTCTGAGATGGGTATATTTGCTGACAACAACACGCTCTACTCTCGTCATGTGGGCAAAACGGAAGCGCACATATTCGAGGAAATGGCTGAATCCTTTAGAAAATGACCTCCAGTCTGTAGTGGAATGGGGTCATAAATTGATGGTAACATTTAATGTTGCTAAGACAAAGCTCCTTTCTTCAACAACTACAAGAAACCTCTTCAACCACCGATTGGCATAGCAAATAAAACCCTAACTGAGAGTCTAACGTTCAAACTCCTCGGCCTAATGTTCACAGGTAACATGAATTGGAACAAATACACAGAAGACATTGCCAAGGCTGCTGCAAAGAAAGCGGGCTCCCTTTACTGTGCTAGAAAACTTCTTACATCTGACAGTATCCTATGTCTCAACAAAGCAACCATATGTCCATGAATGGAGTATTGTTGTCAAATCTGGGCTGGTGCACCAACCACTAGTCTCTCCCTTTTAGACAGGGTTCAAAAAAAGAGTCTAATCTAATAGGTCCCTCACTATCCACCAAGCTCCAGCCCCTATCCCATCGCTGCAAGGTTGCATCATTGTGCTATTTTTTTTTTTTACAAATACTTCAATGGAATGTGCTCCAATGAACTTGCTGCCCTGATGCCGGAGAGGAGCCTTCTTTCCTCGTGCTGCCGGCCTTTGGAACTCCCTCCCTGCTCCCTGTTTCCATGACTATACCGACACGCAGAAATTTAAGACTAATGGGAACAAGCATCTTGCTGCACAGCTCTTAATTTAGGATGACCCCTAAACTTTCAGCCTAATTCTGAGTAGCCCCGAAATGAAATTGACCTTTGACAATCTCGTTACTCCACACCAATGATCACCATTAAAGATATTTTTTCTTACAAATATTATTTATTCAAATTAAATGTTTTTTTTCCTACACGTGTTTCACTACCAAGCAGGTACCTGTTTGGCAGATCATCAGGGAAATTAAATGTCTGGAAAAAGGGTTTCAACTGCCGACAATACACAATGTGGTGTTGCATTAGTTGAGGTCACTTAAGAAGAGAAGAGGAGAAAAATAAAAATTAAAAAACAAGAAAATACAAAGATAAAAAGGAAAACCTAGAAAATGTCTTAGAAAAGTAGCTTGTGCATTATTTATGCCACCAAGCCAATAATCGGTCCCAAATGCATTAAAAAAAAAAGCTCCCCCCCAAAAAACGGAACAATGTGCGATAATACACTTTCACGTCGGGCGGCACAATGATGAAAAATCCCCCCCCCCCCAAACAAAAAACTAAAACATTCAAGATACCGCTCATATATATAGTACACGTATTGTATTAGTTTCTGTAGATGTAAATCCGTAGAAACTCCAGTGTTTATAAAAAATGCTCAATAACAAGTAGAGCTGTTAAGTATAAATTTTTATTTATACAAACATTATTGGTTACATATGTGCATACATGTTTCGGTTGCACTCTTCGCAGAAAGTCAACCTCTTCAGACCAAAGACAGAAGTGAAGAGTACAACCGAAACATGTATGCACATATGTAACCAATAATGTTTGTATAAATAAAAATTTATACATTATATATATATATATATATATATATATATAGTCTCGGAAGTTTCTTAACCATTAAAACTATATATATTTATAAAAAAAAATTAAATAATTAAAATTTTTAGTTCAAAGTCGTTTGGTGGAAAATTACTTTTCTTGTAAGTCAATTTACTTTTTACAGTCCCTATATTAGTTTGCTTCCAAGAATTTACGCTAGTCTTAACATTATTTAAGGGATCATCAGTTGTTTACCATGCAAAAACAAAACATATATATATATATATATATATATATATATATATATATATATATACCAGCAGATATATCACAGCTAAGTTTTGTTGCTCCTCACATAATTCTGAGTCGTACATTGTCCAACACTGAGTTTTTATAATAAGTTTCTACAGACCGTTAAAAGTTAATCATGCCTTAAATCATCATATTCGGCTTAACGTCCGTTTGAATCTGAAATGTTCACCCATTACGTCCCACCCCTTACTTTAAAGTCAATGTTTGTTTTTGTTTTGTTCTAATGTAAAGAAACAGTTGACAATTTATGTTGGATATATCGGTCGGTTTTTTTTTTTTTTTTTTTATCAAGATTATTATTATAGATTAAAATAACAAAAATTGTCTGCCATCATCATATGTGGTTTGATGTCCGGTGTACATACTGGTATGTGTGGGACGGCTTTAAGAAATTGACTTCCAAAGTCAACTATCTCTGTCCAGGTATTTATTTATGCTCCTTTCCCTCAGGTCCCTTTTTATCACTTCCTCTGTGAACTGACCCTGCTATCGCAACTGTTCTACATCTATTAACCCAAGAAATCTCATCCATTCTTTCAACATGGCCTTACCATCGAAATCTCTTCTGCACACATTTCTATTTTATCCAGATTTAATCTTCCTCTAAAGTCATCAGAACTAAGCCTATCTTTAAGACTCACATTACACATCCATCGTATCATACTCATATTATTTCTTTCCATGCAACGCATTTCCTTAACCCTCACTGACCAGGTTTCACTTTCATACATCACATTGTGTACACATGCCTGACAGACTCTCCCCTTGATCGATAGTGGTAACGCTCTGCTGGTTAGTAATGACAGAAGTTCCCTGAACTTACTCCAACCACTTCGTAATCTCACTAGCACCTGCTCCACCCTGTGCTCCAATGCTATCACCAAGGTAACAAGACGTCGACAACCTAAATAGCTTCGTCATCTAGATCTACTTTCGCCACATCCGGTTTCTCATCCATATCCATGGTCTTACGCTTCTTGCACAAAAACTGATTATCCTCTCGCAACCTACCAGTACGTCCACTGCACTTTTTGTATACGAAATGCATACAAGGGTCACAAAAGATTAAATTGCACCGGACTCCCTTTCCACAAACTGAGCAGGGGAACGTTCCGTTAGAAACTGCAATAATCCCTCGTTCGTTATTGAACCATTTAAAAGTACCCGATTGTAATTTGGGAGGTACTTTTAGTTTATCGATACAGACAGCGTTTATAGAAACATCCGATATGGCGGGCAAAAGATTAACTTTAAACGAATATAATCCTTGCATTAAACAAAGCTTAATAAAAAGCCACCAAAACGTGTAATTAAAAACTTGAGTGCAGCAGTTTCTTCCACTGTTCAATTTTTAGAAGGGGATAATTTGGCGCAAGGAAGGGGAAAAAAAAAATAAATAAAAAAAATAAAATAAATAAAATAAAAAAAAAAAAAAAAAAAAAAAAAAAATCGCTGGTCGTCTGAAGCGTCCCTAACAGAAATGTCGACTGGTTTGATCATAGCGATTTTTATAAACTTTCTGAGTGACTCCTATTTGGGAGAGCTGGACCCGCCTCATCCCTTTTCAAAAACTTACTTCATCACTAACTTGGCTGCGGTGGGAAGCGAGTAAATATCCCATAACAAACAAATCAATGATATCAATAAAACTATCGGACAAGATCTCGTGTGTACGCGTGTATTTCTCGTCTAAACGTAACTTTCCTAATACACATCGAATATTATAGATTTATTGTGGTCGCAAAGCCGAGACACGACACGGCCAAAACAGAAGATGAAGGAAGATGTAAACCACGGAACACAAATGCGTTTTATGGGGTGGGGGGGGGGGGGGCATTGTCGGGGGACTGGCATTGTTCTACATTGTTTTAAAAAACTAAAGAAAAAAAAGCTTTTTGTTTTAAATATTATTAAATTAAAAAAAAAGTTTTCGAATCAACGATTTGTTAAACAATAAGTCCATATGTTCATGAATTTTTAAGATGAGGATTGATGATTTGTATAATTGGGATTATTCGGACTACTGTTCTCATCTTGAGTGTTATCATCACAACGTTTCAGCTGCTGTAACCTCCGGCCTTCTTCAGGTTTATCTTTTCGAACTCATGAATATTTCTGCCGAACTCGGGAATCTAGACAGAATTCCGTTTATTTAATCCACGGGGATAGCACTTAATACTATACACACTGCGCCACAGGTCCTTGCGGCGTGGACTCGTGACGCAGTGGATATAGTACTAAGTAAAATTCAATTCTAAGTGATAGTCATCTGAAGGTTGAAGGTTCAATCCTCAGTGCGGGCGATACGAAGAATTGCGAATTACTGAAGACTTCTCCCAGTCATGGCTGACAGAACGAGAGCATACTGCCCCCGTGGATTAAATAAAGGGTTGCGTTCGAAATTCCGTCAAGATTCCAGAGTTCGACAGAAATAATCCGAGTTCGAAAAGATAAACCTGAAGAAGGCCGGAGGTTACCGCAGCCGAAACGTTTTGATGCTAACAGTCGTCTGAATAATCAAAATTATACAATTTTATTCTTCTTACTGGTGAGTCACCACTTATCAAGGCGGAAGGCCACTTGAGGATACGGTTTAATGAGATGAAATGATAGCTAATTGAAAGATGAAGAGCATCACGAGAGGATTGAGGATGACTGATGGAATGAAGTTTCGTTACGATATTGGATTTGAAGAACAAGTTGTACTCTGCAGGGAAGCAGTTCTTCGCCAATGTGTTCCACAGATGTGAAGCTTTGTTCGTGGAAATTTCACCTGACGCTCGGCACACGGAAAAAAAAATTATTTTTCATTGTGGTAGCAAAGAGTTCTTGCTGTGAATGTTTTGTAAGGAGCACACGAGATTGGAGCTCAGTCGAGCACCTAATTTCATTCATTGTTGAGCAAAGGTGAAGAAACTCTAGTCATAACTAGTCGCTAATTTAAGTAACAATAATAATATTAATAACAATAATAATGACAATGATAATAATGACAACGATAATAATGACAACGATAATAATAACAACAATAATAATGATAACAATAATAATGATAACAATAATAATAATGATAACATCTGGTAGAGATACGAATACAGAGGAAGTCTCCCTGGAGACTTCCTGTTTCCACTCCTTTTTGTCATAACTGTGATGCCACTCAGCGACAGTCGGGAAATGCAACGTAGGATACATATTTAGAGATACAAATAATAAAATGAATAACAATGTATACGGAGGATTCGAAATTGGCAAAAGAAAAAAAAAAAAAAATTACAAAAAAAGGGATGAGTCACCAATGGCGAAAACAAAAAAAAAAATTATAGAAAGGATGCGAGTTACCAATGCCAATAAAAAAAAAAAATTATAGAAGGGATGCGAGTTACCAATGCCAATAAAAAAAAATTATAGAAGGGATGCGAGTTACCAATACCAATAAAAAAAAAAGCTGAAATCGATATGAATTTCGAAACCCGTGCATGCATGGAAGGCAGCACAAAAACCTTTTTGTCCTTAACATCTTCAATCAGTTTCAACTATAATAAGAATTAACAGAAAACCACCAAGTGTGCATATGAGGGAAGGAGACAGGAAGCCATTCTTTGATGAAACAAAAGTCATCTAACTCCCCTACCCCCTTCATGAATCATTTGAAATTTTAGCTATCACAGCAAAATTAACGTTTTCAAAGAGAACTGTCATAAGAGGGAAAAGGAAGGCAAAGCGAGACAAGTGTGAAAGAAGAGGGGGGAAAAAACAGAAAAGAAAGAAAGATAAAGCAAGAGAAAGAAAATCAAACCAAAAAGCGACAAAAAATAAGGAGGTAAGGCTCTAGCGATTTGGGAGAAATACGTTTTTCTTAAAAAAAAAAAGAAAAAAAAAAAAAAAAAGAAAAAAAAAGTGGATTTTGACCAAAAGGCGGAAAACTGACATCGACAAGAAGCTCTAGCGATTCAAGTGGACATTTGCTGTTTCTGGAGATAACGAAAGCAGTGACCTAACATCCTTGTTATAATCGTTAGAAAATTGGCTCAAGATGAAGAACGGAAAACTCTAAACAACAGAGCTATGCAATTGAGGTGATGGGGCGGACTTGATGAATGCAAGGATTCGAAATAAAAAGGGCATTCTGGAAGACGACGCCATCAAATGAACAGATACGAAAGAGATAAAAACAAACAAAAATACCAAAGAAAAAAAAAAAACTCCTTGAAACCAAATTAAATAGAAGAAACCTAATAAAAAGAATAAACACTTGGGGAGTATCGTTGGTTAATTAATCTGGACCCTTCATAAACTGGATGAAACGAGAATTCGAAAACCTGGGGACTTAACGAACGTTTAGCTGTTGTATGTTAATAAATGAGATACATCAACTAAAGATTATATATATATATATATAGATATAGGTAGATGGAGATATATAGATAGATCTTTAGTCAGTAGACTATTAGAATAAAAACAAAGCTCAATATAGTGTATAGAGCAATAATGACATAATCAAAGACTTCTTTGACATTTTTCTTGAAATTGTTTTAAACTTTATCATTTGGATGAACTGTATAAGTTTAACTAAAAAATGTGTTTTGGGCCGCTATATTTGATGTTTTATATATTTTTTTATATATTTTAAAGCTTAATTTTTATTACCTGCAGTAATGTCATTGCGGTAATGGTCCTCTGATGAGAAGATTTTCTTTGAAAATAAGTTCTATAATTTATTTATAAAAATTCGAATTCACTTGAGGGTAATTTACTTTCCTAAAGTTACATCAATTTGCCTTCCTAATATATATATATATATATATATATATATATATATATATATATAGGGGGATGGCACGATGGCTAAGTGGTTGACGACATAGACTGAGGACCTAGGTATGCCGGGTTCGAATCCAGTTCGTTCCACAGAAACTTTCATCAAAACCCGCATCTGACCTTGTGTCTAACCTCCTGGAGAGGATGTAAATAAAAGTAATATCTATATATATATATACATATATACATATATATATTTATTTGAAAGAACAAAGGAATAGTACATTCTTTATACATTTTTTTTTATGGAAGTCATTCCAGACAAGGCATGAAGACACTTGATGTTAGGAGCTAAAAAAAAAAAAATTTTTTTAATTTTTCTTTTTTAAATAAAAAAAAAAAACACTACTTCAAGATCAAAAACCAACCAACGATAAGTGCTCGATGAATAGATTCTGACGCAGAAAACAGCAATTCTTCCCCCTTTGTCAGAAACATAGCTCAGGGAATGTGAGGACAAAAGGACAAAATAAGGGAAGTGAGAGTTACGAGGCTACCGAAAGTAAACCCGTAGTCCACTTTCTACTCTCTTGAGGTTGAATATGGCAGACAAGACAGTTTTTCCTGGAGTTCGTCGACAACTCTACAACAGGGCCGATACAGAGCGCAGGAATGTACATCTTGTCTCTTTGAAATACCAGCTCGAGCTGGTTAATCAGGCTGATCACGTGATTTAGGTGTGTGCCAAATCACGATTTATCACGCGAATCTCGTGCCGTGAAGAGTGCACTTCCGGTCATTCATTCGACTGCGACAACTGTACCAATGATGATGACGACGACGCTGCCGATGATGCTGATAGACTTTGTAAAAAAGAAAGCGGGAAGAAATGATAAATATTGAAGGTTACTTAAACGATGCAATAAACAATTCTCCGACCATAAATATCGACCCCCTGGAAACCATTACGAGACGTGCAACAAAGCGAATATCCTTCCTATACCTGCCGTACTTTGAATACGTTGGTTCCCTGGGCTTGGATGCATCGATGCTTCGACGTCGAGCAGCTGACTTCGTAAACACCCCAAAATTATTAACCATCTCGCCAACAACAACAACCCTGAGCACCTTTTTAGATCTCCACGTGTCTAACACACGTGGACATGCCCGTAAAGTCGGAAAACAGCACAGTTCCGATGACGTTCGGAAACAGTCACGCTCAGAATTGCTGAAACATGAAACAAACTGCATATGTCGGCTGCCGAGACACTGCTTCCTTGAAAACCCTCAGGCTCCCCTGAAATTCGCCAAAACTACATCTGATGCCCCCCCCTTTCTATACACATGTACTTTTTTATATGTTGTAGTGCACCTAAGCATTGCACACAAGTAGTTCCATTTTTTTTTTTTTAATACCATAATCTGATACGCCCCTCCCGCAGACAAAGATGATGGCATAAAGTTAAGTTTATACCGCCAAAAGTATCCGGGGGGGGGGGGGGGGATATTGTTTAAACTCTTTGTCAGTGAGCGATCACCGATGACTCGTGTGAATAGGTGTATGGAGTACAGTTGTCATATTTGGGCTGGTGAATCTGTCCCATTTAAGGGTTCTTGATAAGGTGAAGAAACATATCCAATTTGATTGGCCCTACCCTTTCTTTTCTACACCCTCTCAATCTCACAGACGTGATATTGCTAGTCTCAGTCTTTTCTATAAATACTATTATGACATGTGTTCTTCAGAATTTTCTGATCTATTCCCTGCTTCTTTTGTCCCAGCTCGTTTGACTCGTTGGTCTAGTGGTCTCCATCAATTCGCTGTTTTGATACCTCATTGTAATACAGCTTCCTATTCCAGTAGCTTCTTTCCAAGAACTGCAGGCTTGTGGAACTCTCTTCCTGCTGACTGTTTTCCCCCCTACCTATAATCTTGGACTTTTCAAGACTAATGCCAATAGGCATCTCCTGTCTGCGATAATCATATTTGTTCTTGTTAGCTTCATTCCTTATTTGGAGTGATTTTCATAAAAAAATTTAAAAAAAAATAATTTTTTTTTTAATAAGTCCTAGCCTCATCATATTTGGTTTTAACTCCATTTACATGCTGGCATGTGTTGTACGCTTTTAGAAATTTACTTCGAAACTAACCTATCTCTGACCAGGTCTTCTTTATCCCTCTTTTTTTTCAAGTCCATTCTTATCGCTTTTTCTCATTTTCTCTAACCTTTCCATAAAAAGTTACAAATAGTTGAAATTTTTAGATTATAAAGTTAAGGGTAAGACTGCATGACACTCCCCCCCCCCCGGCTATGCGCATGCCCCAAACAAACGGAAGCGCTAATAGAATTCCCCATCAATGGAAGTATATTATTTGTGAATATTTGCTTAGAAAAGAACAAAGATGTTTTTACTTGCATTAGTAAATAAAATCAATTTATATCCAGTTTAAATTTAGGTGTGTGTGTTTTTTTTGTTTTTTTTGTTTTTTTTTTAAATTCTTATCGATAGACTTAATTTTTGCGCTTCCGTTTGTTGGCGCATGCGCACAGCCAGGGGGGCAGTGTTATGCAGTTTTACCGAAAAGACCATAAATTTAATTTGCCGGTAACATAGCAACCTCCTGGCACAAGGGTTAAACCCCAGTCAATTCTGGCACTAATACCGCATTTACTTGATTCCTCACGAGGGTGAGGTTAGACACAGGGTCGGTTTTTAATATGGGAAAAATCCAGCTTAATAATTAAAAAAAAAATTTTTTTAATTAAAAAAAAAAAAGAAACTTTGGATTGGGACAAAAATAAAAATTGCCGGTGCCATTTATATCGAGATACATGCGAAATATAGCAGTTTAAAATAAAATAACAGGAAAACTTGTGGGTATACTTATCGGTGAAAAATATTGGTGCACACCAAAAATTACGGAAAATTAGCGAGTAGAATTTTAATGAAAAATAAAATTAATTAACTGTTTGGAGTCAACAAACTCCGAACGACAAGACAGCGTGGCGTCTTTATATTAGAAGGGAGATAACTACGACGCGAATGTCGTTCAGAGTTCGTCGACACATTAATTTAAAAAAAATTTTATTCAAATTCTACTAGATAATTTTCCGTAATTTTTTTATGTAGAGTACACTACTGATAAGTATATGCATAAGTTTTCATGTTTTATTTTTAACTGCCATATTTCGCATGTATTGCTTAAGTCTCGGAGGATTTCTCCTTCAGTGACTGAGAATAGAACAGGTAATGCACTTTGATCCTAGCCCGACAGGATCTTACTTGTTGACTCTAAGAGACCCACCATTTTCCCAGGCATTACATCCTCCTTTGAAAGGATTGTTTTATCGCCGGTCGCCTGAAGCGCCCCTAACACGAAGTTCGACTGGTCCGATCAGCTATTTTTATAACCTTCCAGAGTGCCCCCCTATTTGGGGGAGCTGGACCCACTTCATCCCCTCTCAAACACCCCTAACTTGGCTGCAGTGGGAAGAAAAAAAAAAAAAAAAAAAAAAATCAATGATTAATAAAACTATCAGATCTCGTGTGTATTTCTCGTCTCAACGTAACTTTCCTAATACACATTGAATTATTTTTTTTATTATTATCTACTATCGAATAATATAGATTTATTGAAATCAAGAATAAGGGAAATACATTTTATTCCTAGTTATAAAAAAGATTGTAAAGTTGATTTGAATTATTTTCTTTCTAAGACCTTCACCCGGGCAACGCCGAGCATATACAGCTTATATTTAATGGTACCATAAAAAATATATATAATTACTAAAGAAATTAGCATTTCCATAATTTTTAAGGTCCTAGAAAAAAAAGCTGGACAAGATATTCTTTTCTTGGATACGACAGGGGCACGTGCGAAAAAAAATTACCGATTTACCTTTGTTTTGAGAAAAAGGTGCAAAGAATTTACCTCCTCCCCAGCAGGTTAGACACAAGGTCAAGGTGTGTGTCTTGATGAAAGTGTTTCTGTGGAACTAACTGGATTCGAACGCGACACGCCCAGGTCCTGAGTTCGCGTCGTTTATCACTTAACCACTAAATACATTACCTTAAAATTTATCAAGTCAGAATTCGAGTTCAAATTTTCAACTGTCAAATTCTGGCTTGAATTAAAGTTCTTTATGGTAATAATGTCGCAAAATTATTTTCGAACATCGATGGCTTAAGTAACGATGTATTGTAAGGCTAAGCACATGTGAAGAATATTTTCTTTCTCTTTTGTATTTTACGGTCCCAAAGTCAGCATAACTCTTGTTTGACTAAACGATGGTAACTCGATTAGGTAACGGTGCGCGCAGTTCCTTTTTTTTTTATATTTGAATTTTTCCAAAATGAAGTGATGTAAAAAAAAAAAAAAAAAAATTTTTAGTTAAAAAAATCCAGAACTAATATATTTTATTTATTTTTTATTGTTTTGTTCGCATTGTCATTCCGGACAGTGTAAAGGAATTTGTTTTCAGTAAATATAGTCGCCATCTTTATGAACAAGTCGAGAACGAGGCTAAGGGCGCATAACTCTAGTTCATAATTTCCTAATTAATGACGAAACTGAGAACCATTTAAGAAATATCGGTAAAAATTGTCGATTCCAAACCAAAATGGCGGACAATAATTCGTCTACAGTTTTTCGACCTCACAAATGAGTAAGTAAACCCAAATAAATTGTTTGGGACTAATTTAAAATTTACCTTAAATTATTTTGAAGAAAATACAGTTGGGAAATTAGTCTAAAAATAATTTTGGTTTACTTATTTTTGCGGTCGGGAAAAACAAAAATCAGAAAACTGCAGACGATTTAATGTCCGCCATTTTCGTTGGGAATCGACAATTTTACCAATATATATAGTTTACCATTTGGGGAAGAGTGAAAACTTTTCAACCAAATAATGGTAAAATAATATTTTCTTTGCTTTATATAAAAATAGTATGTAATTAAAAGGGCTCATTTGTTGTCTTGAAGCTTACACTATGTGCGCAAGATATGCTATCTTGGATTGGATAGGTTCCGGTAATTTTTCATGCTAATGCATAGGATAACAAAAAACAATGAGAATGGTATGTAGAAACACGGGACATTAAACATCAAAACGACAGTGTCACTCATAAAAAAAAAAATCCTGACTGGTGCTACCAGATCAGGCTGTCTGAAGATACCGGCTTCATGACACAAAAATGCACAAAACATTGATGTTATTGTTTTTTTCCTTTCGCTTTGCAAAACTCAATCATGTTCTATAAAGCTAAAAACAAAACATTTTTCTTCTCCAAAACAACCAAATCAAACACCATGAATAAATATTTGAAAATATAAAGAACTTGAAGCATAAAAACTTTTACCAGAATGACCCGATTCGGCATTAAATAATCCGAAAAGGGTTGATATGCCGTAAAACAAAACTAAACTCTTAAATCTTCAGATTACTACCGATTAAGCCCCAAATTTTCAGATTATAAATATTTCTTTTTTTGCTTTCGTAATTAATCTACTTAATGTAATTTTAATACAATTTTAACAGATACGGAAAAGAGGCCGCCTCGTTTTTTTTTTACGTCCGTAAACTAGGAAATTTTTTACCATAATCGGATTGTTGGCGTGATCTCCGTAGGACATACCAATTATTATTTGTCAATATCTCATCGCAGTAGTCAAGTACATGATGACAACGACTACTGGCAAAAAAAAAATAGTAGTTCTCAAATATGAGGAAATTGTATTATTCGGACTACTATTCTCATCTTGGTTTAACACGTTCCGACCGATGTAAGTTCCGGCCTTCGTTTGGTGTATTTTTTCGAACACGCTAATCTGGACGTTATTTCGAACTCAAACTGAAAACACTTTATTTAATCCACGTGGATAGATTTGTTCCATATTAAACCGGTTAAGAGCGTTGAAAGTCTTGTGGCGGTTGAAGGTTTGGTTCGGTAACACCATAAATTAACACTTCCGTCCGGATGGAGAACAATCTACCATCCGTGGATTAAAAAAAAAAGGTTCAGTTTGAAATTCCGTCCATGTTCAGGTTAGGACTACCAAGTTCCGAAAGACGCACCTGAAGAAGGTCAGCAGAGGGGGGGGGGGGATTACATCGACCGAAACTGTGAATATAGCATCCAGATGTGAATAGTAGTCCGAATACTCCAAATAAAACACTATCAATTCGCATCTCAAAATCAAGAAATGGTGCTTTTTTACATTGGGACCCTCGCTAAGTTTGACCCCGTCGTTAGAGTCAAAGTGGGGGTTAGCAATAGAGTTCGAGTTAGCAATAGAGTTCGAGTTAGCAATAGAGTTCGAGTTAGCAATAGAGTTCGAGTTAGCAATAGAGTTCGAGTTAGCAATAGAGTTCGAGTTAGCAATAGAGTTCGAGTTAGCAATAGAGTTCGAGTTAGCAATAGAGTTCGAGTTAGCAATAGAGTTCGAGTTAGCAATAGAGTTCGAGTTAGCAATAGAGTTCGAGTTAGCAATAGAGTTCGAGTTAGCAATAGAGTTCGAGTTAGCAATAGAGTTCGAGTTAGCAATAGAGTTCGAGTTAGCAATAGAGTTCGAGTTAGCAATAGAGTTCGAGTTAGCAATAGAGTTCGAGTTAGCAATAGAGTTCGAGTTAGCAATAGAGTTCGAGTTAGCAATAGAGTTCGAGTTAGCAATAGAGTTCGAGTTAGCAATAGAGTTCGAGTTAGCAATAGAGTTCGAGTTAGCAATAGAGTTCGAGTTAGCAATAGAGTTCGAGTTAGCAATAGAGTTCGAGTTAGCAATAGAGTTCGAGTTAGCAATAGAGTTCGAGTTAGCAATAGAGTTCGAGTTAGCAATAGAGTTCGAGTTAGCAATAGAGTTCGAGTTAGCAATAGAGTTCGAGTTAGCAATAGAGTTCGAGTTAGCAATAGAGTTCGAGTTAGCAATAGAGTTCGAGTTAGCAATAGAGTTCGAGTTAGCAATAGAGTTCGAGTTAGCAATAGAGTTCGAGTTAGCAATAGAGTTCGAGTTAGCAATAGAGTTCGAGTTAGCAATAGAGTTCGAGTTAGCAATAGAGTTCGAGTTAGCAATAGAGTTCGAGTTAGCAATAGAGTTCGAGTTAGCAATAGAGTTCGAGTTAGCAATAGAGTTCGAGTTAGCAATAGAGTTCGAGTTAGCAATAGAGTTCGAGTTAGCAATAGAGTTCGAGTTAGCAATAGAGTTCGAGTTAGCAATAGAGTTCGAGTTAGCAATAGAGTTCGAGTTAGCAATAGAGTTCGAGTTAGCAATAGAGTTCGAGTTAGCAATAGAGTTCGAGTTAGCAATAGAGTTCGAGTTAGCAATAGAGTTCGAGTTAGCAATAGAGTTCGAGTTAGCAATAGAGTTCGAGTTAGCAATAGAGTTCGAGTTAGCAATAGAGTTCGAGTTAGCAATAGAGTTCGAGTTAGCAATAGAGTTCGAGTTAGCAATAGAGTTCGAGTTAGCAATAGAGTTCGAGTTAGCAATAGAGTTCGAGTTAGCAATAGAGTTCGAGTTAGCAATAGAGTTCGAGTTAGCAATAGAGTTCGAGTTATGGTCAAAGTTAGCGCGGGTCCCAATGTAAAAAAAGTACCCAAGAAATTATTAAACATTTGTATTATAAAATAAAAATTAACCTCGTTTCCTTCTAAATGTCTATTTTTCTCTTAAAAAGAACGTGAGTGTCTTTTTTGGTGGTGGTGATGTGCGTGTGTGTGTGTGTGTGCGTGTGCGTGTGTGAGAGTCTCTGACCGCCGAGGGTCAAATCTTATTTTATTTGCATAATGTCCAATTTTCTTTGAATTTCATTGAAGCAGTCGATTACGTCTTTCTATAAGTGTAAGTGAAACAAGGAATATAATATAAATTTATTTACGGTTTCACATTATTTACCGCTTTATTGGATTCTAATATAGTAAATCGCCATTTAATATCCGTTACGAGAGCTGTACCTACTCGACGTTGCTACTGTTCTTGGCCTTTTGGCTAAGATCAAAGTGTAGTATCTGTTCCTATGTTTATTTATTTTATTTTGGAAAAAAAAAAAAATACCTAAGGAAAATTTTAAGATTGCCAACTTATTTTATAATAGCCTAAGTAGGACGGCCCCTAGAGTAAATGTGGCATTGTGGTGACTGAGATGATTCTAGTTAAGAGTAGGATAGACAATTTTATTACCTTAGACAAAGGATGACCAACGACACCCTTCCCCACACTTTTGATGGCCTTGTGCCTAATTTGTTTTGAATATAAACATGTATTTTCTGCAAATAAATTTTTCAAAGTGTAGTATCTGTTCCGATGGATACTGCACCCCATAGACTGGTATTGTCTTGATTTACGCCGATCTATGGGTCTGTTCTGTGCACTTCTAGGAGGTCCACCCTCCCAGGCTTTGCCTTCCCTCTTTGGGGAGGAGTAAGTTTATTGCTTACTGCCTGAGGCGCCCCTACCGGGGAATACCGGGGTATGCCGACGGGGCTGCCCAGGCAATTTTTAAACCCCACTTTCCCGACCCGACCTTGGGTCACATCTTACTTGTGGGAGTAAGATAAAAACTGGCCTTGTGCCTAACTCCTGGAGAGGAGTAAATCAATACTCGACGTTGCCTGGGAGTTTTTACTTTCGCTTTTGTTCCGCGCTTTAAGTGACTTTCTATTCAACAGTTTCAATGCTTTCAAACTGCTTTCAGATTTCGTACGTACAGTTACGAATCAAGTTTTTTTGTTGTTGTTTTTAATTATTAACAAAAGATTAAAATGGCCGACTTGTTTACGAAAAACCGAACTGCCTAACTTTGATAAATGTATGGGCCTATTGAATTATTTTTTTAATGATTTATTATTAATCGAATATGCATTTTAATCAAAAATGAAGTTAAAAGAAAAAGGATTTTTTTTTTTTTTAATTTAGAACATATTTTGAATTATTTTTCTCTCCAAGCCGGCAAGATGTCTAACCGAGCAACGCCGGGTCAATACACATAAGTTTAGGATTAAAAAAAAAAGTCTTATATTGTCATTCGTGTACGTTAGTAAACTTCAAATTTACTTTTAAAAGTGTCGAGAATTCAATTTTAGTCCAATGTTTTAAATCGCTGGAAGCCATTTGTTCCTTTATAAAAATTTAAAATATGTTTACATTTTATTTTAAATTAAATGTAATTAAAAAAAAAAAAAATTTACAACATTGAATTTTATTTGTTTTGTTTTTACTCACACAAGAAACGTTTTAACGGACTTAATATCAACTCGACTTGCGCAAGTTTTAAACCAATTTTTGGTACTTCTGCAGTTTACGGACCGTGCTATTTAAAAAAAAAATTTCGATAGGATTTTCAAATTAAATTCAATTTTTACGGTATCTTGTTAATTAAATTGTTAAGTGAAAATACAGAACAGTTAACAAACCCCTTTCCCCGTGTTAAGAATGGGGTTATTAATAATATTTCAGCACGGACCGTAAACTGCAGAAGTACCCAATTTGGTGATAATCCAAAAGTCGACTGACATGAAAAAAAAAAAGAAATATCTTTTATATAAATCCGACACTTTCATATAAATTATTTGATTTCTTGATAACTCTTGGGACAACTTAAATATAAAAATGATTGGTCCGAAACTTCCGAAACTAAGCGGAAGTCGAGTGCAAGTGCCTTTATGCCCATTTACAAAAAAAATACCTTTTGGTCTCACGCGGTCATGGGAAAAATAAAAATGAGATTACATTTTTTTTGTACGGTTACACGTCATCGATCTTTATTATTTTTGTTTAATTTTAGATTAGGGGTTCAATTTATTTTATAATTTTAACGTAAAATAATCACCCACTTCTTGACCAAAAAGCGTAGTAGAGAACGGGTAGACATTTTGGTAAAATAGTCGTTTCCCAACAAAATGACAGACAACAAACCGTCTGCAGTTTTCTGACATCACAAATGAGTAAGTAAACCCAAATAAATTGTTTTGGACCAATTTCCCAACTGTATTTCCTTTAAAATAATTTAAGGTAAATTTTAAATTAGTCCAAAACAATTTATTTGGGTTTACTTATTTGTGGAGTCGGAAAACTGCAGACGATTTATTGTCCGCCATTTTGGTTGGGAAACGACTATTTTACCAACAATTTTTGTACTTCTAAAATTGCCGCCATTAATTTTAAAAAAATGGTTACTCGTTCTGCAGTAAAAAAAAAAAAAATTGGGTGATTAGTTTACGTAAAATTTATACACAAAACTGAGACCACCCCCCTACTCTAAAATAGGTTTCCCGGTATTTTCAAGATGTTGACGTCTAATCGCACACAAATAAATAAATAAGAATCTCATTTATTTTCCCATCGACAGCGTGAAGAAAATTTTTACTTAAGTAAATTAGAATTTTATTTCAGGAGGACAAGAAATACCAACGCTGAAGTATATCAAAATTTCCGGCGAAAATCAAACGCAATGAGATATTTGAACGGCCCCTATGCTACAATTGAACCCAAGTTATTTAAATAGAATTAAATAGAATAGATTGCATATAATGAAAGAATAGAAAAATAAAATAAAACATTGGGTGCTTCTAGAGAATTTGAACAGAACAGACTTTTTGCCTAACAAAACCTTAAACTTAGGGTTAGGTTAGGGTTAAAAAAAAACAGTTCTGTTTCAATTCTGTAGAAGTAGCTAAAAATATAAATAAACTAAAGGTTTCGTAAAAAGAGGGGGGGGGGGTATTAAGTCGGGTTTCCCTCTACAAGTGAGTAATGACAAAATATACACTTACAAATCTTATATCATCAGATTCCGTATGGGTTGATTATAGTAAGAAAATTCTGCAATATTCATTCACTTGGGATCATCAAGGACCAAATTAATCTTACTGATAGTTGTACCAATAACTAGGTCAACCGGTCAGTCAGCTACTAACTTCCTATTATATTGAACTAGTTGACAAAGCGAGAGGCAGAGAGAGAGAGAACAAGAAAGAAAGAGAGAGAACAAGAAAGAAAGAGAGAGAACAAGAAAGAAAGAGAGAGAACAAGAAAGAAAGAGAGAGAACAAGAAAGAAAGAGAGAGAACAAGAAAGAAAGAGAGAGAACAAGAAAGAAAGAGAGAGAACAAGAAAGAAAGAGAGAGAACAAGAAAGAAAGAGAGAGAACAAGAAAGAAAGAGAGAGAACAAGAAAGAAAGAGAGAGAACAAGAAAGAAAGAGAGAGAACAAGAAAGAAAGAGAGAGAACAAGAAAGAAAGAAAGGTAGAGAGAGAGAACAAGAAAGAAAGAAAGGTAGAGAGGGAACAAGAAAGAAAGAAAGAAAGGTAGAGAGAGAGAGTACAAGAAAGAAAGAAAGGTAGAGAGAGAGAGAACAAGAAAGAAAGAAAGGTAGAGAGAGAGAGAACAAGAAAGAAAGAAAGGTAGAGAGAGAGAGAACAAGAAAGAAAGAAAGGTAGAGAGAGAGAGAACAAGAAAGAAAGAAAGGTAGAGAGAGAGAGAACAAGAAAGAAAGAAAGGTAGAGAGAGAGAGAACAAGAAAGAAAGAAAGGTAGAGAGAGAGAGAACAAGAAAGAAAGAAAGGTAGAGAGAGAGAGTACAAGAAAGAAAGAAAGGTAGAGAGAGAGAGTACAAGAAAGAAAGAAAGGTAGAGAGAGAGAGTACAAGAAAGAAAGAAAGGTAGAGAGAGAGAGAACAAGAAAGAAAGAAAGGTAGAGAGAGAGAGTACAAGAAAGAAAGAAAGGTAGAGAGAGAGAGTACAAGAAAGAAAGAAAGGTAGAGAGAGAGAGTACAAGAAAGAAAGAAAGGTAGAGAGAGAGAGAACAAGAAAGAAAGAAAGGTAGAGAGAGAGAGTACAAGAAAGAAAGAAAGGTAGAGAGAGAGAGTACAAGAAAGAAAGAAAGGTAGAGAGAGAGAGAACAAGAAAGAAAGAAAGGTAGAGAGAGAGAGAACAAGAAAGAAAGAAAGGTAGAGAGAGAGAACAAGAAAGAAAGAAAGGTAGAGAGAGAGAACAAGAAAGAAAGAAAGGTAGAGAGAGAGAACAAGAAAGAAAGAAAGGTAGAGAGAGAGAACAAGAAAGAAAGAAAGGTAGAGAGAGAGAGAACAAGAAAGAAAGAAAGGTAGAGAGAGAGAACAAGAAAGAAAGAAAGGTAGAGAGAGAGAGAACAAGAAAGAAAGAAAGGTAGAGAGAGAGAGAACAAGAAAGAAAGAAAGGTAGAGAGAGAGAACAAGAAAGAAAGAAAGGTAGAGAGAGAGAGAACAAGAAAGAAAGAAAGGTAGAGAGAGAGAGAACAAGAAAGAAAGAAAGGTAGAGAGAGAGAGTACAAGAAAGAAAGAAAGGTAGAGAGAGAGAGTACAAGAAAGAAAGAAAGGTAGAGAGAGAGAGTACAAGAAAGAAAGAAAGGTAGAGAGAGAGAGAACAAGAAAGAAAGAAAGGTAGAGAGAGAGAGTACAAGAAAGAAAGAAAGGTAGAGAGAGAGAGTACAAGAAAGAAAGAAAGGTAGAGAGAGAGAGTACAAGAAAGAAAGAAAGGTAGAGAGAGAGAGTACAAGAAAGAAAGAAAGGTAGAGAGAGAGAGAACAAGAAAGAAAGAAAGGTAGAGAGAGAGAGAACAAGAAAGAAAGAAAGGTAGAGAGAGAGAACAAGAAAGAAAGAAAGGTAGAGAGAGAGAACAAGAAAGAAAGAAAGGTAGAGAGAGAGAACAAGAAAGAAAGAAAGGTAGAGAGAGAGAGAACAAGAAAGAAAGAAAGGTAGAGAGAGAGAGAACAAGAAAGAAAGAAAGGTAGAGAGAGAGAACAAGAAAGAAAGAAAGGTAGAGAGAGAGAGAACAAGAAAGAAAGAAAGGTAGAGAGAGAGAGAACAAGAAAGAAAGAAAGGTAGAGAGAGAGAGAACAAGAAAGAAAGAAAGGTAGAGAGAGAGAGAACAAGAAAGAAAGAAAGGTAGAGAGAGAGAGAACAAGAAAGAAAGAAAGGTAGAGAGAGAGAGAACAAGAAAGAAAGAAAGGTAGAGAGAGAGAGAACAAGAAAGAAAGAAAGGTAGAGAGAGAGAGTACAAGAAAGAAAGAAAGGTAGAGAGAGAGAGTACAAGAAAGAAAGAAAGGTAGAGAGAGAGAGTACAAGAAAGAAAGAAAGGTAGAGAGAGAGAGAACAAGAAAGAAAGAAAGGTAGAGAGAGAGAGTACAAGAAAGAAAGAAAGGTAGAGAGAGAGAGTACAAGAAAGAAAGAAAGGTAGAGAGAGAGAGTACAAGAAAGAAAGAAAGGTAGAGAGAGAGAGAACAAGAAAGAAAGAAAGGTAGAGAGAGAGAGTACAAGAAAGAAAGAAAGGTAGAGAGAGAGAGTACAAGAAAGAAAGAAAGGTAGAGAGAGAGAGAACAAGAAAGAAAGAAAGGTAGAGAGAGAGAGAACAAGAAAGAAAGAAAGGTAGAGAGAGAGAACAAGAAAGAAAGAAAGGTAGAGAGAGAGAACAAGAAAGAAAGAAAGGTAGAGAGAGAGAACAAGAAAGAAAGAAAGGTAGAGAGAGAGAACAAGAAAGAAAGAAAGGTAGAGAGAGAGAGAACAAGAAAGAAAGAAAGGTAGAGAGAGAGAACAAGAAAGAAAGAAAGGTAGAGAGAGAGAGAACAAGAAAGAAAGAAAGGTAGAGAGAGAGAGAACAAGAAAGAAAGAAAGGTAGAGAGAGAGAACAAGAAAGAAAGAAAGGTAGAGAGAGAGAGAACAAGAAAGAAAGAAAGGTAGAGAGAGAGAGAACAAGAAAGAAAGAAAGGTAGAGAGAGAGAGTACAAGAAAGAAAGAAAGGTAGAGAGAGAGAGTACAAGAAAGAAAGAAAGGTAGAGAGAGAGAGTACAAGAAAGAAAGAAAGGTAGAGAGAGAGAGAACAAGAAAGAAAGAAAGGTAGAGAGAGAGAGTACAAGAAAGAAAGAAAGGTAGAGAGAGAGAGTACAAGAAAGAAAGAAAGGTAGAGAGAGAGAGTACAAGAAAGAAAGAAAGGTAGAGAGAGAGAGTACAAGAAAGAAAGAAAGGTAGAGAGAGAGAGAACAAGAAAGAAAGAAAGGTAGAGAGAGAGAGAACAAGAAAGAAAGAAAGGTAGAGAGAGAGAACAAGAAAGAAAGAAAGGTAGAGAGAGAGAACAAGAAAGAAAGAAAGGTAGAGAGAGAGAACAAGAAAGAAAGAAAGGTAGAGAGAGAGAGAACAAGAAAGAAAGAAAGGTAGAGAGAGAGAGAACAAGAAAGAAAGAAAGGTAGAGAGAGAGAACAAGAAAGAAAGAAAGGTAGAGAGAGAGAGAACAAGAAAGAAAGAAAGGTAGAGAGAGAGAGAACAAGAAAGAAAGAAAGGTAGAGAGAGAGAGAACAAGAAAGAAAGAAAGGTAGAGAGAGAGAGAACAAGAAAGAAAGAAAGGTAGAGAGAGAGAGAACAAGAAAGAAAGAAAGGTAGAGAGAGAGAGTACAAGAAAGAAAGAAAGGTAGAGAGAGAGAGAACAAGAAAGAAAGAAAGGTAGAGAGAGAGAACAAGAAAGAAAGGTAGAGAGAGAGAGAACAAGAAAGAAAGAAAGGTAGAGAGAGAGAGAACAAGAAAGAAAGAAAGGTAGAGAGAGAGAGAACAAGAAAGAAAGAAAGGTAGAGAGAGAGAGTACAAGAAAGAAAGAAAGGTAGAGAGAGAGAGTACAAGAAAGAAAGAAAGGTAGAGAGAGAGAGTACAAGAAAGAAAGAAAGGTAGAGAGAGAGAGAACAAGAAAGAAAGAAAGGTAGAGAGAGAGAGTACAAGAAAGAAAGAAAGGTAGAGAGAGAGAGTACAAGAAAGAAAGAAAGGTAGAGAGAGAGAGTACAAGAAAGAAAGAAAGGTAGAGAGAGAGAGTACAAGAAAGAAAGAAAGGTAGAGAGAGAGAGAACAAGAAAGAAAGAAAGGTAGAGAGAGAGAGAACAAGAAAGAAAGAAAGGTAGAGAGAGAGAACAAGAAAGAAAGAAAGGTAGAGAGAGAGAACAAGAAAGAAAGAAAGGTAGAGAGAGAGAACAAGAAAGAAAGAAAGGTAGAGAGAGAGAGAACAAGAAAGAAAGAAAGGTAGAGAGAGAGAGAACAAGAAAGAAAGAAAGGTAGAGAGAGAGAACAAGAAAGAAAGAAAGGTAGAGAGAGAGAGAACAAGAAAGAAAGAAAGGTAGAGAGAGAGAGAACAAGAAAGAAAGAAAGGTAGAGAGAGAGAACAAGAAAGAAAGAAAGGTAGAGAGAGAGAGAACAAGAAAGAAAGAAAGGTAGAGAGAGAGAGAACAAGAAAGAAAGAAAGGTAGAGAGAGAGAACAAGAAAGAAAGAAAGGTAGAGAGAGAGAACAAGAAAGAAAGAAAGGTAGAGAGAGAGAGTACAAGAAAGAAAGAAAGGTAGAGAGAGAGAGTACAAGAAAGAAAGAAAGGTAGAGAGAGAGAGAACAAGAAAGAAAGAAAGGTAGAGAGAGAGAACAAGAAAGAAAGAAAGGTAGAGAGAGAGAGAACAAGAAAGAAAGAAAGGTAGAGAGAGAGAGAACAAGAAAGAAAGAAAGGTAGAGAGAGAGAGAACAAGAAAGAAAGAAAGGTAGAGAGAGAGAACAAGAAAGAAAGAAAGGTAGAGAGAGAGAGAACAAGAAAGAAAGAAAGGTAGAGAGAGAGAGAACAAGAAAGAAAGAAAGGTAGAGAGAGAGAACAAGAAAGAAAGAAAGGTAGAGAGAGAGAGAACAAGAAAGAAAGAAAGGTAGAGAGAGAGAGAACAAGAAAGAAAGAAAGGTAGAGAGAGAGAACAAGAAAGAAAGAAAGGTAGAGAGAGAGAACAAGAAAGAAAGAAAGGTAGAGAGAGAGAGAACAAGAAAGAAAGAAAGGTAGAGAGAGGGAGAACAAGAAAGAAAGAAAGGTAGAGAGAGAGAACAAGAAAGAAAGAAAGGTAGAGAGAGAGAACAAGAAAGAAAGAAAGGTAGAGAGAGAGAACAAGAAAGAAAGAAAGGTAGAGAGAGAGAGAACAAGAAAGAAAGAAAGGTAGAGAGAGAGAGAACAAGAAAGAAAGAAAGGTAGAGAGAGAGAACAAGAAAGAAAGAAAGGTAGAGAGAGAGAGAACAAGAAAGAAAGAAAGGTAGAGAGAGAGAGAACAAGAAAGAAAGAAAGGTAGAGAGAGAGAACAAGAAAGAAAGAAAGGTAGAGAGAGAGAACAAGAAAGAAAGAAAGGTAGAGAGAGAGAACAAGAAAGAAAGAAAGGTAGAGAGAGAGAGAACAAGAAAGAAAGAAAGGTAGAGAGAGAGAGAACAAGAAAGAAAGAAAGGTAGAGAGAGAGAACAAGAAAGAAAGAAAGGTAGAGAGAGAGAGAACAAGAAAGAAAGAAAGGTAGAGAGAGAGAGAACAAGAAAGAAAGAAAGGTAGAGAGAGAGAGAACAAGAAAGAAAGAAAGGTAGAGAGAGAGAGAACAAGAAAGAAAGAAAGGTAGAGAGAGAGAGAACAAGAAAGAAAGAAAGGTAGAGAGAGAGAGAACAAGAAAGAAAGAAAGGTAGAGAGAGAGAGTACAAGAAAGAAAGAAAGGTAGAGAGAGAGAGAACAAGAAAGAAAGAAAGGTAGAGAGAGAGAACAAGAAAGAAAGGTAGAGAGAGAGAGAACAAGAAAGAAAGAAAGGTAGAGAGAGAGAGAACAAGAAAGAAAGAAAGGTAGAGAGAGAGAGAACAAGAAAGAAAGAAAGGTAGAGAGAGAGAGTACAAGAAAGAAAGAAAGGTAGAGAGAGAGAGTACAAGAAAGAAAGAAAGGTAGAGAGAGAGAGTACAAGAAAGAAAGAAAGGTAGAGAGAGAGAGAACAAGAAAGAAAGAAAGGTAGAGAGAGAGAGTACAAGAAAGAAAGAAAGGTAGAGAGAGAGAGTACAAGAAAGAAAGAAAGGTAGAGAGAGAGAGTACAAGAAAGAAAGAAAGGTAGAGAGAGAGAGTACAAGAAAGAAAGAAAGGTAGAGAGAGAGAGAACAAGAAAGAAAGAAAGGTAGAGAGAGAGAGAACAAGAAAGAAAGAAAGGTAGAGAGAGAGAACAAGAAAGAAAGAAAGGTAGAGAGAGAGAACAAGAAAGAAAGAAAGGTAGAGAGAGAGAACAAGAAAGAAAGAAAGGTAGAGAGAGAGAGAACAAGAAAGAAAGAAAGGTAGAGAGAGAGAGAACAAGAAAGAAAGAAAGGTAGAGAGAGAGAACAAGAAAGAAAGAAAGGTAGAGAGAGAGAGAACAAGAAAGAAAGAAAGGTAGAGAGAGAGAGAACAAGAAAGAAAGAAAGGTAGAGAGAGAGAACAAGAAAGAAAGAAAGGTAGAGAGAGAGAGAACAAGAAAGAAAGAAAGGTAGAGAGAGAGAGAACAAGAAAGAAAGAAAGGTAGAGAGAGAGAACAAGAAAGAAAGAAAGGTAGAGAGAGAGAACAAGAAAGAAAGAAAGGTAGAGAGAGAGAGTACAAGAAAGAAAGAAAGGTAGAGAGAGAGAGAACAAGAAAGAAAGAAAGGTAGAGAGAGAGAACAAGAAAGAAAGAAAGGTAGAGAGAGAGAGAACAAGAAAGAAAGAAAGGTAGAGAGAGAGAGAACAAGAAAGAAAGAAAGGTAGAGAGAGAGAGAACAAGAAAGAAAGAAAGGTAGAGAGAGAGAACAAGAAAGAAAGAAAGGTAGAGAGAGAGAGAACAAGAAAGAAAGAAAGGTAGAGAGAGAGAGAACAAGAAAGAAAGAAAGGTAGAGAGAGAGAACAAGAAAGAAAGAAAGGTAGAGAGAGAGAGAACAAGAAAGAAAGAAAGGTAGAGAGAGAGAGAACAAGAAAGAAAGAAAGGTAGAGAGAGAGAACAAGAAAGAAAGAAAGGTAGAGAGAGAGAACAAGAAAGAAAGAAAGGTAGAGAGAGAGAACAAGAAAGAAAGAAAGGTAGAGAGAGAGAGAACAAGAAAGAAAGAAAGGTAGAGAGAGGGAGAACAAGAAAGAAAGAAAGGTAGAGAGAGAGAACAAGAAAGAAAGAAAGGTAGAGAGAGAGAACAAGAAAGAAAGAAAGGTAGAGAGAGAGAACAAGAAAGAAAGAAAGGTAGAGAGAGAGAACAAGAAAGAAAGAAAGGTAGAGAGGGAGAACAAGAAAGAAAGAAAGGTAGAGAGAGAGAACAAGAAAGAAAGAAAGGTAGAGAGAGAGAACAAGAAAGAAAGAAAGAAAGGTAGAGAGAGAGAACAAGAAAGAAAGGTAGAGAGAGAGAACAAGAAAGAAAGAAAGGTAGAGAGAGAGAACAAGAAAGAAAGAAAGGTAGAGAGAGAGAACAAGAAAGAAAGAAAGGTAGAGAGAGAGAACAAGAAAGAAAGAAAGAAAGGTAGAGAGAGAGAACAAGAAAGAAAGAAAGGTAGAGAGAGAGAACAAGAAAGAAAGAAAGGTAGAGAGAGAGAACAAGAAAGAAAGAAAGGTAGAGAGAGAACAAGAAAGAAAGAAAGAAAGGTAGAGAGAGAACAAGAAAGAAAGAAAGAAAGGTAGAGAGAGAACAAGAAAGAAAGAAAGAAAGGTAGAGAGAGAACAAGAAAGAAAGAAAGGTAGAGAGAGAACAAGAAAGAAAGAAAGGTAGAGAGAGAACAAGAAAGAAAGAAAGGTAGAGAGAGAACAAGAAAGAAAGAAAGAAAGGTAGAGAGAGAACAAGAAAGAAAGAAAGGTAGAGAGAGAACAAGAAAGAAAGAAAGGTAGAGAGAGAACAAGAAAGAAAGAAAGGTAGAGAGAGAACAAGAAAGAAAGAAAGGTAGAGAGAGAACAAGAAAGAAAGAAAGGTAGAGAGAGAACAAGAAAGAAAGAAAGAAAGGTAGAGAGAGAACAAGAAAGAAAGAAAGAAAGGTAGAGAGAGAACAAGAAAGAAAGAAAGGTAGAGAGAGAACAAGAAAGAAAGAAAGGTAGAGAGAGCACAAGAAAAAAAGAAAGTTAGAGAGAGCACAAGAAAAAAAGAAAGTTAGAGAGAGCACAAGAAAAAAAGAAAGTTAGAGAGAGCACAAGAAAGAAAGAAAAGAAAGAAATGTAGACAGGAGGAAAGAAAGAAAGGTAATGAGAGAGAAAAGAAAGGTGAGAGAAAAGAAAGGTGAGAGAAAAGAAGAAAGGTGAGAGAAAAGAAGGTGAGAGAAAATAAGAAAGGTGAGAGAAAAGAAGAAAGGTGAGAGAAAAGAAGAAAGGTGAGAGAAAAGAAGAAAGGTGAGAGAAAAGAAAAGAAGAAAGGTGAGAGAAAAGAAGAAAGGTAATGAGATAGATGTTAGAATTTTTTCCCGATTTCAACATCTATGTACCCGGGCACCCTTGATTTTTGAGAATTGCCCCCCCCCCCCCCCCACCTGATTTTTAGAGAACTGCCCACTCTCCTTGAAGTAAAATGAAACAAAAAAGTGGTAATAAAAAAAAAATGTCTTCCCATTTCAACATCCATGCACTCGGGCACCCCTTTATTTCTGAGAAATCCCTCCCCCCTTGATTTCTGAGAACTTCGACTTGAAGTAAGAAAATTAAGGGGAGAGGACATAATATTTAAAGATAGGAGTATAAAAAACACACACATTTTTATTTTAAGTAAAAATGTCTAAGACATTCTTTAACATGAATATGTAAAGCTAGATATATTGAGAAGCTAGATTTTTTGAAAGTTCCTTTAAAAAATGCTTTTTCACCTTATCCGATTTAGTAGGATTATATTTTTATAATATATAATTAGGGTGCTTCTACAGATGAGGGTACATAAGAAAATTGCAGTTCCAATTAAATAAACTGGAAAACGCTTTGAGATACTTATGTATCAATCAAAAATAGGTTTGTACACCAAAAATTAGCAAAAACTATCGAGTAGAATTTTAATAAAAAATAAAAATCCGTTATATCGTTCTTTTCGGGGTTCGCCATTGATTCGAGCGGAAAACACGAAATTCAAGGGGAGATAACTCAGGCTTATATTAACAAGCAATGAATCAATGGCAGTAATCAAAATACGATGAAACTGATTTTTATTTTTTAATCAAAATTCTACTCGATCATTTTTCCTACTTTTTGGTGAGGATACTTATTTAAATCTGTTGCGTAAATATAGAATAGTTTTTTTTTGTTGTGTGGTATTGATAATTTAATAGTCACGCGTCGTCGTAGAAGCACCATAATTTGTACTGCTTTTTCACACATTTGTTTCGGCATTCGATACAATGAGTAGAGCTACGTAATAGTATGAAGAAAAAAATACGGTAGTTATGGCAAGTAAGCTACATAGGTTTGTTTCTCGAAGGACGAAACACAGACGCTTCTGTGTAGCTTGCTTGCCAGAAGTATATATAATATCTATAACACACATATCGGTAGATCGAGGTTGGCATGGATAACGGATGACCACGCGGGGTCCTTTGCAGAGTAGAGAGCTCAATGTTAAGTCGTACAGAGTTATTTTTAATTACATTAAATGGAAAAACGCGAAAAACAATGGTAGCTTTTAAGAATGTTTTAGTCGCTTCTTTTGATAAAAGTATAATTTAACTTTCCATGCTTGATCGGAAAAAAACCGCCGAATGCGATTGAAATAAATTATTATCTAATAAAAACTAACATGTTTTTTTTCTTCCAGTTTTGTTCTGTATACTAATGTGTGCGTGTGTGTGTAATATATATATATATATATATATATACACACACACACATACAAGATCCTGTTTGAAAAACTACTGGCCTATGATTTTAAAGAGAATGAAAGTAGTCTAGATCACTGATCGGAGTCCTTAAAAATTTTTTTAAAAAAACAGGATTTATTAAAGTTAAAGAGAGTGAAAAAAAAAATAGATACACGTATATACATTTTTTAATCCAAGATAAAATATAAAAAAAGATGGATTAAAAATTAAAAAAAAAAAAGAAAAAAAAAAAAAAAAAAAAAAAAAAATCACCTCCAGAAAAATGTTACGCCACGACAAGGTAAGGACATAGAGAAACCGATTGATTATGACTTGAGTATTATTAACGATTATTAAGATATTTAAATTAAATCATAATCACAATATATATATTTTTTAATGGTACACGTTTTTTATAAACGTTTTAAATAGTTGTAGCACAAAATACGGGTTTTTTTTTTCTTCTTTTTTTTTTTTACTTAAAGACTGTTCCGTAATAATTGAATCATTTTTTCCTTCTTTAACCGAGATCTTGAGAATAAAAAATATATAATTCATTAAAATTTAATATTTTAAACCAATTTCCAACATTAATACGACTTTTTTTTTCTTTCCCTTTTTAATACGGTTCGTTTTTTTTTCTTGACTCATATCTAAAAAAAAAAAAAAGAAATGAATAAAACAAATAGCTTAATTTCTTATAAATTATTTAAAACAAAACAAAAATAGACTTTTAACAGAATGATATTTTTAAATAATAATACTTTTTTCTTTTTTAAACAAAAAACTAAAATTAGCGCCAATCGGCTCAATATGCCATGGTTAGAGCGCGCTATTTATTACCGAAACCATCATTATTATTTCGTAGGTACTTACACTAAAATCCACGTTTTTCACCCAGCCAGGCGTACGATAATCAATTTGCCAATGGTAGCGAATAAGTAGGTAGATATGTGAAAGCAAGTGGAGCCGGCAAAGGTAAAAAAAAATAAAATAAAATAACAATTATAGCAGTATCCGTCTTCCTTGTTCGTATACAAACTCCGCCAGCGATGCCGGTCGGTCGCTAGACACTTCGCACACACTCAAGCTGAGCGACGCGACGCACACACATGGTTTCAGCGTGTGTGAGAAGGATGGTGGAAGGAGGAGGAGGAGGAGGGGGGTACGCTGAATACGCGTCGCTGATTGGTCGGTTTGATCAGCTGACAAAAAATCATCCAATCGTAGATGTCGAATGTTTTTGATTTGACGCGAGACTCTCTCCTTTTTCTTTCCCTTTCGCGTATACACATGCGCTCACCCATGCACACGTGACAACGTGAGCTGATACGCTCGAACACATAGGCAAAAGCGCATACAGGCCTATGCATATGTGTACAGATGTATGCGTGTGTGTGTAAATATTTATATATAATACTTATATATGTGTATATATATATATACACACACATATAAGTATTATATATAAATATTTACACATATATGTATATATATATACATGGACGGCGGCACCGGGGGAGCCCAAGCTTTTTTACTCCCCCCCCCCCACTTTACGGTCATCAATAATAAAGTTATATATGCATGTGTTTAACCGCCCCCCCCCCACTTTTTAGGAGAACCC
>OY744552.1:8571671-8581671 GCA_963556195.1 Sepiola atlantica
TGTCGCAGATTTTGTACATGTCTGCGTAAATAAAAATATTCAGATATAAAAGCTCTATTTGATATTGAGCACTTTTTATAAACTTGGTTGAAATTCTTTGGATTACTACCCTGTGGATGTTTACCCGGATTATTATATATATATATATATATATATATATATATATATATATACAGGGCTTTACGCGCTCCACTACTTTTGGAGTTGCTCCTGCTCCAACGCCCAAAATAGGAGCTTCCTCCTCTCACGCTCCACATTTTCAAAAAGGAGCCGCTCCTGCTCCAACTCCTATGAAAAAGGAGCGGCTCTTTTTCAGCGCTCCATAATGAAAATGTACCTTCTTTCATAAACGTTCTATTCTGTCAATGAATGGTCGAAGGATAGGGGTGGGCGTCAAAGGATCTCATCAATATGGGTTGGGATGTCACTTTAAGTGTAAGACCGCAAGATAATATTTGACAAATTCTCGCTAATATTTTGTGAGGTATAGGAGAACATGTCGGACGAAGTATAGGATTATACGTAAATTTTCATTTCCTGAGGTATAAAATAGAAATAGAAAAATTCCTGAAGTATTTTAAAACAATTTTAATTTTTATTACATTAACAACCTATTTTTTCAGGAAAGGAATATTTGACCCGATATTTTTTCTATTTATTTTGGAAGGGAATTTAGATTTGTTTTAAGTAAATAAAGTCTTACTTATAAACGTTATTAGTGATTATTTTCTTTTTAAACAAAACATTTCTCTGGGAGAGAAGAGACAGCCAGGGCAACATTACTCGTCGTGTTGTTATTTAATATTTGTTTGTTTTACGAACGTAACTATATAGTATAATTTATATTATTATTTACCACAGAGAAACGAGAAAATACTTTCAAACAAATCGATTTATCCATTTTTTTTGCTATAGTACAATTTGGGGCGAAAAAAAAACAATGTAGTTTATTTTTTAAAGATTGAATAAAAAAAATATTTTTCATAAGTTGTCCAAAAATATCAATAAATTGTCAATAAACAATTCAGAGATCCATTTAATGTCTTAAAATTTCATACAAAATATCTGGCCTAGACCTTGGGAGTTGAAAAAATATCGGATCAAATTCTTCAACATCACCCTTCAAGACCTATCAACACTCGCCAACAACGATGAGTAACCAAACATAATCCTAACACTAAGCCTAACATTTACCCTAACCCTAACCCTTCAAAACCTACCAACACTCTCCAGCAACGATGAGTAACCAAACATAATCCTAACACTAAGCTTAACATTTACCCTAACCCTAACCCTTCAAAACCTACAAACACTCCCCAGCAACGATGAGTAACCAAACATAACCCTAACACTAAGCCAAACATTAACCCTAACCCTAACCCTTCAAAACCTACCAACACTACCCAGCAACGAGGTGTAACCAAATATAACCCTAACACTAAGCCTAACCCTAACCCTAACCATTCAAGACCTACCCACACTCCCCAGCAACGATGAGTAACAAAACATAATCCTAACACTAAGCCTAACATTAACCCTAACCCTAACCCTTCAAGACCTACCAACACTACCCAGCAACGAGGTGTAACCAAATATAACCCTAACACTAAGCCTAACCCTAACCCTAACCATTCAAGACCTACCCACACTCCCCAGCAACGATGAGTAACAAAACATAATCCTAACACTAAGCCTAACATTAACCCTAACCCTAACCCTTCAAGACCTACCAACACTACCCAGCAACGATGTGTAACCAAACATAATCCTAACACTAAGCCTAACATTAACCCTAACCCTAACCCTTCAAGACCTACCAACACTACCCAGCAACGATGAGTAACCAAACATAACCCTAACACTAAGCCAAACATTAACCCTAACCCTAACCCTTCAAAACCTACCAACACTACCCAGCAACGATGTGTAACCAAACATAACCCTAACACCAAGCCTAACCCTAACCCTAACCCTTTCAAAACCTACCAACACTCGCCAGCAACGATGAGTAACCAAACATAACCCTTACACTAAGCCTAACATTAACCCTAACCCTAACCCTTCAAGACCTACCAACACTACCCAGCAACGATGTGTAACCAAACATAATCCTAACACTAAGCCTAACATTAACCCTAACCCTAACCCTTCAAGACCTACCAACACTACCCAGCAACGATGTGTAACCAAACATAACCCTAACGCTAAGGCTAACCGTAACCCTTCAAGACCTACCAATACTCCCCAGCAAGGATGAGTAACCAAACATAATCCTAACCCTAACACTAAGCTAACACTAACACTAACCGTTACCTTAACCCTTCAAAACCTACCAACACTCCAGCAACGATGAGTAACCAAACATAACCCTAACACTAACCCTTCAACACTTACCAAAACTCCACAGCAACGATCAGTAACCAAACATAACCCTAACCCTAACCCTAACCCTTCAAGACATGCCAACACTTCCTAGCAACGATGAGTAACCAAATATAACCCTAACCCTCTCCAAACCTTCCCAGACATCTATCTAGTACGACAAAATTCCGGGAAATTCGACGAACAAAGTTATCACTGACAACATTATGAAAGAGGTCGCACCAGTTTAAAACGAGTACAGCTGCATATACACTACTGTCGCGGTGCTCTCCACCGCTCCTATTTTTAGAAGCGTAGCATAAGCCACGCCCTTAAAAAACAAGCAGCCACTGCTTGTTTATTCACCTTTCAAGATGGACGATTTTTCTGCCAATCGCAAACAACTCATGAATAACATTTTTTAACATTGTTTTTCCACTAAATCGACTCACAAAAATTAAATCACTGGACAAGATTAGTGGTAATACGGTTGGCCAACACTTCAGCTAAATTTAACTGTAATTATATGCACCACTAATTAACACTAGGACTGTTTATATTTATTGGGAGCAGCAGAGTTTATTGTGACGCCTCAATAATATATTTGGCCGATTTTTCTCCCCTCTTTAGGGTGGAGTAAGTTTATTGATTACTGTCTGAGGCGCCCCTACCGGGGAATGCCGACGGGGCTGCCCAGGCAATTTTTAATGGCCAGAGTGCTCACCTTCTCGGGCGTTGGCTTTTCAAGTCCCACTTTCCCGATCCGATCATGGGTCACATCTTACCTTGTGGGAGTAAGATAAAACTGGCCTTGTGCCTAACCTCCTGGGGAGGTAAATAAATAGGGTGGAGTAAGTTTATTGATTACTGCCTGAGGCGCCCCTACCAGGGGGGGAATGCCGGCGGTGCTGCCCAGGCAATTTTTAAATGGCCAGATTGCTCACCTCTCGAGCGCTGGCTTATCTAATCCCACTTTCCCGACCTTGTGTCACATCTTACCTTGTGGGAGGTAGATAAATAAAAAAAAATTTAAAAAATAAATAAAAAATAGGGTGGAGTAAGTTTATTGATTACTGCCTGAGGCGCCCCTACCGGGGAATGCCGACGGGGCTTCCCAGGCAATTTTTAAATGGCCAGAGTGCTCACCTCTCGAGCGCTGGCTTATCTAATCCCACTTTCCCGACCTTGTGTCACATCTTACCTTGTGGGAGGTAGATAAATAAAAAAATAAAAAATAAAAAAATAAAATAAAAAATAGGGTGGAGTAAGTTTATTGATTACTGCCTGAGGCGCCCCTACCAGGGGGGGGAATGGCGGCGGTGCTGCCCAGGCAATTTTTAAATGGCCAGATTGCTCACCTCTCGAGCGCTGGCTTAACTAATCCCACTTTCCCGACCTTGTGTCACATCTTACCTTGTGGTCACTTGGGCACATCTAACATCAGACTTACCTGAGGCAATTCATTATATCTCAGGGACGTCCACATCAATCACCGAGAGACATCATCCTTACTATCCAGTTTCCAATGATGCCATCCTGCTCTTCCAGCCTTTAGAGTGTAGCAGTTGCCTCCTCCTTTCACACATAACTGCACCGGTTGGCCGTTAGGTGTCGCTTATTCACCGACAGGTGGAGCTGAAAAGTGACACCAGAGTTATCTGCCCTTCTGAGTATAAAAACCGGTGCAAACGGTATAGGTAACCTTGAGTCAATAAAACCCTTCACCGAAAAGTAAAAGAATATTCTTTTCCCTTTAAACATTTGATAATTGACAAAGTTTGTATTTTTTGTTGTTTCCCACTGCTACACTTCTTTTTATTTCCTGTCGGCTTTCAGCCTAAGCAGGGGGTTATGTAGCAGTTACATCTTCCTTTCACACATAACTGCACCGGCTGGCCGTTAGGTGTCGCTTATTCACCGACAGGTGGCGCTGAAAAGCGACACCAGAGTTATCTGCCCTTCTTGGTATAAAAGCCGGTGCAAACGAAAAATAACCCTCTTTTTCATTCAACAGCCTCGCTGGGATGATCGCCGAGACCACCGACGAGGAACCCAGAAAAGCTCTTTCTTATGCTACCGTCGCCTCACTAGAAGACTACTACCATATTCACTTGAAGAAACCCCACGGGCAGCCCGGAGAACCAATATATTCTTCCTCTTCCTCAGACGGACACCGTCCAACTCTCTCTTCTACCTATACCAAACGGTATAGGTAACCTTGAGTCATAAAACCCCTTTTTGTTATAGTTACATAAATACTTTTCGTTGTTCCGTTTCTTTACGAGAAGATAAAAGGATAACCCCTTCCATCCTTCTCATCATTCCCCTTACAAGAGTTTCCAGAGACGTTACCCAGCCTTTTCTTGCTATCCAGATTCCAGTGATGTCCTCCAGTATCTCCAGACTTTCCAGTTTTTGTACCTTTTTGGCGCAATGAAACGATTTTTATCTTTTCTACCGTTCATCCTTACCCTAAGCCTAACCTGCATTTGTCATTTCTTCTTTATCCTTGCCATAATTTTGTCTGTTTCTTTTTCTTAGTTGAGGTTTTTGCCAAGAATATTCGAGCCTCTTGCTGGGGAATTTTCTCCGTGTCCATTGATACACGCAGTCAGATAAAAAGACATAGACCAGATGTTATATAAAGAAAGCCATTAGTTTAAAAGAGGCGTGATTGATAGATGAGAGATCAGAATTTAAGCGTTAGTTAACGGAAGTCGACAAAATCACGTGACTTCCGTGAGACTACTAAATTACTCAAAAACTGGACATTTGTTGATTAAATGTGCAACATGAGGACACATCAACTCGAACGAATGCACTCCGACAACAGTGCAGACCCACTTGTACTTGTCTCTTCAAACCTGTAGACCCACTTTCATATTTGACTTCGACCATACAGCATCACTGACCTCGACAATTGAACGTTCGTTGATTAACTACCGAGAACTCTTCAATCTGGGCAACGCTACCAAGAACAATGCAGACTCACTTGCACTCAAAGGCCGAGCTAAGCTTTTAAGCACGTACCCACATGCATCAGGTACGGAAGAAAAATACCAGAAAAAAAAGGTAAGAAAGCTGCGTGTTTGAGTTTTTATAGTATGCGTTTGAATTTGGAGTGAATATCCTCACTTCTCTGGTTGGCTAAAAAAAAATGCTGATTGGAGATTTTGTCCAATCAAGACTCGATATGTAAAAACAACATTCACTGTTGCTACTCTTTTTCAACCGTAAAATAATTAGTTTATTCAACCGTAAAATAATTAGTTTATTCAACCGTAAAATAATTAGTTTATTCAACCGTTTATTCAACCGTTTATTCAACCGTAAAATAATTAGTTTATTCAACCGTAAAATAATTAGTTTATTCAACCGTTAAATAATTAGTTTATTAAACCGTAAAATAATTAGTTTATTCAACCGTAAAATAATTAGTTTATTCAACCGTAAAATTTGCACAGGTAAAATGAAGAAGGGGGTGTTTCAACTGCCCACGTCAGAGAAGGGGTTGATGAGGATTGCCTGAGCGCGTTACTTCTCCAACATTGGTGGTTTAACATGGACGTCACTGAGGTTGTAGAAACAGCTCTGTAAGTCTGGTCGCTTTCGTCAATTGTTGCTGGTCGGATGTGGATATCGCACGAAAGGTGGATAATTGTATGTCAGACTGAAAGGGAAGTTATTCTAGGAAGGATGAGTAACATCTTAAATTTGTAGTTTGTCCTGAAAAGGACAGTGTTCATTCTGAGTGGACGAATGTTGGCATCCGTCTGTTCAGGTGACAATGGAGTTCTGCACTTAAGATTATTAGTCTGCTGCCAGATTGCAGCGTCTGCTGTGACTGTGCAAGCCTATCCTGGATCGACAGGATCTGTTGTAGTTGCTACAGATGTAGGCGGTGTCTGGTTCTGATAGCTCTATTGCAGCTCTCTGTCATCTGTGCTCTCTCGTCTCCCTTCGCTGATGGTCTCTCCCCTCTTCCCTCCTCTTGGTGACCGCCTTCACAGCACTTCTCCAGCGGCTGTGGTCTTCAGACACGGACTCTCAGCCTGCTGGGTCGATGCCATCTGCCTTCACAGCACTTCTCCAGCGGCTGTGGTCTTCAGACACGGACTCTCAGCCTGCTGGGTCGATGCCATCTGCCTTCACAGCACTTCTCCAGCGGCTGTGGTCTTCAGACACGGACTCTCAGCCTGCTGGGTCGATGCCATCTGCCTTCACAGCACTTCTCCAGCGGCTGTGGTCTTCAGACACGGACTCTCAGCCTGCTGGGTCGATGCCATCTGCCTTCACAGCACTTCTCCAGCGGCTGTGGTCTTCAGACACGGACTCTCAGCCTGCTGGGTCGATGCCATCTGCCTTCACAGCACTTCTCCAGCGGCTGTGGTCTTCAGACACGGACTCTCAGCCTGCTGGGTCGATGCCATCTGCCTTCACAGCACTTCTCCAGCGGCTGTGGTCTTCAGACACGGACTCTCAGCCTGCTGGGTCGATGCCATCTGCCTTCACAGCACTTCTCCAGCGGCTGTGGTCTTCAGACACGGACTCTCAGCCTGCTGGGTCGATGCCATCTGCCTTCACAGCACTTCTCCAGCGGCTGTGGTCTTCAGACACGGACTCTCAGCCTGCTGGGTCGATGCCATCTGCCTTCACAGCACTTCTCCAGCGGCTGTGGTCTTCAGACACGGACTCTCAGCCTGCTGGGTCGATGCCATCTGCCTTCACAGCACTTCTCCAGCGGCTGTGGTCTTCAGACACGGACTCTCAGCCTGCTGGGTCGATGCCATCTGCCTTCACAGCACTTCTCCAGCGGCTGTGGTCTTCAGACACGGACTCTCAGCCTGCTGGGTCGATGCCATCTGCCTTCACAGCACTTCTCCAGCGGCTGTGGTCTTCAGACACGGACTCTCAGCCTGCTGGGTCGATGCCATCTGCCTTCACAGCACTTCTCCAGCGGCTGTGGTCTTCAGACACGGACTCTCAGCCTGCTGGGTCGATGCCATCTGCCTTCACAGCACTTCTCCAGCGGCTGTGGTCTTCAGACACGGACTCTCAGCCTGCTGGGTCGATGCCATCTGCCTTCACAGCACTTCTCCAGCGGCTGTGGTCTTCAGACACGGACTCTCAGCCTGCTGAGTCGATGCCATCTGCCTTCACACTGGAGAGTGGACGAATAGAATGCCAGTATCTCGTCAGGAACGAGGGATGTCGGTTGCTGAGGCTGGTATGGACTTGTCGAGTTGATGGCTCGACAGGAAAGAGGAATGTGGACGGTCAAGTGAAGTGGTCAGTACATCAGTGGGGACAGCAGCTCGAAAGTAACAGGTCGCCAACAGGAGCAGAGCCGCTAATTGCAGCCGGACACAGTAGCCGCAAACATCAGCAGGAATAATTTTCCGAATAGTTAATTTAGTATTTCGGTCAAATTGGTGTATGTAAGTTCCATGGGTTTCTTCTTCCATTTTCTTAACGAACCAATTTGACCGAAATACTAAATGGACTATTCAGAAAATTAAAAAAAAAAAAAAAAAGTCTTATCAAGCAAAAACACTCCGTATTATTTAATAATGTTTGCCTAAATGAAAATATTCTCCCTAAATACACACAATATATATATATATATATATATATATATATATATATATATATATATATATATATAAGTGAAATATTTTTGAAAATCACTACATGGGGCGATTTAAATAAGTATATATATATATACATATATATATATATATATATATATATATATATATATGTTATAAAATTGAAAATAGAAGCCTTTATCAATGCAAGATTAATTAACTTATTTTTTTACTTTAATCTTATTAATTTCGGAATAAACTTCCATCATCAGAGTTGACCAGTATTGTGTCATTTTTTTTTTTTAAATAAAAAAACACAAAAACAAAAATAAACAAACTTTTTTTCTTTTTGTTTCTTTGATAAAATGTCCTTGTTATGGTGTATCCGCGCCGATGTCGTTTGCGGTTATGAATTCAAATTCTGGTTGTAGAACGAAGAAAGCATTGGCGTGCTCGAAGTTTAAGAAAATAGGTCGTTCATTTCAAAGCATTGCTGGGTCAGTATTATGAAATTGAAAATAGAAGCCTTTATCAATGCAAGATTAATTAATTTTTTATGTATATATACATAAATATATATATAAACATGGATATATATATATATATATATATATATATATATATATATATATATATATATATATATATATATATATGAAGAAGTATTCTAGATGAATAAATGTGAAAGTTTGTTTTTTATTAATCAAACCTACATTACGAACAAAACGGCCCACTCTTATTTAAATCAATAATACAATATTTTATTTACCTCCCCAGGAGGTTAGGCACAAGGCCAGTTTTATCTTACTCCCACAAGGTAAGATGTAACCCAAGGTCGGATCGGGAAAGTGGGACTTGAAAAGCCAGCGCCCGAGAAGGTGAACACTCTGGCCATTAAAAATTGGCTGGGCAGTCCCGTCGGCATTCCCGGTAGGGGCGCCTCAGGCAGTAAGCAATAAACTTACTCCTGCCCAAAGAGGGGAGGCAAAGCCTGGGAGGGTGGATCTCCTAGAACTGCACAGGACAGACCCAGAGACTGGCATAAATAAAGCCCTGAAGGCCAAGACGATACCAGTTTATGGAGTGTAGTATCCATCGGAACAAAGGCCGATCAATAATACAACATAATCTTTTAAAATACTGTATATATAGTAGAAAGCAAAGACCCAAACACAGCTATTTCTATATCTAATTTGGATAACTATTTTTGAAACAGTTAATAATAAATTAATGTTTGGTGTTATTCATTTGTATTGCCCTATTTTCCTATATATATGCAATAATTTTGTTGATATTAACGGTTATTAATTAAAGTGATTTAATAAAAAAAAAAAGAATATATTACCAAAACCTTTCTTAAAATATTATGTTGATTAAAAGAGAAAAGCTGGCCATCTAGTCCATTTGGATTTGGATTCTCTTTGGACTAGATGTCTTTTTTGCCTTTTTTTTTATGGCCCAGGAAGTTATCAAGAATGGCCAGCTTTTCTCTTTTCAATTCCTTTTAAGTGCGTTTGGATTTACTTATATTTGAACATTTTCTCCATACTGCTCCTACACAAAGGTTGTTTTCGCTTTCTACAATATATATATATATATATATTTATAAATAAATATTAATTATTTAAATACCTAGAGACATCGATGTTTCATGCTAACGCAATCTTCAGTCTAGGAACTAATTCTCAACGGTCGGTAGGCGCGAACCCCGAACACAAATCGCCACTGATTCGTAGTCGGGGATCTTATCCATTCGGCCATAGCCAATTAGTTACTAAATATAGAGGAACTTTAACTGTAAATAGCGAAAATCGGCAGCTATTTACCAGGCAGTTAGAGTGATCTACGAAACGGCGTTCGGATCGTGCATATAGCTATTTGTACTGCTTGTTATTAAATCTTATCATCAGAGGAAGTCGCTGGGATAGATAAGTTTGCCAACTTATCTATCCCAGCGACTTCCTCTGATGATAAGATTTTGATCTTTGAAAAGCCTGGCTTAAGGAAAAATTCAACTTGAATAAATTGCCTTTTTGCGGAATATACCTTGC
>OY744552.1:8589171-8596671 GCA_963556195.1 Sepiola atlantica
ATGACATAACTTTGATATGTCAATTTTCATTTATATATATATATATATAGAGAGAGAGAGAGAGAGATAGAAGAAAAAAGAGTGATAAATATGCGACGATTGTCCAAATTTATTTCAAATTTCAATTGTTCAATGCAAGGTGTATTCAGTAATAAACTAGTGTTTATTATTCTTTCCTTAAGCCAAGGCTTTTCAAAGATCGAAATCTTATCTTCAGAGGAGAAATACAGATGGATAAGTTGGCTTTAGAAAAAAACAAAGTTCAAATATTTGAAAAATATGAAAATTATTATTAAAGGAATTTTTGTTAAAAAAACGTAGTGAATGAAAAGAAAAATTCCGTGAAAAATATATGCAGATTGTCCGAGTGGTAAATTTCCGTTGAAAAGAAGTCAAATGAATTGTAGAATGTGAAGAAAACTCTTTGCGTGGGAGCAGTGTGGAGAAAGTGCTCAAAATATAGGTGAGTCCAGACGCACTTAAAAGGGATTCACAATAGGTTCCATCTACTAAAAGTTTTTACTTTGGTTTATATTTGATCCTATATATATATATATATATATATATATATATATATATATATGTTTGGCTAAATAGTAGCGACAGCTTCTGTTTATTTATTTTTTGATTCGTTTTTTCGATTCGTCGCACGACCGATTTGCTATTGTCGGCCATGTTGTATGAAAAATCGCCATATTTTGCGAACGTTTTCGACCGACGTCGGTCATCTTCAGGCGGATGAATGAGTATGCAAAGTAAAAGATTTTTTATACAACATGGACGACAATAGCAAATCGGTCGTGCGACGAATCGAAAAAACGAATCAAAAAATAAATAAACAGAAGCTGTAGCTACTGTTTAACAAAACATGCATAAGAGAAGGAATGCTGCCTTCATTTAAACCTATATATATATATATATATATATATATATATATATTAGTATTTCATGTATCCACATAAAATTTTATAAGGAGATATAATTTTTTATGTATCAATTTTCAGTATTTACTTCAACAGTGCTCGATACGGAAGTAGAGCTAGGTAGTAAGCTATAAAAATATATTTATGGCAATTAAGCTACACAGAGGCTTCCGCGTTTCATCTCCGGGGGGAATCTTCAGGCTAAAATTTTAGACTGAAGATTCCCCCCGGGGATGAAACGCTAAAATTTTAACATGAAGATTCCCCCCAAGGATGAAACGCGGGAGCCTCTGTGTAGCTTAATTGCCATAAATATATTTTCATAGCTTACTATATATATATATATATATATATATATATATAAAATATATTTCTTATGTAAATATTAATTATAATGTGTTCTAGGTAACGTGAGCACATTATTATTATTTGTTTTAAAACTATACCATTTAGGGGCGGGGCACCGCAACCATACCATACCCTCAAAAATTAAAAAAAAAAACATGAAAATTTAAAAGTAATGCTATATTTATTGCTTATACCCATCCTGGGACGGGTACTTTAATAGTTATATATATAATAGCAAAAATATGCGACCAGTATATCACCCCCCCCCCCCTCAAGAAAGGAGAAGGTAATCCCTGGAAGGATAGTAATATGACCACAGAATAGATACTACACTACCTAACCAACTCGCTAAGAAGGACGTAATGCCTGGAAGGATGGTGTCATGACGATTGAACATATACTACACTATCCCTCCAAAGGAGGAGGTACTGTCTGGGATGGTGGTCTCACGGCATTAGAACTGATACTACACTATCACTACCACCCAAAAAAAGAGGAGATAATGCTTGGGAGGATGGTCTCATGACGAACGAACATATACTACACAGCCCTTCCCCCAAAGGGGGAGGTAATGCCTGGGAAGATAGTCTCATGACGAACGAACATATACTACACAGCCCTTCTCTCAAAGGAGGAGGTAATGCCTGGGATGATAGTCTCATGGCGAACGAACATGTACTATTCCCTTACCCCAAAGGAAGAGGTAATGCCTTGGAGAATGGTCTCATGACAAACGAACATAAGCTATGGCCTTCTTCCAAAGGAGGAGGTAATGCCTGGGATGATAGTCTCATGGCGAACGAACATGTACTATTCCCTTACCCCAAAGGAAGAGGTAATGCCTTGGAGAATGGTCTCATGACAAACGAACATAAGCTATGGCCTTCTTCCAAAGGAGGAGGTAATGCCTGGGATGATAGTCTCATGGCGAACGAACATGTACTATTCCCTTACCCCAAAGGAAGAGGTAATGCCTTGGAGAATGGTCTCATGACAAACGAACATAAGCTATGGCCTTCTTCCAAAGGAGGAGGTAATGCCTGGGATGATAGTCTCATGGCGAACGAACATGTACTATTCCCTTACCCCAAAGGAAGAGGTAATGCCTTGGAGAATGGTCTCATGACAAACGAACATAAGCTATGGCCTTCTTCCAAAGGAGGAGGTAATGCCTGGGATGATAGTCTCATGGCGAACGAACATGTACTATTCCCTTACCCCAAAGGAAGAGGTAATGCCTTGGAGAATGGTCTCATGACAAACGAACATAAGCTATGGCCTTCTTCCAAAGGAGGAGGTAATGCCTGGGATGATAGTCTCATGGCGAACGAACATGTACTATTCCCTTACCCCAAAGGAAGAGGTAATGCCTTGGAGAATGGTCTCATGACAAACGAACATAAGCTATGGCCTTCTTCCAAAGGAGGAGGTAATGCCTGGGATGATAGTCTCATGGCGAACGAACATGTACTATTCCCTTACCCCAAAGGAAGAGGTAATGCCTTGGAGAATGGTCTCATGACAAACGAACATAAGCTATGGCCTTCTTCCAAAGGAGGAGGTAATGCCTGGGATGATAGTCTCATGGCGAACGAACATGTACTATTCCCTTACCCCAAAGGAAGAGGTAATGCCTTGGAGGATGTTATAATGACAAAAAAAACAGATGCTACACAACTATCCCTCGAAAGGAGGAGATAATACCTGGGAGGATAATATCATGACAACAGAACAGATACTACACTACCCTCCCCTCCATGAATTGAGCATTCATAGATAATACATTAGTCTGAAATAGTATGGTTTTGGCTTCAGACAGACAGATACCAAATCTCCATTAGCAACAGACAGATTTCATTAAATTAGATAGACATTAAGTGTCTATTTGATCTGTTGCTAACAATCCTTAGAAGGAGATTGGAGGTTACATCGGCCGAAACGTTGGGAATATAACAACTAAAATGAGAATAGTAGTCCAAATTATCAATCCGCATCTAAAAAATGATGACACACAACAACAACAACATATTACTACTACTACTACTACTACTACTACTACTGTTGGGGGAAAAATACCTATTATGTATTATTTACTCCTCTCCAGGAGTTAGGCACAAGGCCAGTTTTATCCTACTCCCACAAGTAAGATGTGACCCAAGGTCAGGTCGGAAAGTGGGGTTTGAAAAGCCAGCGCTCGAGAGGTGAGCACTCTGGCCATTTAAAAATTGCCTGGCCAGCCCCGTCGGCATTCCCCGGTAGGGGCGCCTCAGGCAGTAAACAATAAACTTACTCCTCCCCAAAGAGGGGAGGCGAAGCCTGGGAGGGTGGACCTCCTAGAACTGCACAGGACAGGCGTGCAGTATCCATCGGAACAGATACTACACTTTGATCTTAGCCAAAAGGCCAAGAAAATACCTATTATGTATTGATTTACTCCTCTCCAGGAGTTAGGCACAAGGCCAGTTTTTATCTTACTCCTACAAGTAAGATGTGACCCAACGTCGGGTCGGGAAAGTGGGGTTTAAAAATTGCCTGGGCAGCCCGGTAGGGGAGCCTCAGGCAGTAAGCAATAAACTTACTCCTCCCCAAAGAGGGGAGGCGAAGCCTGGGATGGTGGACCTCCTATAACTGCACAGGACAGCCCCATAGATAGGCGTAAATCAAGCCCCGAAGGCCAAGACAATACCAGTCTATTGGGTGCAGTATCCATCGGAACAGATACTACACTTTGATCTTAGCCAAAAGGCCAAGAAAATACCTATTATGTATGATATACAAAATTATCGAATATAAAAGTATCTTTGTCCTCGCCGTACCCTGAAGAGGGGCCGAGGCAGCAGTCGGAAGGGGAAAGAGTTTGCTAAAAAAATTGCTCCTACAGCGACCCACCCAACAGGGTCTGGTAAAAAATGGAGTCTCTGGTTGGAGCAAAGTCGTACTGTTGACGCCGACTCGTAACAGAGTCTGTCTATGTCGTGCAAATGGCCACCCGCTCGTAAGAGAGTCTGTCGATCTTGCTGAAGGGTTGACATATGAATCCGAATCTGAATCTGAATCAACTTCTCAGTGTCGAAGTTCCTTTAGCATCGTAAAAGAGTCTGTCCGTATCGTGCAAATGGCCACCAGCTCGTAAGAGAGTCTGTCGCTGTGCCGTACTGGCCACCGGCCCTGTTTGCCAGGAAATGGCGACCGCAACCATTCACCACTGAACAGGGAATGACGACGCCAATGTTCACCTTCTTTTTCTTTACACCAATTGAATGGGGAAAGGCGGAACCTAATATAGGTTTTTTAACTACACCCCCCCCCCCCAAACCAAACCAAAAATGCGCCAGTCTGACCCTGCTTTGTTGGGTTTCATATCCCTCCTCCTGAAGGCCTCATCCGCTCAATAGGCTCGACCGTCCATATTTTTTATTACACTACTACTTGCAAATATATGCCCCATCCGGTCGCATATTTCTGCTGCTATATTTTGTTACCTTCAAACAGTTTAGAGAGCTGCTACCAATCCTAACAAACAAACACCTGCCAACAGCTACGAGAGGTCGTGTATACTCCTCATGTGTCAGAAGTGTTCTAATGTATGGCTCCGAAACCTGGGATATCTCTGCTGACACACTAAAGAAACTGCACCGTAATGACAGGACAATGGTCAGATGGATCTGTTTGGTGAAGCCTGAACAGAGTATACCTTTTGCGTCTCTACTCGCACAAGTCAACTTGAAAAGCCTCGCGGACATCATGTAGAAGAGCAGACTGTGTTGGTTGGGGCACGTTGAGCGCAGCAATGGCTGGATGGCTAGAGTCCGACAGTTGAATGTGCTCACAGAGAAGATCACCTCTGGCAGACCCAAGTTGTCTTGGGAGGACGTGGTCAAACGTGATAGGAAAGCCATGGGTATGGATTTCGTCAAACCTGACCAGAGACTAGAATGGAGAGGAAAACTTAAATCAAGACTAGACAATCAGGCCCGATCCTCATTAGAGGATTAATTGTGGTGGTGGTGGTCGTCGTCGTGATGGTGATGATAATGGTGATTCTTCTTCTCTACACAGACGTGATGTTGCTAGTTTCAGTCTTTTCATGCTTTGTCTGGAGCAATTTCCATAAAAAAAAATTATAATAATTAAAGTATTCTAGTTTCAGTACATCCAGCATACCAAGGAATCTTCATACTAGATTTAGTGCAATTCCCCTCCTTCCCTTTCAAGGGGATGGTATCTGTAATTTGATTGGCCACACCCTTTCTTCTTCTCTGCACCCCTCTCTCTCTCTTTTTCAGACATGATGTTGCTAGTCTCAGTCTTTTCTATAAATACTATTATGCCATGTGTTCTTCAGAATTATGTGATCTATTCCCCGCTTCCTTTGTTCCAGCTCGTCTGACTCGTTGGTCTAGTGGTCTTCATCAATTCGCTGTTTTGATACCTCATTGTAATACGGCTTCCTATTCCACTAGTTTATTTCCCAGAACTGCATGTTTGTGGAACTCTTCCTGCTGACTGTTTTCCTCCTACCTATAGCCTAGATCTTTTCAAGAGTAAGACCAATAGGCATCTCCTGTCTTTGCGTTAATCATATTTCGTTCTTGTTAGCTCCTTACATCAAGTGGCGTCATGCCTTGTCTGGAGCGATTTCCATAAAAAAAATTAAATATATTAAATTCCAAGAAATGTAAGACGTGTTTTATGAACTGAGAAATGAACTGCAGTTTTTTGTAATTAATTTGTTTTATCTCTAATAATGTGTGTGTGTGTGTGTTTGTGTGTGTTTGTGTGTACACGCGCGTGTGTGTGTGTGTGTGTGTACACGTGTGCGTGTGTGTGTTTGGGTGTGTTTGTGTGTACACGCGTGTGTGTGTGTGTGTGTGTGCGTGCGTGCATGCATGTGTGTGTATGCGTGTTTTAGTCCATCATGATAAGAAGAAACATGAGAAACACAGAATATATTGTATTACTTAACTGGGGAAAGTACCAGAGAGAGAGAGAGAGAGAGAGAGAGAGAGAAAGTGAGAGAGAGAGAAAGTGAGAGAGAGAGAAAGTGTGAGAGAGAGAGAGAGAGAGAGAAAGTGAGAGAGAGAGAGAGAAAGAGAGAGTGAGAGAGAGAAGGAGGAGGATGAGGAAGGGGAGAAAGAGAACATTGTGAATATATACAAACTGGGAAAGTCCAAACAAAAGTTCATGTGTGCACTATTCCACCTTACAAGAATATATACATATATATGTATATATATATATATGAATATATGTATATATACAAATATATATATATACATATATATATATTATATGAATATATGTATATATATATGAATATATGTATATATACAAATATATATATACATAGATATATGTATATATATATATACATATACATATATATATATATATATATATATTATATATATATATATATATATATGTATATATATGTATATATATACTGGTGATACCAGATCAGGCTGCCCTGTGGCTCCCTGAGACGAAATTCACCTACATTGACGTTTTTTTTTTTTTGTAAAACTTAATTATGTTCTACAAAACCCCCAAAAAAACAACAGCCCCTCTCCCTTTCTCCCTCCCCTTTTTTATTTTATTTTTAGAACTTGAAGCATAAATCTTTTACTATAATGACCAGATTCGGCATTAAATAACCCAAAAAGGGTTGATATGCCGTAAAACAAAACTACCAAACCAAAAACGATGATTAAACATTTGAAGATATAAAGAACTTGAAGCATAAAAACTTTTACTATAATGACCAGATTCGGCATTAAATAACCCAAAAAGGGTTGATATGCCGTAAAACAAAACTACCAAACCAAAAACGATGATTAAACATTTGAAGATATAAAGAACTTGAAGCATAAAAACTTTTACTATAATGACCAGATTCGGCATTAAATAACCCAAAAAGGGTTGATATGCCGTAAAACAAAACTACCAAACTACCACGTATATATATAAATATATATATATACATATATATATATGTATATATATATGTATATATATATATATATACATATGTATATATATATGTATATATATCAATAATTTTTAATTATTTAATCAATTAATAGACATCATAACTTACTATACACCGTTTTCTGTCATTGTTGACGCCATTCCCTATCGGGACGGGACAATCATTTCAGCTTGCCGATGATTCCACTGGGCACGAAGATTTACTAAAGATGTCTAAATCTGCCCTTTTGGATAAAAC
>OY744552.1:8601671-8714171 GCA_963556195.1 Sepiola atlantica
GGGATGCAGAGAAGAGAAGAGATTGGAGCTCAGTCGAGCACATTCCATGGAAATGGCGATAGAGTAGAGAAAGACTAGCAACGTCTCTTCTGTGAGAAAAGGGATGCAGAGAAGAGAAGAGATTGGAGCTCAGTCGAGCACATTCCATGGAAATGGCGATAGAGTAGAGAAAGACTAGCAACGTCTCTTCTGTGAGAAAAGGGATGCAGAGAAGAGAAGAGATTGGAGCTCAGTCGAGCACATTCCATATAAATGGCGATAGAGTAGAGAAAGACTAGCAACGTCTCTTCTGTGAGAAAAGGGATGCAGAGAAGAGAAGAGATTGGAGCTCAGTCGAGCGCATTCCATGGAAATGGCGATAGAGTAGAGAAAGACTAGCAACGTCTCTTCTGTGAGAAAGGGGCTGCAGAGAAGAGAAGAGATTGGAGCTCAGTCGAGCACATTCCATGGAAATGGCGATAGAGTAGAGAAAGACTAGCAACGTCTCTTCTGTGAGAAAGGGGCTGCAGAGAAGAGAAGAGATTGGAGCTCAGTCGAGCACATTCCATGGAAATGGCGATAGAGTAGAGAAAGACTAGCAACGTCTCTTCTGTGAGAAAAGGGATGCAGAGAAGAGAAGAGATTGGAGCTCAGTCGAGCACATTCCATATAAATGGCGATAGAGTAGAGAAAGACTAGCAACGTCTCTTCTGTGAGAAAGGGGCTGCAGAGAAGAGAAGAGATTGGATGTCAGTCGAACACATTCCATGGAAATGGCGATAGAGTAGAGAAAGACTAGCAACGTCTCTTCTGTGAGAAAGGGGCTGCAGAGAAGAGAAGAGATTGGAGCTCAGTCGAGCACATTCCATGGAAATGGCGATAGAGTAGAGAAAGACTAGCAACGTCTCTTCTGTGAGAAAGGGGCTGCAGAGAAGAGAAGAGATTGGAGCTCAGTCGAGCACATTCCATGGAAATGGCGATAGAGTAGAGAAAGACTAGCAACGTCTCTTCTGTGAGAAAGGGGCTGCAGAGAAGAGAAGAGAAGAGATTGGAGCTCAGTCGATCACATTCCATGGAAATGGCGATAGAGTAGAGAAAGACTAGCAACGTCTCTTCTGTGAGAAAGGGGCTGCAGAGAAGAGAAGAGAAGAGATTGGAGCTCAGTCGATCACATTCCATGGAAATGGCGATAGAGTAGAGAAAGACTAGCAACGTCTCTTCTGTGAGAAAGGGGCTGCAGAGAAGAGAAGAGATTGGAGCTCAGTCGAGCACATTCCATGGAAATGGCGATAGAGTAGAGAAAGACTAGCAACGTCTCTTCTGTGAGAAAGGAGCTGCAGAGAAGAGAAGAGATTGGAGCTCAGTCGAGCACATTCCATGGAAATGGCGATAGAGTAGAGAAAGACTAGCAACGTCTCTTCTGTGAGAAAGAGGCTGCAGAGAAGAGAAGTGATTGGAGCTCAGTCGAGCACATTCCATGGAAATGGCGATAGAGTAGAGAAAGACTAGCAACGTCTCTTCTGTGAGAAAGGGGCTGCAGAGAAGAGAAGAGATTGGAGCTCAGTCGATCACATTCCATGGAAATGGCGATAGAGTAGAGAAAGACTAGCAACGTCTCTTCTGTGAGAAAGGGGCTGCAGAGAAGAGAAGAGAAGAGATTGGAGCTCAGTCGATCACATTCCATGGAAATGGCGATAGAGTAGAGAAAGACTAGCAACGTCTCTTCTGTGAGAAAGGGGCTGCAGAGAAGAGAAGAGAAGAGATTGGAGCTCAGTCGATCACATTCCATGGAAATGGCGATAGAGTAGAGAAAGACTAGCAACGTCTCTTCTGTGAGAAAGGGGCTGCAGAGAAGAGAAGAGATTGGAGCTCAGTCGAGCACATTCCATGGAAATGGCGATAGAGTAGAGAAAGACTAGCAACGTCTCTTCTGTGAGAAAGGAGCTGCAGAGAAGAGAAGAGATTGGAGCTCAGTCGAGCACATTCCATGGAAATGGCGATAGAGTAGAGAAAGACTAGCAACGTCTCTTCTGTGAGAATTGGGCTGCAGAGAAGAGAAGAGATTGGAGCTCAGTCGAGCACATTCCATGGAAATGGCGATAGAGTAGAGAAAGACTAGCAACGTCTCTTCTGTGAGAAAGGGACTGCAGAGAAGAGAAGTGATTGGAGCTCAGTCGAGCACATTCCATGGAAATGGCGATAGAGTAGAGAAAGACTAGCAACGTCTCTTCTGTGAGAAAGGGGCTGCAGAGAAGAGAAGAGATTGGAGCTCAGTCGAACACATTCCATGGAAATGGCGATAGAGTAGAGAAAGACTAGCAACGTCTCTTCTGTGAGAAAGGGGCTGCAGAGAAGAGAAGAGATTGGAGCCCAGTCGAGCACATTCCATGGAAATGGCGATAGAGTAGAGAAAGACTAGCAAAGTCTCTTCTGTGAGAAAGGGGCTGCAGAGAAGAGAAGAGATTGGAGCTCAGTCGAACACATTCCATGGAAATGGCGATAGAGTAGAGAAAGACTAGCGACGTCTCTTTTGTGAGAAAGGGGCTGCAGAGAAGAGAAGAGATTGGAGCTCAGTCGATCACATTCCATGGAAATGGCGATAGAGTAGAGAAAGACTAGCAACGTCTCTTCTGTGAGAAAGGGGCTGCAGAGAAGAAAAGAGATTGGAGCTCAGTCGAGCACATTCCATGGAAATGGCGATAGAGTAGAGAAAGACTAGCAACGTCTCTTCTGTGAGAAAGGGGCTGCAGAGAAGAGAAGAGATTGGAGCCCAGTCGAGCACATTCCATGGAAATGGCGATAGAGTAGAGAAAGACTAGCAACGTCTCTTCTGTGAGAATAGGCTGCAGAGAAGAGAAGAGATTGGAGCTCAGTCGAGCACATTCCATGGAAATGGCGATAGAGTAGAGAAAGACTAGCAACGTCTCTTCTGTGAGAAAGGGACTGCAGAGAAGAGAAGTGATTCGAGCTCAGTCGAGCACATTCCATGGAAATGGCGATAGAGTAGAGAAAGACTAGCAACGTCTCTTCTGTAAGAGAGGGGCTGCAGAGAAGAGAAGAGATTGGAGCTCAGTCGAGCACATTCCATGGAAATGGCGATAGAGTAGAGAAAGACTTGCAACGTCTCTTCTGTGAGAAAAGGGCTGCAGAGAAGAGAAGAGATTGGAGCTCAGTCGAGCACATTCCATGGAAATGGCGATAGAGTAGAGAAAGACTAGCAACGTCTCTTCTGTGAGAAAGGGGCTGCAGAGAAGAGAAGAGATTGGAGCTCAGTCGAACACATTCCATGGAAATGGCGATAGAGTAGAGAAAGACTAGCAACGTCTCTTCTGTGAGAAAGGGGCTGCAGAGAAGAGAAGTGATTGGAGCTCAGTCGAGCACATTCCATGGAAATGGCGATAGAGTAGAGAAAGACTAGCAACGTCTCTTCTGTGAGAAAGGGGCTGCAGAGAAGAGAAGAGATTGGAGCTAAGTCGATCACATTCCATGGAAATGGCGATAGAGTAGAGAAAGACTAGCAACGTCTCTTCTGTGAGAAAGGGGCTGCAGAGAAGAGAAGAGATTGGAGCTCAGTCGAGCACATTCCATTGAAATGGCGATAGAGTAGAGAAAGACTAGCAACGTCTCTTCTGTGAGAAAGGGGCTGCAGAGAAGAGAAGAGATTGGAGCTCAGTCGAGCACATTCCATGGAAATGGCGATAGAGTAGAGAAAGACTAGCAACGTCTCTTCTGTGAGAAAGGGGCTGCAGAGAAGAGAAGAGATTGGAGCTCAGTCGAGCACATTCCATGAAAATGGCGATAGAGTAGAGAAAGACTAGCAACGTCTCTTCTGTGAGAAAGGGACTGCAGAGAAGAGAAGTGATTGGAGCTCAGCTGAGCACATTCCATGGAAATGGCGATAGAGTAGAGAAAGACTAGCAACGTCTCTTCTGTGAGAAAGGGGCTGCAGAGAAAAGAAGAGATTGGAGCTCAGTCGAACACATTCCATGGAAATGGCGATAGAGTAGAGAAAGACTAGCAACGTCTCTTCTGTGAGAAAGGGGCTGCAGAGAAGAGAAGAGATTGGAGCTCAGTCGAGCACATTCCATGGAAATGGCGATAGAGTAGAGAAAGACTAGCAACGTCTCTTCTGTGAGAAAGGGACTGCAGAGAAGAGAAGTGATTGGAGCTCAGTCGAGCACATTCCATGGAAATGGCGATAGAGTAGAGAAAGACTAGCAACGTCTCTTCTGTGAGAAAGGGGCTGCAGAGAAGAGAAGAGATTGGAGCTCAGTCGAGCACATTCCATGGAAATGGCGATAGAGTAGAGAAAGACTAGCAACGTCTCTTCTGTGAGAAAGGGGCTGCAGAGAAGAGAAGAGATTGGAGCTCAGTCGAGCACATTCCATGGAAATGGCGATAGAGTAGAGAAAGACTAGCAACGTCTCTTCTGTGAGAAAGGGGCTGCAGAGAAGAGAAGAGATTGGAGCTCAGTCGAACACATTCCATGGAAATGGCGATAGAGTAGAGAAAGACTAGCAACGTCTCTTCTGTGAGAAAGGGGCTGCAGAGAAGAGAAGAGATTGGAGCTCAGTCGAGCACATTCCATGGAAATGGCGATAGAGTAGAGAAAGACTAGCTACGTCTCTTTTGTGAGTAAGGGGCTGCAGAGAAGAGAAGAGATTGGAGCTCAGTCGAACACATTCCATGGAAATGGCGATAGAGTAGAGAAAGACTAGCGACGTCTCTTTTGTGAGTAAGGGGCTGCAGAGAAGAGAAGAGATTGGAGCTCAGTCGAGCACATTCCATGGAAATGGCGATAGAGTAGAGAAAGACTAGCAACGTCTCTTCTGTGAGAAAGGGGCTGCAGAGAAGAGAAGAGATTGGAGCTCAGTCGAGCACATTCCATGGAAATGGCGATAGAGTAGAGAAAGACTAGCAACGTCTCTTCTGTGAGAAAGGGACTGCAGAGAAGAGAAGAGATTGGAGCTCAGTCGAGCACATTCCATGGAAATGGCGATAGAGTAGAGAAAGACTAGCAACGTCTCTTCTGTGAGAAAGGGGCTGCAGAGAAGAGAAGAGATTGGAGCTCAGTCGAGCACATTCCATGGAAATGGCGATAGAGTAGAGAAAGACTAGCAACGTCTCTTCTGTGAGAAAGGGACTGCAGAGAAGAGAAGTGATTGGAGCTCAGTCGAGCACATTCCATGGAAATGGCGATAGAGTAGAGAAAGACTAGCAACGTCTCTTCTGTGAGAAAGGGGCTGCAGAGAAGAGAAGAGATTGGAGCTCAGTCGAGCACATTCCATGGAAATGGCGATAGAGTAGAGAAAGACTAGCAACGTCTCTTCTGTGAGAAAGGGACTGCAGAGAAGAGAAGTGATTGGAGCTCAGTCGAGCACATTCCATGGAAATGGCGATAGAGTAGAGAAAGACTAGCGACGTCTCTTTTGTGAGTAAGGGGCTGCAGAGAAGAGAAGAGATTGGAGCTCAGTCGAGCACATTCCATGGAAATGGCGATAGAGTAGAGAAAGACTAGCAACGTCTCTTCTGTGAGAAAGGGACTGCAGAGAAGAGAAGTGATTGGAGCTCAGTCGAGCACATTCCATGGAAATGGCGATAGAGTAGAGAAAGACTAGCAACGTCTCTTCTGTGAGAAAAGGGATGCAGAGAAGAGAAGAGATTGGAGCTCAGTTGAGCACATTCCATGGAAATGGCGATAGAGTAGAGAAAGACTAGCAACGTCTCTTCTGTGAGAAAGGGACTGCAGAGAAGAGAAGTGATTGGAGCTCAGTCGAGCACATTCCATGGAAATGGCGATAGAGTAGAGAAAGACTAGCAACGTCTCTTCTGTGAGAAAGGGGCTGCAGAGAAGAGAAGAGATTGGAGCTCAGTCGAGCACATTCCATGGAAATGGCGATAGAGTAGAGAAAGACTAGCAACGTCTCTTCTGTGAGAAAGGGGCTGCAGAGAAGAGAAGAGATTGGAGCTCAGTCGAGCACATTCCATGGAAATGGCGATAGAGTAGAGAAAGACTAGCAACGTCTCTTTTGTGAGTAAGGGGCTGCAGAGAAGAGAAGAGATTGGAGCTCAGTCGAACACATTCCATGGAAATGGCGATAGAGTAGAGAAAGACTAGCAACGTCTCTTCTGTGAGAAAGGGGCTGCAGAGAAGAGAAGAGATTGGAGCTCAGTCGAGCACATTCCATGGAAATGGCGATAGAGTAGAGAAAGACTAGCAACGTCTCTTCTGTGAGAAAGGGACTGCAGAGAAGAGAAGAGATTGGAGCTCAGTCGAGCACATTCCATGGAAATGGCGATAGAGTAGAGAAAGACTAGCAACGTCTCTTCTGTGAGAAAGGGGCTGCAGAGAAGAGAAGAGATTGGAGCTCAGTCGAGCACATTCCATGGAAATGGCGATAGAGTAGAGAAAGACTAGCAACGTCTCTTCTGTGAGAAAGGGACTGCAGAGAAGAGAAGTGATTGGAGCTCAGTCGAGCACATTCCATGGAAATGGCGATAGAGTAGAGAAAGACTAGCAACGTCTCTTCTGTGAGAAAGGGGCTGCAGAGAAGAGAAGAGATTGGAGCTCAGTCGAGCACATTCCATGGAAATGGCGATAGAGTAGAGAAAGACTAGCAACGTCTCTTCTGTGAGAAAGGGACTGCAGAGAAGAGAAGTGATTGGAGCTCAGTCGAGCACATTCCATGGAAATGGCGATAGAGAAGAGAAAGACTAGCAACGTCTCTTCTGTGAGAAAGGGGCTGCAGAGAAGAGAAGAGATTGGAGCTCAGTCGAGCACATTCCATGGAAATGGCGATAGAGTAGAGAAAGACTAGCAACGTCTCTTCTGTGAGAAAGGGACTGCAGAGAAGAGAAGTGATTGGAGCTCAGTCGAGCACATTCCATGGAAATGGCGATAGAGTAGAGAAAGACTAGCAACGTCTCTTCTGTGAGAAAAGGGATGCAGAGAAGAGAAGAGATTGGAGCTCAGTTGAGCACATTCCATGGAAATGGCGATAGAGTAGAGAAAGACTAGCAACGTCTCTTCTGTGAGAAAAGGGCTGCAGAGAAGAGAAGAGATTGGAGCTCAGTCGAGCACATTCCATGGAAATGGCGATAGAGTAGAGAAAGACTAGCAACGTCTCTTCTGTGAGAAAAGGGACGCAGAGAAGAGAAGAGATTGGAGCTCAGTCGAGCACATTCCATGGAAATGGCGATAGAGTAGAGAAAGACTAGCAACGTCTCTTCTGTTAGAAAGGGGCTGCAGAGAAGAGAAGAGATTGGAGCTCAGTCGAGCACATTCCATGGAAATGGGGATAGAGTAGAGAGAGACTAACAACGTCTCTCCTGTGAGAAAAGGGACTGCAGGGAAGAGAAGAGACTATCTCCCACTAGATTGCCAAATCGATTTTAACTCTGTCAAGGCAAGAAAGAGTACTCTGAGCAACACCTCCCCAGATGGTGACGGTGGCTCAGTGGTTAACGACACGGATTTACAATCTGGTTATGCCAAGTTCGAGTCTAGTTCGTTCCACAGACACACTTTTTTTTTCTTTTTTTTTTTTTAAGTACTTCACGCCAAAACAAGGCAGGCCGCCACTGTAGACGTAAATGGCTACTGAGAAGAAAGAAAAGGGGAGAAGGTGGGGCGGGGGGGGGGGGGGGTCAACCTAAACTGGGATCTGCGCAGCAAGATGTCTGTTTACATTAATTTTAAATTTCTGCATGTCAGTACCGTCGGTAAAACAGGGGGCAGGGAGGGAGTTCCAGAGGCCAGCAGCACAAGGAAAGAAGCTATTTGAGTAGAAAGCTCTCCGGCATCTGGGGACCTCCACAGTGAATGGATGGGATTTAGTTGATTGTCGAGTTGGTCTAGTGAATTTACGTCGAGGGGGCACCAGAGTAGCCAACTCATCGGAGCATAATCCATTGAAGTATTTGTAAAACAAGCACAAGGATGCTACATTGCGGCGATGGGACAGGGGCTGGAGCTCGGTGGATAGTGAGGGACCTATTAGGTTGGCGACTCTTTTTTGACCTTGTCAAGGAGGGAGAGAGTAGTAGATGATGCACACTTAGGATGTTGGCAACCTTCACGTGGTCCCTCCTGTAAGTACCCGATGTTTTTCTAGATAGAATTCTAACTAGAAAAATATCGGGGAAACCAATGCCAACAGTATAATCTCATAAGACATAAATATAAAGTATTTAACTGATTAAAAAACAAATCATAGATTTTGAGGTCACTTAAATTGCAATAACCCTTTTTTATTTAAGCACGAAATAGGTTTCATACCCATAGTTGAAACTCAGTGACCACCTTTACAAAAAAAATAACACCCTGAAAGTGCAAATGAAAAAAAAAAAATGTTTAAGCTCTGAAAACTTTTTTTTTTTTTATTTAAATTAAATTTCCGATGTCTTAGTATTTTTTTCTACTTTAAATTTATTTTTATTTATTCGCTCTTTCAGGGTGTTATTTCTTTTCAAAGGTGGTCACTGAGTTTCGACTATGGGTATATTTAGACGTACTTCGTCGTTGAAATTAATAATTAAATAAATGTTAACATAAAGTACTGGGAGGTGACGGTGGTTAAGCGGTTAACGGCATCGACTGACGACCTGAGTGTGCCAAGTTCGAATCCAGCTCGTTCCACAGAGACACTTTCACTTAGGATGTTGGCAACCTTCACGTGGTCCCTCCTGTAAGTACCCGATGCATTTCTAGAAAGAATTCTAACTAGAACGATATCAGGGAAACCAATGCCAACAAAAGAATCATACGAGAAATTAAAAGAAACAAAAAAAATAACTCCCTAGATTTCCATCGAGTCGTATCTGACTTTTATGCAGGTTGTCCCATATTGCTCGTAAGCAGGTTAGGGTTAGGGTTTTAGAAGCCGCTTATTTTATCCGTGGTGCCACAAATGAGCAGAGAAAAAAAACCATTTGATCATATCTATTTTTAGCAGACAGTTTGCGAAAAAAAGATATTTTCATCATGCCTATTTTTAGCGGACAATGTGTCAGGAGGTGGGGATGGAAAGACTTTCTGGAATCTTCCCTTGACCATTTTTTCACCCGGTGGCGGCGAAGTCAGTTGGCAAATAGCCAGTGTTGCCATTTCAGCGGGTTTCCCCCACTAGATCTGACGATTTTGTTTGGAATCTAGCGGTAAGCGTCTCCTACCCCCGCCCCCCCTCCCCCCGCTAGCTTTGGTGATTTCGTTTGCGTTCCCAACCCACCCCCCACCCCGCCCCCCGCTAGTTTTGGCGATTTCGTTTGGAATTTCTCTGGAGTATTCATATTTGTTCTCAAGTGTGTGGCGAAGCTCTCTGGAGTATTCACATTTGTTCTCAAGCGTGTGGCGAAGCTCTCTGGAGTATTCACATTTGTTCTCAAGCGTGTGGCGAAGCTCTCTGGAGTATTCACATTTGTTCTCAAGCGTGTGGCGAAGCTCTCTGGAGTATTCACATTGTGGAGGATAGGAGCGTTTATTGCTTTGTTTTAGTAACGGATATTAATGTCGTAAATTATCTATCCGTGTTTTTGTATATTGTATTTGAGATAGATAAAAATATATTAATCCAGTATAGACAACTCGTTGAGACAAACGAAAATAAAGTTAGATAAAAGCATGAGAGTTCAAAGAGTCCGAGAACGTTCTGGAAAAAGGAAAGTGTTTGTAAGGAGAAATTAAGTACATATGCTCATTTCGGCTAGTGCCATGTGCGTTTACATATGTGTAAATGAATAGGCACAAAGATATGTGCATGTGTGTATTAGGTGCCTGTTTTGTAAGTGAGAGAATGTACGTCTTGTTTATTTCGGCTAGCACCATGCGTGTGTGTGCTTCACTGGGTGTTGTGTTTAGAAATCCATGAAAGTCTCTCGTTATATGTGTATTGCATGTCGAGGGTCGTTTGACCCAGAAGGCCTGGCCAGAGTGTATCATATGCACGCGTGTTTGTCTCTGAAAGAAAATGTAGAAAGAGAAAGAAAAAATTGTGTTTGGGTTTTTATAGTACACGCTGGAATTCAGAGTGAATATTTTTGCGTCTGTAATTCACTCACACTCACTCACTATCCATGTTTATCGTCTATGTTCCCTTTGACGAGAGGTTTGACGCTGTTTGACTGTCCTTATGCTAAGTCTCCAGTGATCACGGTTGTGGGGGTTGACTGCGTCCATTTGCCACTGTTTACGGTCTTGCCTGATGGTTTCTTTCCATGTCTTCCTAGGGCGCCCGGCTTTCTTTTTGCTGTCCAGTCTTAGGTCTCTGCAAGTGCTGATATACCCATTGCTTCTTTTAAGATGTCCGAACCAGAGAAGACGTTTTGCCTTTATTAGGACATCAAGTTTTGGGATGGTCAATTTCTCAAGTAGAGTGTCTGACCTAATGTTCTGGATCTGGTCTGGTTTTAGGTTGCATATCCACCTAATCATTGCCCTGCCATCTCTCTGGAGTTGGGAAAGTGAGCCCTGGGTGAGGGCCCAAGACTCACTGCCATACAACATCAAGTCTCTTTACGTAGTTATCATAGACCTTAACCCTGGTAATAATTGAGATGGCGCAGGATGTTAGGATTGGGAGAACTTCTCTGAACTTTCCTTAAGTTGTCTTGACTGATGGTCGAACTTAGTTTGAAGCCACCTCCAGCATTCAGCATATCTACTCGGTAGCAAAATGAGTCTACCACCTCCAGGGTGTCCTCGCCTATCTCAACTTCTGTGTAAGGGCAGCTTTCGATTGGGCGTGCAAGTCCCAGACATCTCTTACATCTGAAGTCTGGATCTGGTGTGAGCCTACCATACACTCTGCTGCACTTTTTGTGCACCCATGTTGATTGGAGCCCTTGTCCAATCGAGAATCGATAGGTGAGAACAAACATTCGCTGCCGCTTCGAACAACATAAGTCAAGCAAGTCATACATTCCGAGTTTGTAACCCTAACCCGACACAAGAAAATAATTACTCAAAGTCATGACTTCTAAAATATTAAGGTGAATAATAATACCGATGACCTTTATCTTTGAGATAAAATATGTCAAAAGAAATTCAATTCCACGGGTCAACGTTCATTGAATGAAGCTGTTTTTGTACAATTAATACAGTGAAATGATTATAATTAATTTAAATAAATTTGGGGGTAACTCTAAATTATTATATCATTACTCAGAGATTTCCGACAACTAAAGTTTAGAAGAATGCAATATATTTATGCGCAAACACACGTAATGAACTTGGCTTACAATATGGACAGCCAGTACTTTTCCATCGTAAAATATTTTGACCAATTCTACACAGAACAACCGGTTCCTAAAAGCTGACAATATTTCAACCAATCAAATGCCTTCTTAGATATATCAGTTTTATTGTTTTGGTTGAATAATCTGGAGTTGCTAAGAAAAATACAAAAGGAAAACTTTAGTATTAGCAACAGCAGCAGCAGCAGCAACATTTTGTTTGTTTATTTATTTGTTTGTTCTTATTTATTTAAAACCAGTAGTGTTCCATAACAGAATAGGTGCTCTTGCATTATTGAGAACAGATGAAATTTTCGTCTTTATTTTAGAAGAGTCAGTTGAAAAGGGGAGATAATTCAAACTGTTCCTTTTTTGTTGTAACCATAACCCATTAGGAAAATCCAGAGAATTAGTAAGAAAATAAATTAAGAAAGGGTACTTATGCAGTTTACGGCCCAGACTGAAATAATAACGTTATAATTTAGAAAGAGTCAGTTGAAAGGGGAGATAATTCAAACTGTTCCTTTTTTTTGGGTTGTAACCATAACCCATAAGGAAAATCCAGAGAATTAGTAAAAAAATAAATTTAAAAAGGGTACTTATGCAGTTTACAGACCGGGCTGGAATAATAAAGTTAAAATTTAGAAAAACATTCTTATCATGGGTAGGTGTTAAGAATGTCTTTCTAAATTTTAACTTTATCATTTCTCTTTGGCATCAGATATCATATGCTTCGTCTTTGTCATATTAACCCTGGAGCCGCTCCTTTCAAGCGCTGGATTCAACCTGTTAAATGCTGTACTCACTTCTGTCGCACTGGATACACCGATAACAATGTCATCTGCATACAGAATCTCCCACGGAGCACCATTTTGTGCAAGTTGTTGTCAGCTTGTAAAGGACGATTATAAATAAGAGTGGGCTAAGCACTGATCCCTGGCGCACTCCTACCGTTATTTCTAGGGGTTCAGAGAGCACACCAGCAAAGGTCAAGGGCGTGGTCGATTTGCGGTAGAATCTGGAAAGTACATTCACTAATTGCCCAGGAAAAAGTTTGCGCCTAAGCAAATCGTGGATGGAGTTTCCAAACTCTACTGCAAATGTAAATTATAATTATTTTGGGTAAATCTAATTTAGTCACGTAAATTATTTAGAGTAATATCAGAAAACGTCTAACCCCTGAACAGGGGAAAAATGACGTTAAATGAATAGAAGAAGAAGAAGAAGAAGAAGAAGAAGAAGAAGAAGAAGAAGAAGAAGAAGACGACAAAGAAGAAGAAGAAGAAGAAGAAGAATACGGAGACGAATACGAAGAAGAAGAAGAAGAATAAGAAAAAGAAGAAGACGAAGAAGAAGAAATAGAAGAAGAAGAAGAAGAAGAATACAAAGAAGAAGAATACGAAGAAGAAATAGAAGAATACGAAGAAAAAAAAGAAGAATACGAAGAAGACAAAAAAGAAGAAGAAATAGAAGAAGAAGAAGAAATGGATTTTGGAATTACTCCCAAACAACTTATTGTTACTTAAACTCTGTTTTAGTAACTAGAAAGAAGCAGCATTAAAACAGTACATGCGAAACGCTGAAATGAAAGGTTGGCAGAAAACATAGAGTCACCATTTTTATAAATAGGTTAGCCAAGGATGGGAGGGGGGTAATTCAAGTTTATAACTTTCTAGTTAAAGGATAGGATTATGAACTTGCGTTATTGCTCTTCCTGAGCTAGTCGTGTAGCAGTTACATGAGTGAACTATTTTCTATCGGTCTACGCGACCGGATTATGTAACCATCGCCTTTTCACTGCATGAGATTCATACGCAAACACAGATCGACATGAATCTTCAGTTCCAGAGTGATTCTTAAACAGACACGGTGTAAATCCTGCGTTCAATACCGGGATTAGATTTACTTTGTAATGCGTATCAGTGTCTCTGTGAGCTGGTTTGGCCAATCAGCTCGCAGGGCGCATTGATATCATTAGTTCCCTAAGGGACTACTTGAGCTCTCTTAGGATATTGCAGACGATGAACAGACGGTACCCTGGCACCAGCCAGGAAGAATCGCCTCAGCCTCTATCCTGTAAATAAATCTGCACGCACCTTTAGTTGTGAAGCCATTGTTTATTTCATGAGGAATGGTGACCCCTTTTGCTTATTCTATTTCAGTCAGACACACTGGCTCATACGAGGAATGGTGCACCTGTAGAATAAAAAGACAAGAGTCTCATTCTAACATTTAAAGCAACTCTGCAGGGGATTATGTAGCAGTTACATGAGTAAACTATTTTCTATCGGTCTACGTGACTGGCAGTGAGATGTGATTCGGCTTGGAGATTATGTAACCATCACCTTTTCACTGCACGAAATTCATACGCAATGAATCATCTTGCCGCGAGAACCAGATCACGTGATCAACATGAATCTCTACTTCCCGTCTTTCTCTAAAACAGACAAGATGTGGTCCTGTTCTCTCTACCGAGCCAACGGTAGAGAAATCGAAGAACTCCAGGATAATGTTACTTCGTCTTGTCAACATTCACTCAACCCAATGTATCATCTTTGTTCTGTTCCTGTGTTTCCATTAAATAAATCTGCACACCAATTTAGTTGCGAGACTAATTGTTTATTTCGTGCGGAATGGTTACGGTTCACTTATTCTACTTCAGTCAGACATGGCCTGACTAAATTACTCTTTCAAGTAAGTCGTCAATCTGATTTTCTTCTCGATTTAAACTCAATACTAAAATTGGCTCTCTCGCCTAAACCCTCTTCTTCGACTTGTTTGTAAAGATGGCGACTATATTTTTCCGGACTAGTTTTCATCTCGGCGCTTCACGTGTGCGATGAAACTCGCTATAACTTAGTGTTTCTAATGTTATTTAAAAAAAAAAAAAGAAGTTTTTTTTTCCTAAAGCACGGTTTTAAGTAAAAATAAGTTGTTTCGAGATAATGGGCCAACCCAGTTCACTCTAAATAATTTAGGTGACTGAAAGGTACTTATCCAGATTTGGACCTAACCCTAACCGACGTCACATCGATTTTTAGCTTGGGTCCTAATCTGGATAAGTACCGACTAAGATAAGAATTAAGCTTTAGGTAATGTGTTAGATTAGGACCCACGCTAACTTTGACCCTAAAAGCATAACGACGGGATAAAAGTTAGCGTGGGTCCTATTGTAAATAAGCACCAACCTTTATTCGAATAAACCATCACCAATTTAAAAGGGGTTGCAATTGTTTTGTTACAATTTAAAATTAAAACATTTTCCAAGTTGAATAAACGTTCAGAAAACGAGAACATTTTAGAAACTGAAAAAAATAATTTATTTAGGGCATCTTTTACGAGACTCAGCAGAGTAAAAACGCTAAAAAAACAAATATACAACAAATAAAAGTAACTGTAAGCTGTAAAAGTTAGTTTCAAACTTGCATGTGCTATTTGTTTGTATTTAAAACCCGTTTGAAGTGCTATTTATTAGAAATTTAAGTTCAACACACGGTTTTCGAAGAATTCAAAATGGCCGCTCTACGTAATAATATAGAGGGACTGGCCGGCATTTTCTTTGAGAAACTAGATGTTTTAAAAAACAAGAAAATTTTTTTTAACATCTAATAAAAAGCCATTTATACTACGTAAAAATACAAACAAATTACATAGGTAAGTAGAAAAATGTCTATTCTAGACATAAGTCAACTTTACTTGTTGCAAATTTATGTTTTTAAACTCTTTCTCGTTCTTTTTTTGGACCCCGTTCGCGCCTCTGCTGAGCGTCGTAACATATACCCAGCCCCGATTCCTTATATATAATCGTATCACAGTCAATAGTTTTCTTCCAATGTCCGGCTGGCTTGGTAGGCCGAGAGCAGACTCAAGGCGTTTCCATGTTTAGAAACCCGACAGAGACGGATAGTTGAGCTAGTAAATATATACATTTTTAACAACACACATAAAACCTCTGTCGATTGGTTCACGTGACAAATAATTGACCAATCGCAAGCCTCGTTGTAACTCGTCTCGTCTCAATCTATAATATCAATGGCCGCTTCCAGTATGCATATTCGGATGCTTACATTATTAACGATAGCAATCGTCTTTTTAGGTGAGATGTTTCATTTAAATATCCTGCACGAATGATAAAAATGAATGTATTTTAATTTCTGACTACAGTGAAAAAGAAAATTGAACGACCGAATGCATTTAAAGGCTAAAATACATATATTTTTTAAATTCGTAAATCGAAAAATTCACTGAAACAAAAATTAAAACATTATTATTGTTTTGTACACAGCACCGTTGTGTTTATTGTTTGGTTTGGTTTTATTATTTAATTGGAGAAACAAACACATTTGGTGCTTCTGCAGTTTACGGACCGGGATTTTTTTTTACAGATAGGATTTTCAAATTAAATTCAATTTTTACGGTATCTTTTGTTTATTAAATTGTTAGGTCACCTAATAGGTGAAAGTACAGAATAGTTAATAAAGCCCCCCCCCCCTCTCATGTTAAGAATGGCTTTCTAAATTATAACCTTATTTCAGCATGGTCCGTAAACTGCACAAGTACCCATTTACCTTGCAGATTTTTAAAAACTTAAATATGATATAAAAGTATAGCAAAAATGATAGACATGTCTTTTTATAAAACTTGTTGAATGCATTGAATGACTAAAGGTTGTTGAAACTGAAAAGTTTTATTTATAATTTTATGCGTGTGTGTGTGTGGGGGGAGTAATTCTTATTTCAGTCACCTAAATTATTAAGAGTGAAATGGGGTTCGGTATTTCTCTCAAACAACTTATTTTGAGTTTAACCCATGTTTTAGTTAAAAAAAACAAAAAAAAACATTAAAAACACTAATTTCTAGCTAGTTTCATCGTACACGTCAAATGCCGAAATGAAAACTAGTCCGAAAAAATATAGTCACCATCTTTATAAACCAGTCGAATGTGGCTAAGGGCACATAACTCTAGTCAATGATAGTTTAAAGACAAATCGGTGCTTCTTTACTTTCACGACGACATGTTAGGCCTCTCTTTAAAAAAATAGCTAAAGAAATGTATAAACTTTGTTATGTACTTACGTGGTAGCTGAAAAGAAGACTGTACACCAAAAAACTTAACATAGTATCCCTACCATAGTCTTGGCCTTTTGGCTAAGATCAAAGTGTAGTATCTGTTCCGATGGATACTGCACCCCCATAGACTGGTATTGTCTTGGCCTTCGGGGCTTGATTTACGCCGGTCTATGGGTCTGTCCTGTGCAGTTCTAGGAGGTCCACCCTCCCAGGCTTCGCCTCCTCTCTTTGGGGAGGAGTAAGTTTATTGCTTACTGCCTGAGGCGCCCCTACCGGGGAATGCTGACGAGGCTGCCCAGGCAATTTTTAAACCCCACTTTCCCGACCCGACCTTGGGTCACATCTTACTTGTGGGAGTAAGATAAAAACTGGCCTTGTGCCTAACTCCTGGAGAGGAGTAAATCAATACTATGATAATCCATTTTATAATGCATTATCATAATAGCCCCGTCATCATACAACATCATTATAACAAGGCTAATAAACATCCCTTGGAACAGAAAAAAATGATTAGGCACAGCTGCAAATAACCAGTGGCATTATTTGCGTAGATGACCATGAATCAACTATTCCTGGTTATCTTTGCTTCCACGTTTTTGTGATGTTTTTTTTTTTTCCATTGGCGAAATACAGTCCGCAAGCATGCTAGAAATCGCATTTCAAAGAACTTCTTGCACTGTCGGGAAACATAAAATATGTTACAGTTGCACCATAAAATATGTTACAGTTGCACCATAAAATATGTTACAGTTGCACCATAAAATATGTTACAGCCCAATTTTAGGGGTCAAACAAATCAAGGTTGATTAGTTAAAAACAAAAAATACAGGTTGACATAGGATTATCATAGTAGCCCCGGTTGACGGTATTGTGTGCCCCTAAACCAAAGTAGAACACAAATTTTCGAACGCGGCCCAGTTGGATGAAAGGACCCATAAATCTTATGCTATTAATGGGCAAAATTGAGTTTTAAGAGTCCCGTAACAGTCCTGTCACATTCATGTCACGCACACCTTTTTCAGTGGGTTTTTTTTTTTTTTTTTTTTTGCACATTGACACCCAGACTTAGGGTTAGTGGTAGGGTTAAGGAAAAGCATGTGTTTTTAAGGACTTAAGTTAAAATTAAATTAAAATTTTATTTGATGAAGCTACAGAATTTTTTAATTTTTTTTTATGGAAATCGCTCCAGACAAAGCAGGAAGCCACTTGATGTAAGGAGCTAACAAGAACGAAAGATGATTATCGCAAAGACAGGAGATGCCTATTGGCCTTAGTTTTGAAAAGTTCATGGTTATAGGTAGGAGGAAAACAGTCAGCAAGAAGAGAGTTCCACAAGCCTGCGGTTCATGGAAAGAAGCTACTGGAATAGGAAGCTGTATTACAATGAGGTATCCGCAAGCATGCTAGAAAGAAAGGTTGCTGGAGAAGAAGAGGAAGAAGAAGAAGAACGTAACTTCTCTTCTCTCTTCTCCAGAGTTCTGCAGAATTGATGGAAACCACTAGACCAACAAGTCAAACGAGCTGGAACGAAAGAAGCAGGGAATAGATCACATAATTCTGAAGAACACATGGCATAATACTATTTATAGAAAAGACTGAGACTAGCAACATCACGTCTGTGAGTGAGAGAGAGAGTGTAGAAGAAGAAAGGGTAGGGCCAATCAAATTACAGATACGTTTCAGCACCTCTTCATCTGCGGAGACTTTGCGGCATGTGAAAATTAAAGGAGTGTCTGCATCGACAACCGGCGGCTTCTGGTTGCCCAGTCTCTCTGCGTCGGTGGATAATCTGCATCATGAACGGGTATATAACCTGCCTCTCGGTCAACAACGGTGGCCTACGAATACAGAGGAGAATTGTTTTCGTAGTAATCAGTCTTCTTTTCAGTCAATTAAAAAAATAAACTAATTATTTTTTTTTTTTTTTATATTATGTTTCGGATTTTTGAGATAAGGATTGGTAATTTGGATTATTCGGACTAGCGTTCTCATCTTGGATGGGATGCAAAGACCTGTGGCGTAACGGATATAAGTACTAAGTTATAATCAAATTCTAAGGGACAAGTCTTCTGGAGGTGGAAGGTTCAATCCTCAGTGCGAGCGATACTAAAGAATGCAATTACAAATTACTTAAAACTTTTACCCTGTCATGGCTGATGGAACAAGAACAAGCTACTCCCCTAAAGGGTCCCGTTTGAAATTCCAGAGTTTGACAAGATTCACCTGAAGAAGAGCGGTGGTTACATCAGACGAAACGTTATGAGAATAACATCCAAGATGAGAACAGAAGTCAAAATAATACAAATGTTTTTTGTTTATTTTTTCATCTATTTTTTTTTCATCTATTTTTTTTCATCTATTTTTTTTTCATCTATTTTTTTTTCATCTATTTTTTTTTGTCATCTATTTTTTGTCATCTATTTTTTTGTCATCTATTTTTTTTGTCATCTATTTTTTTGTCATCTATTTTTTTTGTCATCTATTTTTTTTGTCATCCATTTTTTTCATCCATTTTTTTTTCATCTATTTTTGTTTGTCATCCATTTTTTTTCATCTATTTTTTTTCATCTATTTTTTTGTCATCTATTTTTTTGTCATCTATTTTTTTTTCCCTCTATTTTTTTTTTCCTCTATTTTTTTTCATCCATTTTTTTCATCTATTTTTGTTTGTCATCCATTTTTTTTCATCTATTTTTTGTCATCTATTTTTTATGTCATCTATTTTTTTGTCATCTATTTTTTAAGTATCATATTTTAAGTAAAAGTAAGTTTTAGTGTAGTGTCTGTATGTTTCTCTTGTTTAGGGGATTGTGTATATATATGTGCGCGCGCGCATATATGTCGAGAGGGGAGGGTAACAGCATCAGTTAATCCCCATTTACTTTAAAATACGAAAAACAAGTCTGAAAAGGACGCACCTGAAGAAGGTTGGAGGTTACATCGGCCGAAACGTTGTGAGAATAACATCCAAGATGAGAACAGTAGTCCGAATAATCCAAATAATCCCAATTTTTTTTTTTTTTGATATTCTATTTTTTGTTTTGTTTTCCGTTTTTTAAAATCGAGAAGACGAAGATATGATTGTGAATGCTTCAATACTCGTTAATTACTTCGGCAATTGCCTTTTCATTCCTTTACCGTTGCGGGAAGCTCATTTTATTTATTGACACTTGATTGTATAACTCGTCCGGATAATCCGCATTCAATAAGCTTCTTAAACACTTTATTCTGGATGTTAATCCGTTAATCCCTTTCCCATAAATGAGTGCAGGCTTTAATTAAAAAGTGTTCTCGTTTTACAAATGTTGTCGGAGTAGGGTGTGGATGTAATTGTCCCAATGGATATCGTCACAGCCTATGAAACTGGTGATGCCGGGTTCAAATCCCATTGGATCTATTAATAGCTATCCCAAACCAAAATTTTATTTTTATTAGGAGCTATCCCAAACCAAAATTTTATTTATTTTCATTAGTAGCTATCCCAAACCAAAATTTTATTTATTTTCATTAGTAGCTATCCCAAACCAAAATTTTATTTATTTTCATTAGTAGCTATCCCAAACCAAAATTTTATTTTCATTAGTAACTATCCCAAGATCAAAATGTTATTTTTATTAGTAGCTATCCCAAGACCAAAATGTTATTTTTATTAGTAGCTATCCCAAGATCAAAATGTTATTTTTATTAGTAGCTATCCCAAACCAAAATTTTATTTTTATTAGTAGCTATCCCAAGACCAAAATGTTATTTTCATTAGTAGCTATCCCAAGACCAAAATGTTATTTTCATTAGTAGCTATCCCAAGACCAAAATGTTATTTTCATTAGTAGCTATCCCAAGACCAAAATGTTATTTTCATTAGTAGCTATCCCAAGACCAAAATGTTATTTTTATTAGTAGCTATCCCAAACCAAAATTTTATTTATTTTCATAAGTAACTATCCCAAACCAAAATTTTATTTTTATTAGTAGCTATCCCAAGACCAAAATGTTATTTTCATTAGTAGCTATCCCAAGACCAAAATGTTATTTTTATTAGTAGCTATCCCAAACCAAAATTTTATTTATTTTCATAAGTAACTATCCCAAACCAAAATTTTATTTATTTTCATTAGTAGCTATCCCAAGCCAAAATGTTATTTATTTTCATTAGTAGCTATCCCAAACTAAAATTTTATTTATTTTCATTAGTAGCTATCCCAAACCAAAATTTTTATTTATTTTCATTAGTAGCTATCCCAAACCAAAATTGTATTTTCATTATATCTAAAAACCTTTAATGTGGGTACATAGGCAAAATATAAACACTGGTACCAAATTTGTTTAATATACTTATTTTATTTATTTAACGAGCAGGGCTACCCGGCGTTGTCCGGGGCAAAAGTGTAACATATTTCTATTAAAACTTTTATCTCTCTCTTCCTCTTTCTTCCTTTCCCTACCTCTTTCTTCTCTGCCCAGCCCAGCCCAGCCCATTCCTCTCTCGGTACATACACTTTTTATAGATTACTCGAGTCGGCATAAGGGAAATAATGAAAAAAAAAATCAGAGTTACTTCCCTTTTGTTATTACATAAAAATGACAACAAAAATCATTCCCCCCCCCCCCCCCCCCCTGACGAAATCGGCGGCAGTTTAGGGTCAAAGAACGGGTATTTTTTCTAAATTTTAGATATTCTCCATTCCGGGCAATGCTAATTAAGAAAATACCAACTTTGTGGGTGTTTCTTTGGTAGTTTTTGACTTTTAGCTGGGCACACACAACCACACACACACACAACTACACACACACACACAACCACACACACTCATGAGACTACATACCTTCGCCTGACAACGTAAGGATGGGCCAAAGTCTTATCTGGGCTTTACTTCTCCATATTGTATGAAGTATTACCAAAGTTATGCCATGGAAATGTTGAAAACTGAAATACTATTAATCTGATCAGGTTCAAATTTTGCATAGTGGTTACTGTTATCAAAGCACATCGGCGCCATACATCAAATTTGGGAAATCAGAAATTGAAATTCTGTCAAAATTTCGACCCTGATCGAACTTTTCAAGGTCAAGGGCAAATTAATATAAGATGTGGAACCTCATTGGCTACAATATGGGCCAAGTAGCGAGTCTCTATGATAGAACAGACAAAAGCGGTCCGAAGAAAAGAAGCTATTAGAATAGAAAAGTCCTCTGGCATCTGGGAACCTCTATAGTGAAGGGGTGGGATTTTGCTGCTAATCAGGTTGGTTGGATGTATTTACGTTGAGGGGGTACAAGTGCAGTAAGTTTGTCGGGGCACGTTCCATGGAAGTACTTGTAAAACCATCACAGGGATGCAACATTGTGGCGATGGGACAGGGGCTGGAGCTTGGTAGACAGTGCGGGACCTATTAGATTAGAGAGTCTTTTTTGCACCTTGTTCAAGAGGGAGAGACTAGTGGTTGGTGCACCAGCCCAGATTTGGCAACAAACCCTAAAACGGTTGATATGCCGTAAAGCAGTCACCAATAAAAGCATTATTTACAATATCGTGTTTCAGCATTAAGCCCCTCCCCCTCCCCCTACCCCCCCCCCCCCAAAGAAAAAATAGGTGATATTCTGTAAAATAAACTAAAGCAATCAATGAATGTGTGGAACCCCTATTACAACAACAGCAACAATAGCGCCAAAGAAACGATCTCTGAAGTAATTGATGTTTATTTGGTTGGAATACTTAATATTGATTGGATCCAAATACTCGATCTCGATTGGTTGCCTATATTAAATGTCAACCAATCAGAAAGAGTCACCTCCTGGAGCCGGGCACCTGTTCACATTATTTATATAAGCGAGAACCTAAGCGCTGTCGCCAATGAAAGACACAACTTGCCCAGCAAACTTATGGGTGCTTGTGCAGATGAGCGGCCGTACGAACAATATTATGTACTTATTCAGTGTTATTTTCTTACTCACTGTAGAAAAAAAGTAGAAAAAATTATCCACTAAAACTTTAATTACAAGTATTTTTCCATTTTTCGTCTCATAACAGCGATTCGTTCAATAAGCGTCCATCTTTTTTCTTAAAAATAATTCAAGGTACCCAGTGAGAATATGAACATTTCATTTTATTGGAATAAATTAATTTAATTTCGTTTATTTACTTTCATTTTGTTTTATTGGAATAAATTAAATTTTTATATATGTAGTTGTTTTTTAGTTTTTTTAAAATTGCGTAATTATATCTCCCTTGCGAATTATCTGCTCTTGAATTATTTTTAAGAAAAAAGATGGACGCTTACCGAACGAATCGCTGTTATGATACGAAGAATGAAAAAATACTTGTAATTAAAGTTCTAGTGGATAATTTTTTCTACTTTTTTGTACAGTAAGAAAATAACACTGACTAAGTACATAATACTGTTTTATAAAAAATAATTTTTTCGTACGGCCACTCATCTGCACAAGCACCAACTTATGCCATTCACAACAAGGTATTACTAACTACTACACATACTCTTGGCAGGCAAACAAACTCTAGCTGTAGCCCCTTGCTACTGGCATCTTGGCGAACAACACAAGTCACAGTCATGAATTTCTAAATATAGCGACGGCTTGTCAGTCTTTGATTCAGATATAATAACTGTACTTGTGGACAGCCATTTTTGTTCAGTAGTGAAAGTTTTCGTTTTTTTTAAATTATTTTTACCAAATTATTAATTTTTTTAGTATCATTTAAACTTTTAAAATCTTAATTTAAAAATTAAATAGGATTTTAAAAGTTAAATTTTATTGTTACAGTATCGTCGGGTCATTTTGGTCAAATCTGTGTTGATTAGCCAATCAAAACACTTGAAATATGAATTAATACCAGTGAATCGGCAAATTTGTTCTAGAGATTAATGAGTGACAAGAAGAGGTTTCTCATTGTAAGAGTAAAAGCTCCTCCTTCGTTCTCTGAAATATAAAACAAAATTAAAATATTGATCTGGATATAGTATATAACCGATAAAATTGATTCGAAATATATATCTATTTTAAGAACATGGCCCAATGTTCTTCATAAATAACTGGCAAACACAGAAATAGGCTGGCTTTACTTTATATATGAAAGTAGGAATTCAGAAGTCTATGACTAGACTCCAAACATTAACCAAAAAAAACCCCAGTTCGGTTCAATTCCTGTAGAAGCACAAAAACCCTCTGTGTAATTTTGAGCTCCAATCAACGAAAAAAATAATTCGGCTCACCGCAGAATCTCACTCGACACTCCCTTCCCCTTCTCCTGATTTTCTTCTCTTTTTATTAGCAGATTTTCTTTAAGTTGATTCCGCTTAACCAATCAAAAAAAACATAATCCACTAGCTGACTATTTGTCGTCAAGGCGAATCCACGTATTATTGTGCAGCAACCAGTAAATTTGTTACTTCGAGGTTGCGAGTTCAATCCTCACTAGAAAACTAGTAAGCCAAAACTTATTTCCCTTTCCATCTGCAAGCCAGGTAAAGGCGGACCCTCTTACTGCAGGGATGAAGTAAGTCCGGGTCATCTCCACCGCTCGATTCTGGCTCAAGATCATCAATTCCGCCACAATATATATATATATATATATATATAGAAATAGACTGACTTTTCTTTATATATAAGATATTGCTGGTAATAAATTTCAATATTTAGTATATAACGGAAGACCAACAGAAACCTGGCTTGAGTACATACGAAGTGATTTGACTGGTATTAACCCTGTGGATCGGACCGCATGAAGAGCAGGTGTGAGACGTTGCCCACCACGGAGTCCGGGGCACTCGCAGCACCTTAAATACCAAAACCAGATGATGAGGATTGTTGTCATTTATGGTCTACCTCACAGCCAGCCTACTTGAAGATCATGGGCCGTTTTATCACTGGACATAAAAACTACTTACTAACAAGGTGGGTTCATCATTTGAAATGATCATAACTTTTATAAAGTCTCAAGTGGCTCACAATCACCGCATGGAAGTTCGTATCCAAGAAGACATTAGTATTATTATTATTATTATTTCAAACAGCCAGCTGATTTCTTGGGTGGTCTCTCTTCTCTTTAGCTAAATATTTCTCCCATTGCAGGCCTGCTGTCGGTAACATGCAGCTATGCACGCCACTAAACATGCAGCATTGCACGTGTTTGCATTTTGTCTGCAAGAAGTGTACGACATTTGCAGCACCTTAAATACCAAAACCTGATGACGATGATCGTAGTTAGAAAGGTTTTAGACTAGAATCTTAAAATGAGCTGTTCCAAACCAAAATTTTTGTCAAGCGTCGGATTCTGCTGCAACGCCCTGTATATATAAGGAGGCTTTCCTGATACTGAACCATTTTATTTATTTAAATTTTTTTTTTTTTTTTTTTTTTTTTCTTCAGCTTCAGTCCCAGGTATTTTGTCCGATGTTCCCGCAGAGACAACTGAAACGGAACCAGACAAACCCCAACTCCAGAAAGAACAGTTGAAAGAAGTCGAAGTGGAAGAGGAAAACACGTCCCCTCTCAGCCCGAATTGGCACGAGGATATCGTCTCTTCCATTACGTCTGGTATAAAATATGTGTTTACCATTTTCATGTCGGAATTGCAGAAGGAGATCGACTTGTATTCTTTCAAGGAGGAGGTAAATGACAACGGCACGGAAAGTCTCAAGAACAACGAGACCGCCGTCACTGTGAAAGAGGATCTCCCGTTGAACGAGACCCATATATCGAACGCCACCTTAGAAGCTAGTCCTTCGAATGAGACGGATAAAAATGAGACTTCCGTTAAGAAACCTCGATTTCACTGTGCTGGCAAAAATATAACGGAAAACACGACTGGCACCGTCCAAATGGTAAATGGCACGACCCTTCTACAGAGGTTGGCATTTGAGAATAACGCCAGTGGTTCAGAATGTATACTGGTCTTCTTTTATGCCCCCTGGTGCCACTTTAGCGCCCTGGCTGCGTCGAGCTATAACACATTAGGAAGGGCCTTTCCACAACTGGATATAATGGCTGTTGATGCTGTACAATTCAGCAGGTAAGAATCAAGTTTTATTTTTTTTGTCTTTTGCATTCACACACACACGCACACGCACACACACACACACACACACACACATTCACACACATTCACACACATACACACACACACACACACACACACATAATATATCATTCCACAAAAAAAAAATATATATATGATAAAGAGAATATTTTTTTTATAAAATATTTAGAAAACCTTCACAACGCAAATTATTTGTTTTTAAAAATAAATTATTTATTTACCTTAAAAACATTTAAAAAATTTTTTTTATTTTAAACTTGAGTACTTTTGGTAATAATATTTACCATCTTCAGAAGAATAAGCGTATTTTTTTTCTTTTTTTTTTCTTATTTTTTTTCTTCATTTTTTTTTTCCCCTCCTGACTGAGACAAAGACAAGCCTATCGCAGTAAGGTTGAAATTCTTTTCAGGAGGAAAAAAAAATGAAGAAAAAAAATAAGAAAAAAAAATATGCTTATTCTTCTGAAGATGGTAAATATTATTACCGAAAGTACTCAAGTTAAAAAAAAAACTAAAAAAAAAAAAAAAAAATGTTTTTAAAGTAAATAAATAATTTATTTTTAAAAACAAATAATTTGCGTTGTGAAGGTTTTCTAAATATTTTATGAAAAAAATATTCTCTTTATCATTGCCATATCACCAACGCTTCTAATGTGTGACTTTTCATAATATATATATATATATTTTTATATAAATATATGTAACTTCGTCAGTGGGTTCAAATATAAAATATTCAGAAAAGAATAAAAATAAAATAAATAAGTAATTAAAATAATTAAAAAAAAACAGAAAAAACAATCAGTTATAGTTTTATTACATTTGCTGCGGATATTAATATTTACTGCGTTATAAGCAATATTGCCATCCACACGTTTTTTGAGATTTGAAACACCCACCATTTGACAGAGGTATTCCTCAAAATATATTATGGAACACGGTCACACTGATTACATCAGTGTTGAAATCTTGCCTAGTCAAGTAAGATTTGCTATATAAGTAAAAAAACTTATTAAAAAAATTATTTTTTTTAAATATATAAACTAAAATCACTTGTTTTTGTCTTACTTCTCAACGCAACATATTTCCATTTCTTGCATTGTGATAGCATTCTAATACTCCTTTATATATATATATATATATATATATATATATATATATATATATATATATATATATATAAAGCCCCCTTTACTAAAGGCCGGGCACTCTGAGTGAGTTTAATAACAAGCAGTACTAATAGCTTCATTGCGAGTTCCAACACAGTTTGTTGTTGTAGATTACTATTCGCTGCTCGTTGTAAAATACCCGCCGACTCGGTATTTACAAAGTTAAATTCCTCCTTAATTATTAGCTAATTTGCAGTGGCCAACGGGGGAACGCTCTTGACTGCGAATCAGTGGCGATTTGTGATCGGAGTTTGAGCCCGCCGACCGTCGTGAAATTAACTTCCTGCACTGAAGATTGCGTAAGCATGAAACATCGATGTCTGTAGGTAATAAATAATTAATATTTATTCATAAATATTATTATTTATATATATATATATATATATATATATATATATATATATATACACTAGAGGAATACACGTTCCCGTATGGGTAAAATTAATTTCCCAAATAGTTTTGCACCACTGACAGACAGACCAAGCCACTTATTGAGAGACGTGGGCGCATCTGAAAAGTTATAAAGAGATATAAGATAAAAAAAAAAAATGTCCATACGATCAATAACAATTAATGATTCAATGAATGCAAGGATGGCAACGCAAAATCTCATATTTAATTCAAAACATGTTGGTCTCATCAATGGACATTGGTTTTTTAGCAGCATATGATGCTGATGATGATGATCATCATCATCAGCATCATCATCTTCAGTTTAACATTCGTTTTACATGCTGGTATACGTTGGACCGCTTTTAGAAATATATTTTAGTAACATATGAATTTAATGGACTTAGATATGAATTTAATGGATTTAGAGATGAATTTAATGGACTTAGATATGAATTTAATGGACTTAGATATGAATTTAATGGATTTTGAGATGGATTCAATGGACTTAGATATGGATTCAATGGACTTAGATATGAATTTAATGGACTTAGATATGAATTTAATGGACTTAGATATGAATTTAATGGATTTAGATATGAATTTAATGGATTTAGATATGAATTTAATGGACTTAGATATGAATTTAATGGCATTACATTTAGTAACATATTTGTTTTAACGTCTGTTTTACATGTTGGCATGTGTTGGACGGCGTTTAGAAATCGACTTCCAAACTCACCTACCTCTTGCCAAGTCTTTATTTATTCCTATTTTCTCTCAAATCCATGCTAATCACTTCATCCCACGTTTTCGTTGGACTTTCTCTGCCAATGACCCTGCTACCTCAACTGTTCTACATCTACTAATTCAAAAACTCTGGTGACATTAGATCGTCGATCACGCGTTTCTCTCTCTGATGTCACTTCGTAGTTGAATCCGGAATCTTTCGATTCTTTTCTGGCCATTTTATAACATCCTCGTGTTGACGCTGAGGAAGTCAGAAATATCCTTATTTCTCCTTCTGGTGCAGATTGAACAAATATAGAGGTTCAAAATAGTCCATAATCGATTATTATGCAAAAACAGGGTGGAAATATGTTCATGCCTTCATGAAGACGAGACTGACCATGAAAGTAAAAATGCATAAAATTACCAATCGGAAATTGTGGACAAATGTCGTCCGCACCCGGTATATAAAGAAACCAGCTTTTCTGTTAAACAATACAAATAAACGAGAATCCTGTTATTTAATCATTGAGCATAACAGACCAATCAATTATTTTTTATGGAAATCGCTCCAGACAAGGCATGAAGCCACTTGATGTAAAGAGTTAAGAAAAAAAAATAAATAGAACTTCAAGGTCAAAAACCAGATAACGAGAAGTGTTAGATAGATTCCGACCCAGAAAACAGCAATTCTTCTCCCTTTGTCAGAAACATCGCTCATGGAATGTGATGACTAAATGACAAAATAAGGGAAGCGAAAGTTACGAGGCTGCCGAAAGTAAACCCAAGGTCCACTTTCTACTCTCCTTCTTACTATTTAAAACTTTAGCATGACAAAGGAAGAGTCTATCAGGCATGATTGTAAAAATGATTGAAAAAAGAAAACTGAATGTAAAAATGATTGAAAAAAAAACTGAATGTAAAAATGATTGAAAAAAAACTGAATGTAAAAATGATTGAAAAAAAAACTGAATGTAAAAATGATTGAAAAAAAACTGAATGTAAAAATGATTGAAAAAAAACTGAATGTAAAAATGATTGAAAAGAAAACTGAATGTAAAAATGATTGAAAAGAAAACTGAATGTAAAAATGATTGAAAAGAAAACTGAATGTAAAAATGATTGAAAAGAAAACTAAATGTAAAAATGATTGAAAAGAAAACTAAATGTAAAAATGATTGAAAAGAAATCTGAATGTGAAAATGATTGAAAAAAAAACTGAATGTAAAAATGATTGAAAAAAAACTGAATGTAAAAATGATTGAAAAAAAACTGAATGTAAAAATGATTGAAAAAAAACTGAATGTAAAAATGATTGAAAAAAAACTGAATGTAAAAATGATTGAAAAAAAAAACTGAATGTAAAAATGATTGAAAAAAAACTGAATGTAAAAATGATTGAAAAAAAAACTGAATGTAAATATGATTGAAAAAAACTGAATGTAAAAATGATTGAAAAAAAAACTGAATGTAAAAATGATTGAAAAAAAAACTGCATGTAAAAATGATTGAAAAAAAAACTGAATGTAAAAATGATTGAAAAAAACTGAATGTAAAGATGATTGAAAAAAAACTGAATGTAAAAATGATTGAAAAAAAAACTGAATGTAAAAATGATTGAAAAAAACTGAATGTAAAAATGATTGAAAAAAAAACTAAATGTAAAAATGATTGAAAAAAAAACTAAATGTAAAAATGATTGAAAAAAAAAAATGAATGTAAAAATGATTGAAAAAAAAAATGAATGTAAAAATGATTGAAAAAAAAACTGAATGTAAAAATGATTGAAAAAAAAACTGAATGTAAAAATGATTGAAAAAAAAACAATGTAAAAATGATTGAAAAAAAAACTGAATGTAAAAATGATTGAAAAAAAACTGAATGTAAAAATGATTGAAAAAAAAACTGAATGTAAAAATGATTGAAAAAAAAACAATGTAAAAATGATTGAAAAAAAAAACTGAATGTAAATATGGCTTCACAACTTCTCTAAAGCAACTTTTGTAGAAAGTTTTTTTTTCAAAAATGAAACTACCGTCAGGTTATTTTTTCTTGCAAACAAATATCGTGCTCTATAGTGTCTGTAGATTTGCTTATGATACCCCAAATAAAGTTGTCTTCAAAACAAATTCTCTTTTTTTAACTTTTTACTTTGATAAATTAATTTTATTCAACAGTTACTTTCATTTTGTAACCTGATGTGTTAGCCATGGCTCTCTGCATACTTCTCCACCTTCGGTTCACCGGCGCTACCAGATCAGGCTGTCTGAAGATATCAGCTTCCTGGTCCAAAATGCACGAAACATTGATGTTTTATTGTTTTTTTTTACTCCTTGCAAAACTCAATCATGTTCTGCAAAATCCAAAACAAAAAACAACAATTTTCCTCCCTTCCCCCTTTCTCTCCCCCATTCCTCCTCTCTCTCCCTTTCCCCTCCCCTCCCATTTTTTCTCTCCCTCCCTTCCACCTTTTCACTCAACCAAACACCATGAATCAATACTTTAACATATAAAGAACTTGAAGAATAAAAACTTTTACCAAAATGACCGGATTCGGCTTTCAATAACCCGTAAAAGGGTTGATATGCCGTAAGACAAAACAACCAAACCAAATACCATGAATCAATACTTTAGCATATAAAGAACTTGAAGCATAAAAACTTTTACCAAAATGACCAGATTCGGCTTAAATAACCCGTAAAGGATTGATATGCCGTAAAACAACCAAACCAAACCAAACCAAACCACCTTCGGTTAATGGAAAAATTGTCTCATCTGTGCTGCCAAGAAAAGTTTGGGACCACTGAGCTAGAATATCACATACAAACATTACGTTTAATACCAGCAAAAAAGCTACGTAAGCGGCTTCAACTTTTGTCCTGTATTTCCATTTGTTGAATATCGGTTTGGGTGTACCGGAAATGTCATCTGGTAGGAATAAAACGTATTTGACACAGACACACACCTGGCTGGAAGAAACAAAACGCGGTTGATTGACGCAGAAAAAACAAAAATAAAACGGAAATAAAATATTTGTTCATTGATTCAAAACCACTTGCAAAGGTTATCAGTAACAAGTTAACCTGGAGACGGGGATACCCCGTTGTTCATAAACATCTTAGAGACGTGGCTACATTTACATCAAAGGCGAAATCCCAATGGTGGATGCGTGGTTGTTATAAATTTATATAAACTAACACAAAATTGAGATCGAGAATCGACTGATGATCGAGTTGGAGAAAACCACTTCCGTCAATTCTCGTGCACCTCACTCATCCCACTCGTTCACCGACAAAAGTATTACAAAGAAAACAAACTAAACAACATTTTTCTCCCAACAAATCTAAATAAAATCTTTGAATACCTAAAAGAAGCCAATATCTACAACAAAATTTAACCACTTTCTCCCTACTCATGCCCCTCATCCTCATTCTCATTCATAAACGCATACACAAACTCTAAAATGAAAACAAACTGAACACTCTTATACTATAAAATAACTCTCAACATATCCTTGTGGACAATTCTCCCCCCAATAAAAAAAAAAAAAAAAAAAAAAATGAACAAACATTTTCCGGCATTAAATAACCAAGAAGTTGATATGCCATAAAAGCCAATCAATCAATCAATCAATCAATCAATAATGTAATGTCTTGATGAATAGTGGCGCTTAGACCCAACACACCCATCTCAAAAACCAGGTTGATGCGGTCTCTGATCATGTCCATATTTCTGCTCTGATTTTATGGACGCCAACACATCACCCACTCCCATCTCCTCAAAGGGGAAGAACCCCCTTACTGCATACCCTGTCAGGAACCATATACTGTAAAACACATACTATCAAACTGCGTGGACCTGAAACGGATCCGACAAAAATATTACAAAGAAAACAAACTAAACAACATTTTTCTCCCAACAAACCTAAATAAAATCTTTGAATACCTAAAAGAAGTCAATATCTACAACAAAATGTAACCACTTTCTCCCTACTCATGCCCATCATCCTCATTCTCAAACATAAACACATATACAAACTCTAAAATGAAAACAAACTAAACAACATTTTTCTCCCAACAAACCTAAATAAAATATTTGAATACCTAAAAGAAGTCAATATCTACAACAAAATTTAACCACTTTCTCCCTACTCATGCCCATCATCCTCATTCTCAAACATAAGCACATATACAAACTCTAAAATGAAAACAAACTAAACAACATTTTTCTCCCAACAAACCTAAATAAAATCTTTGAATACCTAAAAGAAGTCAATATCTACAACAAAATTTAACCACTTTCTCCCTACTCATGCCCCTCATCCTCATTCTCAAACATAAACACATATACAAACTCTAAAATGAAAACAAACTAAACAACATTTTTCTCCCAACAAACCTAAATAAAATCTTTGAATACCTAAAAGAAGTCAATATCTACAACAAAATTTAACCACTTTCTCCCTACTCATGCCCATCATCCTCATTCTCAAACATAAGCACATATACAAACTCTAAAATGAAAACAAACTAAACAACATTTTTCTCCCAACAAACCTAAATAAAATCTTTGAATACCTAAAAGAAGTCAATATCTACAACAAAATTTAACCACTTTCTCCCTACTCATGCCCCTCATCCTCATTCTCAAACATAAACACATATACAAACTCTAAAATGAAAACAAACTAAACAACATTTTTCTCCCAACAAACCTAAATAAAATCTTTGAATACCTAAAAGAAGTCAATATCTACAACAAAATTTAACCACTTTCTCCCTACTCATGCCCCTCATCCTCATTCTCAAACATAAACACATATACAAACTCTAAAATGAAAACAAACTAAACAACATTTTTCTCCCAACAAACCTAAATAAAATCTTTGAATACCTAAAAGAAGTCAATATCTACAACAAAATTTAACCACTTTCTCCCTACTCATGCCCCTCATCCTCATTCTCAAACATAAACACATATACAAACTCTAAAATGAAAACAAACTAAACAACATTTTTCTCCCAACAAACCTAAATAAAATCTTTGAATACCTAAAAGAAGTCAATATCTACAACAAAATTTAACCACTTTCTCCCTACTCATGCCCCTCATCCTCATTCTCAAACATAAACACATATACAAACTCTAAAATGAAAACAAACTAAACAACATTTTTCTCCCAACAAACCTAAATAAAATCTTTGAATACCTAAAAGAAGTCAATATCTACAACAAAATTTAACCACTTTCTCCCTACTCATGCCCCTCATCCTCATTCTCAAACATAAACACATATACAAACTCTAAAATGAAAACAAACTAAACAACATTTTTCTCCCAACAAACCTAAATAAAATCTTTGAATACCTAAAAGAAGTCAATATCTACAACAAAATTTAACCACTTTCTCCCTACTCATGCCCCTCATCCTCATTCTCAAACATAAACACATATACAAACTCTAAAATGAAAACAAACTAAACAACATTTTTCTCCCAACAAACCTAAATAAAATCTTTGAATACCTAAAAGAAGTCAATATCTACAACAAAATTTAACCACTTTCTCCCTACTCATGCCCCTCATCCTCATTCTCAAACATAAACACATATACAAACTCTAAAATGAAAACAAACTAAACAACATTTTTCTCCCAACAAACATAAATAAAATCTTTGAATACCTAAAAGAAGTCAATATCTACAACAAAATTTAACCACTTTCTCCCTACTCATGCCCCTCATCCTCATTCTCAAACATAAACACATATACAAACTCTAAAATGAAAACAAACTAAACAACATTTTTCTCCCAACAAACCTAAATAAAATCTTTGAATACCTAAAAGAAGTCAATATCTACAACAAAATTTAACCACTTTCTCCCTACTCATGCCCCTCATCCTCATTCTCAAACATAAACACATATACAAACTCTAAAATGAAAACAAACTAAACAACATTTTTCTCCCAACAAACCTAAATAAAATCTTTGAATACCTAAAAGAAGTCAATATCTACAACAAAATTTAACCACTTTCTCCCTACTCATGCCCCTCATCCTCATTCTCAAACATAAACACATATACAAACTCTAAAATGAAAACAAACTAAACAACATTTTTCTCCCAACAAACCTAAATAAAATCTTTGAATACCTAAAAGAAGTCAATATCTACAACAAAATTTAACCACTTTCTCCCTACTCATGCCCCTCATCCTCATTCTCAAACATAAACACATATACAAACTCTAAAATGAAAACAAACTAAACAACATTTTTCTCCCAACAAACCTAAATAAAATCTTTGAATACCTAAAAGAAGTCAATATCTACAACAAAATTTAACCACTTTCTCCCTACTCATGCCCCTCATCCTCATTCTCAAACATAAACACATATACAAACTCTAAAATGAAAACAAACTAAACAACATTTTTCTCCCAACAAACCTAAATAAAATCTTTGAATACCTAAAAGAAGTCAATATCTACAACAAAATTTAACCACTTTCTCCCTACTCATGCCCCTCATCCTCATTCTCAAACATAAACACATATACAAACTCTAAAATGAAAACAAACTAAACAACATTTTTCTCCCAACAAACCTAAATAAAATCTTTGAATACCTAAAAGAAGTCAATATCTACAACAAAATTTAACCACTTTCTCCCTACTCATGCCCCTCATCCTCATTCTCAAACATAAACACATATACAAACTCTAAAATGAAAACAAACTAAACAACATTTTTCTCCCAACAAACCTAAATAAAATCTTTGAATACCTAAAAGAAGTCAATATCTACAACAAAATTTAACCACTTTCTCCCTACTCATGCCCCTCATCCTCATTCTCAAACATAAACACATATACAAACTCTAAAATGAAAACAAACTAAACAACATTTTTCTCCCAACAAACCTAAATAAAATCTTTGAATACCTAAAAGAAGTCAATATCTACAACAAAATTTAACCACTTTCTCCCTACTCATGCCCATCATCCTCATTCTCAAACATAAACACATATACAAACTCTAAAATGAAAACAAACTAAACAACATTTTTCTCCCAACAAACCTAAATAAAATCTTTGAATACCTAAAAGAAGTCAATATCTACAACAAAATTTAACCACTTTCTCCCTACTCATGCCCCTCATCCTCATTCTCAAACATAAACACATATACAAACTCTAAAATGAAAACAAACTAAACAACATTTTTCTCCCAACAAACCTAAATAAAATCTTTGAATACCTAAAAGAAGTCAATATCTACAACAAAATTTAACCACTTTCTCCCTACTCATGCCCCTCATCCTCATTCTCAAACATAAACACATATACAAACTCTAAAATGAAAACAAACTAAACAACATTTTTCTCCCAACAAACCTAAATAAAATCTTTGAATACCTAAAAGAAGTCAATATCTACAACAAAATTTAACCACTTTCTCCCTACTCATGCCCCTCATCCTCATTCTCAAACATAAACACATATACAAACTCTAAAATGAAAACAAACTAAACAACATTTTTCTCCCAACAAACCTAAATAAAATCTTTGAATACCTAAAAGAAGTCAATATCTACAACAAAATTTAACCACTTTCTCCCTACTCATGCCCCTCATCCTCATTCTCAAACATAAACACATATACAAACTCTAAAATGAAAACAAACTAAACAACATTTTTCTCCCAACAAACCTAAATAAAATCTTTGAATACCTAAAAGAAGTCAATATCTACAACAAAATTTAACCACTTTCTCCCTACTCATGCCCCTCATCCTCATTCTCAAACATAAACACATATACAAACTCTAAAATGAAAACAAACTAAACAACATTTTTCTCCCAACAAACCTAAATAAAATCTTTGAATACCTAAAAGAAGTCAATATCTACAACAAAATTTAACCACTTTCTCCCTACTCATGCCCCTCATCCTCATTCTCAAACATAAACACATATACAAACTCTAAAATGAAAACAAACTAAACAACATTTTTCTCCCAACAAACCTAAATAAAATCTTTGAATACCTAAAAGAAGTCAATATCTACAACAAAATTTAACCACTTTCTCCCTACTCATGCCCCTCATCCTCATTCTCAAACATAAACACATATACAAACTCTAAAATGAAAACAAACTAAACAACATTTTTCTCCCAACAAACCTAAATAAAATCTTTGAATACCTAAAAGAAGTCAATATCTACAACAAAATTTAACCACTTTCTCCCTACTCATGCCCCTCATCCTCATTCTCAAACATAAACACATATACAAACTCTAAAATGAAAACAAACTAAACAACATTTTTCTCCCAACAAACCTAAATAAAATCTTTGAATACCTAAAAGAAGTCAATATCTACAACAAAATTTAACCACTTTCTCCCTACTCATGCCCCTCATCCTCATTCTCAAACATAAACACATATACAAACTCTAAAATGAAAACAAACTAAACAACATTTTTCTCCCAACAAACCTAAATAAAATCTTTGAATACCTAAAAGAAGTCAATATCTACAACAAAATTTAACCACTTTCTCCCTACTCATGCCCCTCATCCTCATTCTCAAACATAAACACATATACAAACTCTAAAATGAAAACAAACTAAACAACATTTTTCTCCCAACAAACCTAAATAAAATCTTTGAATACCTAAAAGAAGTCAATATCTACAACAAAATTTAACCACTTTCTCCCTACTCATGCCCCTCATCCTCATTCTCAAACATAAACACATATACAAACTCTAAAATGAAAACAAACTAAACAACATTTTTCTCCCAACAAACCTAAATAAAATCTTTGAATACCTAAAAGAAGTCAATATCTACAACAAAATTTAACCACTTTCTCCCTACTCATGCCCCTCATCCTCATTCTCAAACATAAACACATATACAAACTCTAAAATGAAAACAAACTAAACAACATTTTTCTCCCAACAAACCTAAATAAAATCTTTGAATACCTAAAAGAAGTCAATATCTACAACAAAATTTAACCACTTTCTCCCTACTCATGCCCCTCATCCTCATTCTCAAACATAAACACATATACAAACTCTAAAATGAAAACAAACTAAACAACATTTTTCTCCCAACAAACCTAAATAAAATCTTTGAATACCTAAAAGAAGTCAATATCTACAACAAAATTTAACCACTTTCTCCCTACTCATGCCCATCATCCTCATTCTCAAACATAAACACATATACAAACTCTAAAATGAAAACAAACTAAACAACATTTTTCTCCCAACAAACCTAAATAAAATCTTTGAATACCTAAAAGAAGTCAATATCTACAACAAAATTTAACCACTTTCTCCCTACTCATGCCCCTCATCCTCATTCTCAAACATAAACACATATACAAACTCTAAAATGAAAACAAACTAAACAACATTTTTCTCCCAACAAACCTAAATAAAATCTTTGAATACCTAAAAGAAGTCAATATCTACAACAAAATTTAACCACTTTCTCCCTACTCATGCCGCTCATCCTCATTCTCAAACATAAACACATATACAAACTCTAAAATGAAAACAAACTAAACACTCTTATACTATAAAATAACTCAACATATCCTTGTGGACAATTCTCCCCCAATAACAACCAAGAAAAAAAAAAAAAAAATAAATAAATAAACATTTTCCGGTATTAAATAACCAAGTAGTTGATATGCCATAAAACCCAATTAATTAATCAATAAATCACCGACAATAAAGATATATTTTGATTATGTGGACTACGTTTTCTGATCTTAGATGTAATTCTCACAATGTTTCTACCGATGTAACCCCCCCCCCCCCCCTCCGACCTTCTTCAGGTGCGGCTTGTCGAACTCAGGAATCTTTGTCAAACTCAGGTGCGCAACAGATAAAAGTGCTAAGTAATAATCAGCTCTAAGTGACAGTCTTCTGAAGGTTGAAGGTTCAATCCTCGGTACGGGCGATACAAAAAAAAGAATACGATTACGAATTAAGACTTCTACCCGGTCATGGCTGACGGAACGAGAACAAGCTACCCCCCCGTGGATTAAATAAAAAGTTCCGTTTGAAATTCCTCACAAATTCCAAAGTCCAACATAAAGATTCACGTGTTTCGACAGGACTCCCTTGAAAAAGGTCATAGGTTACATCGACCGAGATTAAATAAAAGGTTCCGTTCGAAATTCCGTATCGGTTCCTAAGTTCGACGAGATACATCTGAAGAAGTTCGGAGGTTACATCGGCCGAAACGTTGAGAGAATAACATCCGAGATGAGAACAGGAGTCCGAGTAATCCGAATAATACAAATTATCAATCCTCATCTAAAAAAAATTCCGAAACACAATAAAGATGGATTATTATATTTTTATACGTCGGTGTTTGTCGTCATTCTTTTAAATAGGGCAGAAATACGACGCACCCCCTTGCAACCCCCCCCCCCCCCGGATGCTTAGTAACGGTGATCGAATAGTGCTTAATCATCTTTAGTAAAGGCACACGTTCTCCGCCCAATGTCGGCCCATGAAGTAGTCACTTGTACAACTGAAATGGGCATGAGACAGGCTCGCGATTAATAATGAATTCTGATATCGATAGTCATTGCTGCAATCGGCCGTAATTGTTCGCATTTGTTAGTAGGGGTGGGATGTAATGGGTGAAAATTTCAATAGGGGTGGGACGTAATGGGTGAAAATTTCAGATTCATGCGAGTAGTATTTTTTTGTGTTCATTTATACATAAATAACACTAAACAATGAAACATTTTGAAAATTTTGCAGAGAAGAAAACCGATTTTACGTATTTGGAGACATTTCAGCTACATAAATACACAAGTATTTCAAAGAGTTTTCCGGTTAATTTAATTGGAACTGCCATTTTTAGCTTCTCTGTACAAGCACCAAACTTTGTTATGTAGTTACGTGGTAGCCGAAAATAAGATTGTACAGAAAAAAATACGTAAATTCATCCAGTATTTATTAAATTATAAGAAAAAACAAACAAACGATCTTACGTATCGGTAGACAGTTTCCTAAGTAGGCAAGGGAGATAACTTTGGAAAAAAGTCAAAATATAAGAAAAATGGTGACATACAGATAAAATCGTTTTTTATTTTTAATTTAATGAATACTGGATTAATTTGCGGAAATTTTTGGCGGTCGTTTGCAGATTATTGACGATGGTGTTTGTTCGTGCGGTCTTTGAGTTCTTGGTTGGTAATTTGATCGATCCGTTTTATCCCGAGAATCTTTCTGCTACATTCATTAATACGTTTGATTCCAAATGCATTAAAAAATCTAGACTGGACACTAAATCCCTCCTATCTTTAATAAAAAAAAAAAAACATAAAGGTATACAGTCCATGTGTATAAACCATTATATTTCTGACAAAGGGGGAAGAATTGCTGTTTTCTGGGTCGGAATTTCTCCATCTAACACTTATCGTTTGCTTGAAGTAGTATTTTTTAAAAAACTCCTTACATCAAGTGGCTTCATGTCTTGTCTGGAGCAATTTCCATTAAAAAAAAAAAAAAATACACCTGTCGGGAACCCGGGTTCTATTTGTCTGCTGAGAAAGCAATTCGGACGCCGATGTTAATTTATAAAAAAATGGTTTATTACGAAGAGAAGAACAGTCCCAGGAAAAAAATCAGAGAGACGGGCCACTTGTGTACGCGTGAGATAGATCGAGACTGACAAAGAGAGGGATAGCCCGTTTAGCTACATTGTGTGAGCATTCCCCCCCCCCCCCCCCCCTAATTGGGGACGGTGCCCTGGACATGTCTATCTGCTTGAAGCGCCGTCAGAAAAGAGATAGAAAATCTCTGTCACGTGGGTTTCTAGACTCCCGTTCCGGGGTCACCTCTGACCTTTAGGCGCCACTGAAACTTTTCCATTCAAACAACGGCACTCGTTATGTAACAGAGTTCATCTGGATGTATTTGCTTTAAATTACTGTAAAAAAGTAAATCAAATCCCAGAGAAAGTAATGGAGTTATTTGTTGTTTTTTGATTGATTCTATTACTTCAGCGACCAAGAGAAGGAAGAAGAAAAAAATCAACGTTGCTGGAAAAATGGTTGGATCATTCTACCGCTCCAAAAAGTACCTGGTTCCTGATGCGATCGTCTACCTGTATAAGAGTTAGGTCCGTCTTAAGATGGAGTACTGCTGCCACATCTGGCGAGGTGCCGCTCGGATCAGTCTTTCTTGCCGCGACAGAGTACAAAATTGACTTTGTAATCTAGTGGGGGATGATCTCTTTTCTCACAGATGAGACGTTGCTAACCTCTCTCTATTCTATGGTTTTTTCCGTGGAAGGTGCTCGGCTGAGCTCTAATCTCTGGTTCATCCTTGTAAAACATTCATCAAACCAAATAAAGAGAATGACAAAAAGAGAATGACAAAAAGAGAGAAAGAGAATGAAAAATATGAGAAAAGGAAAGAGAAAAAGAGAATAACATGAGAGAGAGAAAGAGAATGACAGAGAGAGAGAGAGAGAAAGAGAATGACAGAGAGAGAGAGAGAGAATGACAGAGAGAGAGAGAAAGAGAATGACAGAGAGAGAAAGAGAATGACAGAGAGAGAAAGAGAATGACAGAGAGAGAGAGAGAGAAAGAGAATGACAGAGAGAGAGAGAGAATGACAGAGAGAAAGAGAATGACAGAGAGAAAGAGAATGAAAAATATGAGAAAAGGAAAGAGAAAAAGAGAATAACATGAGAGAGAGAATGACAGAGAGAGAGAGAGAGAATGACAGAGAGAGAGAGAGAGAGAGAGAGAGAGAGAGAGAGAGAGAAAGAGAATGACACAGAGAGAGAGAGAGAGAGAATGGAAAGAGAGAGAGAGAGAATGAAAAGAGAGAGAGAGAAAGAGAATGAACAGAGATGAGAATTGGGATAAAATGAAGAATAAGGGGAACAAAAAAGAGAAAGAAAAAGATAGAAACTGAAAGGTGAATGTTTTTTGTTTTCTTTTCTTTTTCTTTGTTTTTTTGGTTTTTTTGCTGAGGATTTTTTTTAATCCGAAAATTTATTTTATAATGGGAGGAGGAGTGGGGGGGTGATGGCTTTCAAATGACATCTGCTAAAAATACCAACGATTTGCAACCATTAATTTTAGAGAATGGTTTTCTCTTTTAGCGTTGTACGTTTCTTCATTTAGCTTTTGCGTAACCGTTTCAGTTTTCCCAAGTGGACGTTTTTCTTTTTCTGCATTTAAATGTCAGCGGTTCGCTTTGGCATTCCTTGTTTCAATTAACCGATGCTTTTAGCGCCAATTAAAATAGAAAAATTATTAAAAGACAAAAAATAGGCAGTGTTTACTTTTTTCTTTTTTAACTTTTTTTTTTATTTTCTTTTTAAATGTTTTTCTTTTCTGATAAATAATTAAAGGCTTATGTATTTTATTCCGAAATGGATGCAGACCCGTGTCGCAGAGTCGCGGGGGGTTCACAGGTTTTGAAAGGAGTGGGAGCCTGGCATGTAAGAGTGCTCGGAGCGGGAGCCCGGCGCGTAAGAGTGCCCGGAGCGGGAGGCTGGCGCGTAAGAGTGCCGGGAGCGGGAGCCCAGCGCGTAAGAGTGCCGGGAGCGGGAGCCCGGCGCGTAAGAGTGCCCGGAGCGGGAGCCCGGCGCGTAAGAGTGCCGGGAGCGGGAGCCCGGCACGTAAGAGTGCCCGGAGCGAGAGCCCGGCGCGTAAGAGTGCCCGGAGCAGGAACCCGGCGCGTAAGAGTGCCCGGAGCGGGAGCCCGGCGCGTAAGAGTGCCGGGAGCGGGAGGCTGGCGCGTAAGAGTGCCGGGAGCGGGAGCCCGGCGCGTAAGAGTGCCGGGAGCGAGAGCCCGGCGCGTAAGAGTGCCCGGAGCGGGAACCCGGCGCGTAAGAGTGCCCGGAGCGGGAGCCCGGCGCGTAAGAGTGCCGGGAGCGGGAGCCCGGCGCGTAAGAGTGCCCGGAGCGGGAGCCCGGCGCGTAAGAGTGCCCGGAGCGGGAACCCGGCGCGTAAGAGTGCCCGGAGCGGGAGCCCGGCGCGTAAGAGTGCCGGGAGCGGGAGCGGGAGCCCGGCACGTAAGAGTGCCCGGAGCGAGAGCCCGGCGCGTAAGAGTGCCCGGAGCAGGAACCCGGCGCGTAAGAGTGCCCGGAGCGGGAGCCCGGCGCGTAAGAGTGCCGGGAGCGGGAGGCTGGCGCGTAAGAGTGCCGGGAGCGGGAGCCCGGCGCGTAAGAGTGCCGGGAGCGGGAGCCCGGCGCGTAAGAGTGCCCGGAGCGGGAACCCGGCGCGTAAGAGTGCCCGGAGCGGGAGCCCGGCGCGTAAGAGTGCCGGGAGCGGGAGCCCGGCGCGTAAGAGTGCCGGGAGCGGGAGCCCGGCGCGTAAGAGTGCCCGGAGCGGGAACCCGGCGCGTAAGAGTGCCCGGAGCGGGAGCCCGGTGCGTAAGAGTGCCGGGAGCGGGAGGCTGGCGCGTAAGAGTGCCGGGAGCGAGAGCCCGGCGCGTAAGAGTGCCCGGAGCGAGAGCCCGGCGCGTAAGAGTGCCCGGAGCGGGAACCCGGCGCGTAAGAGTGCCCGGAGCGGGAGCCCGGCGCGTAAGAGTGCCGGGAGCGGGAGCCCGGCGCGTAAGAGTGCCCGGAGCGGGAGCCCGGCGCGTAAGAGTGCCCGGAGCGGGAGGCTGGCGCGTAAGAGTGCCGGGAGCGGGAGCCCGGCGCGTAAGAGTGCCCGGAGCGGGAGCCCGGCGCGTAAGAGTGCCCGGAGCGGGAGCCCGGCGCGTAAGAGTGCCCGGCGCGTAAGAGTGCCGGGAGCGGGAGCCCGGCGCGTAAGAGTGCCGGGAGCGGGAGCCCGGCGCGTAAGAGTGCCCGGAGCGGGAGCCCGGCGCGTAAGAGTGCCCGGAGCGAGAGCCCGGCGCGTAAGAGTGCCCGGAGCGAGAGCCCGGCGCGTAAGAGTGCCCGGAGCGGGAGCCCGGCGCGTAAGAGTGCCGGGAGCGGGAGCCCGGCGCGTAAGAGTGCCGGGAGCGGGAGCCCGGCGCGTAAGAGTGCCGGGAGCGGGAGCCCGGCGCGTAAGAGTGCCGGGAGCGGGAGCCCGGCGCGTAAGAGTGCCCGGAGCGGGAGCCCGGCGCGTAAGAGTGCCGGGAGCGGGAGCCCGGCGCGTAAGAGTGCCGGGAGCGGGAGGCCGGCGCGTAAGAGTGCCCAGGGTGATAGTCTGGATACGTTAGAATGCTCGAAGCTGGAATCTGGCGTGTAAGAATGCTTGGAGTTGGACCTTATACCTTCCGACTCCGCAACTCTGATACAGAGCCAATGTTATCCCACCCTCTGATCGCGGTGGCCTGAATCGTGTGCTTTGTGGTAGAGCGCGGAAACGAGAGGTGATGTTAACATCAGCACAAAAATGAGTAAACTTCTCACACCTGACAGTATCCTATATCTCTACAAGACCACCATCCGCCCATGCATCGTGTATTGTTGCCACACCTTGGCTGGTGCACCAACCACTAGTCTCTCCCTCTTGGACAGGGTCCAAAAAAAAATGTCTAACCTAATAGGTCTCACACTGTCTGCCAAGCTCCAGCTCCTGCCCCATCACCGCTACGTTGCATCCCCATGCTTGTTTTACAAGTACTTCCATGGAATGTGCTCCGATGAACTTGCCACTTTTCTACGCCTTAAACGTAAATACCTCCGACAAACCAGACTAGCTGCAAAATCCCACCCCTTCACTGTAAAGATCCCCAGATGGTGGAAAACTTTCTACTCTAATAGCTTCTTTCCTCGGAGTGCTTGCCTTTGTAATTCCTCTCCTTGCTCCCTGTTTCCCCGACTGTACTAACATGCAGAAATTTAAATGTAATGTGAACAAACATCTCGCTGCACAACTCCCCACTCAGGGTAAATAAAAGTAATATATATATATATATTTATATATATATATATATATATTTATTTATTTTGGTACAGAAACATTAGTACAATATTCGTACCGTTGGTTTCAAATGACAACAGAAGCTGTATATATATATATATATATATATATATATATATATATATATATATGAATAGAGTCCTTCTGTGCTTGAAACCGACGGTACGAATGTTGTACTAATTTTTCTGTACCAAAATAAATAAATATTACGTTCTTAATTTTTTAATTCTCAATTAATCGAGCATTCTGCTGGGATTTTTCCTGCTATATTACAAAGAAGCCCCTCAAAATCCATGCTACACCTCACCACAACAAAAACCTCATCACTCCCTCCCCTCTCTCCCACCCTAAGACAAATTGACTAACACTCCCACCCCTCCCCTTTTTCACTCACAGCCATCCACATTCATTTCACTCTCTGCCACCGACTTCTCTCAGCCCGGACCTCGGTCCTGCGCTCCCAGTAGTGGCAACTACTATTTCTCATTAACCCATCATGTCAACCCAATATTTCTATGTACTTGCATGACATTTTTCTTAAAATTATCATCCTGGGGAAGTCTTATAAATAAAGACGAAACGTTGATGAATACATAAAAAAAAACATCTTTTGGTTTTTCCTTTTTCATCTCCCATATATATATATATATATATATGAAGCAATCCAACAAAAGATATAAGCGTCAACTAATATCTTATAATTAGTGAAACATCCGGATAAAAAACTGAAGCTCAATATACTGGATAGAGCATTAATATTATAATATAAAATGAAGTAATAAAATAAGGTGTCAATCAAATTTTATTAGAATTCAAAGTTCATGCAAAGCATCCTTAAGTCCTTAGCTCATGAGTTTTCAAAGATAATTCTTCTCTTCAGAGGACCATTACCGCAGTTATACTACTACAGGCAATAAAATTACGCTTTTAAAATATATAAAATTATATACACAAATATACAAAAATACATAACATCAAACATATCAATCCAAAAACATACTTTTGTTGAATCCATACAGTCCATCCAGGTCATACATGTTGAGAAGCATAATCAGGAAGGACATTACTCCAAGATACAAACAGCAGTCCAAATACGTGAAATTGAAGGGGCCGGCAAAGTTATCCAGTCGCGAAATGTGTCCATATTCAATGTTAATGATAAATAAATCAATCAAAATAATACAAAAAGTCCAATCAAAGTTCCGAAATCCCAACTTGTGCAACTCAAGTCAAATCCAAATTCGTTGTTTAATTAGAAAACCCGCTAAATCCGAATTGAGCAAAACAAGACGGACTCCCATCACATCTAGCCAGAAGAGCGAAAAATATATAAGTGATCTTCTCTCCAGACATGACAAGTATGTTTTTGGATTGATATGTTTGATGTTATGTATTTTTATATATTTGTGTATATAATTTTATATATTTTCAAAGCGTAATTTTATTGCCTGTAGTAGTATAACTGCGGTAATGGTCCTCTGAAGAGAAGAATTATCTTTGAAAACTCATGAGCTAAGGACTTAAGGATGCTTTGCATGAACTTTGAATTCTAATAAAATTTGATTGACACCTTATTTTATTACTTCATTTTATATTATAATATATATATATATATATATATATATATATATATATATATATATATATATATATATATTGTCTAAAGAAGCTTTTAGTCATTTTAAACAAAAGAAGGAAATATATCGCAGAATGGTTCTTAAGTGTAGTATTTTAATAGTATTATTATTGTTATAATTAGTTTTATTTGATATTACATTGTAGTCTTAAGGGTAATGTTTTATTATTATTATTTTTATTTATTTACTTATATATAAGTGAAATTAAAGCCGGATTATTTCTACATTTGATTATTGGGAAAATGGTTATTTTATAACTGTCATGTTTTTAAATCTCCGAAACAGTTACATGGTAAACATCTGATTATTCCCCCGTTTAATATTTCACAATTTAAGTTAAGGTCCCCTGTTTTTGTTTCATTGTTAGATACTTGAATCCCCTTTTGTATTTGTAAATTTTCCAGCGGTGGGTCGGCGTATGCAGGTGCTAAGTCTGCGATATTTTGGATTTAGTTAGTATCCCTGGGAATTTAAACTGCATTTCCTTTCTTTGTTTAAAATGACTCAAAGCTTCTTTAGACTATATATATATATATATATATATATATATATATATATATATATATATATATATATATATATATATATATATAGTGAATGCTTTTATTCAAACATGTACAAGGTCACAATACAGCTCTATATTTTTATTGAGCACTCTTTTATAAACCCGGTTTGATTCCCTTTGGATTTCTACCCTGTGGATTTTTACCCTACCTGGATATATATATATATATATATATATATGGGAAATGAAAAAGGAAAAATCAAAAGATGTTTTTTTTTATATATATTCATCAACGTTTCGTCTTTATTTATAAGATTTCCTCAGGATGATAATTTTAAGAAAGAAAAAAAATTATTCACTAGAACTTTAATTACAAATATTTTTCCATGCTGCGTATCATAACAGCGACTCGTTCAGTAAGCCTCCATCTTGTTTTTTAAGAAGATTTGAAGGGCAGATAACTGAAATCTTCTTAAAAAACAAGATGGACGCTTACTAAACGAATCGCTGTTATGATATGCAGAATGGAAAAATACTTGTAATTAAAGTTCTAGTGGATAATTTTTTCGTACAGTGAGTAAGAATATAATGCTTAACAAGTATATATTATTGTTTTTATATAAAAATAATTTTTTCATATGGCCGCTAATCAGCACAAGCACCCAGAATTTCTTTACTAAAACTTTTCTCTGTAATTATTATTTAGTAATGAGTTTGGTCTTCATATGTACGTCCCCAGTTGTGGATCCCAGTCGCATGTTTGCCAGGCCTGTAATATGGATCGCCTTGCGTCTAACATATTCCAGCATGTAAAACGGATGTTAAACTGATGATGATGATGATGATTGAAATTGTCTCCTTATAAAAAACTTTATTTAAAAACGAATGTACTACGAATAGAAAGAGTTTGTATCTAAATCTGATGACCTTATTCTGAATGGGTAGATCGGCTGGTACTTATGCAATCCCCCCCTCCTCCACCTCCATATGATTCTGAAAATATCTTTCCTTGAGGAGATGAGAATATTTCCGTGTCTTCTGTCTTGTTTGTCAATCACGTTGTGACAGCAATCACGCAGCATCCTTGCCATCATGAAATGATGCGAATATGAAAGATATAAATAGATTTTTTTTTTACCAGATGAGTTAGGGCACACTGTTCATCATTTTTGTTTTGTTTGTTTTGTTTATTGATTTATTTCTATTGTTGAGTCGAGGGTGGGGTACAGGCAGTCTCTACCCCTGGATAAACATGACCCCCCCCCCCCTCTCTATCATTTTGGGCCGGGTGGATTTGAAGGAAACATTTTTTTTTCTTTTTTGTTTTTCTTTTTCATTCATATTTTAATTTTTTTTTAAATTAAATATCTTTTTTTTCATTCTCTATTGTATCTACTTCTATCCCTTTTTTTTCATTCCTTTTTTTTCATTCCTTTTTTTTCATTCCTTTTTCATTCCCTTTTTTTTCATTCCTTTTTCATTCCCTTTTTTTCCTTTTTTTTTCATTCCTTTTTTTTCATTCCTTTTTTTTTCATTCCTTTTTTTTCATTCCTTTTTCATTCCCTTTTTTTTCATTCCTTTTTCATTCCCTTTTTTTCCTTTTTTTTTCATTCCTTTTTTTCATTCCTTTTTTTTTCATTCCTTTTTTTCATTCCTTTTTTTTTCATTCCCTTTTTTTTCATTTCCTTTTTTTCATTCCCTTTTTTTCATTCCCTTTTTTTTCATTCCCTTTTTTTTCATTCCCTTTTTTTCATTCCCTTTTTTTTCATTCCTTTTTTTCATTCTTTTTTTTCATTCCCTTTTTTTCATTCCTTTTTTTTTCATTCCCTTTTTTTCATTCCTTTTTTTCATTCCCTTTTTTTTCATTCTTTTTTTTCATTCCCTTTTTTTCATTCTTTTTTTTCATTCCCTTTTTTTCATTCCTTTTTTTCATTCCCTTTTTTTTCATTTCCTTTTTTTTCATTTCCTTTTTTTTCATTCCCTTTTTTTTCATTCCCTTTTTTTTCATTCTTTTTTTTCATTCCCTTTTTTTCATTCTTTTTTTTCATTCCCTTTTTTTCATTCCTTTTTTTCATTCCCTTTTTTTTCATTTCCTTTTTTTTCATTTCCTTTTTTTCAATTTCCTTTTTTTCATTCCCTTTTTTTTCATTCCCTTTTTTCATTCCCTTTTTTTCATTTCCTTTTTTTTCATTCCCTTTCATGCCCTTTTTTTTTCATTCCCTTTTTTCTTCATTCCCCTTTTTTTCATTCCCTTTTTTCATTCCCTTTTTTTTCATTCCTTTTTTTCATTCCTTTTTTTCATTCCTTTTTTTCATTCCTTTTTTTCATTCCTTTTTTTCATTCCCTTTTTTTATTTCCTTTTTTTCATTCCCTTTTTTTCATTTTCTTTTTTTCAATTTCCTTTTTTTCATTCCCTTTTTTCATTCCCTTTTTTTCATTTCCTTTTTTTTCATTCCCTTTTTTTCATTCCCTTTTTTTCATGCCCTTTTTTTTTCATTCCTTTTTTTTCATTCCTTTTTTTTCATTCCCTTTTTTTCATTCCTTTTTTTCATTTCCTTTTTTCATTCCCTTTTTTTTCATTCCCTTTTTTTTCATTCCTTTTTTCATTTTTTCTATTTTTTCATACTTGCCTTTTCTATTCACTTTAATATTTTTGTTCATTATTCGCTTCATTTTTCATTTTTTTTTTTCATTCTTTTTTAATTTTCAATTTAAAAAAAATATCATTAATCATATTTTTTCATTCGTTTTTTTTTCATTTTGTTATCCACTTTTTATTATTTGTTCATTATTTGTTTCATTTTTTATTCACTTCTTTTAAAAAAATTTTATTCGTTTTTTTTTTCATTCCATCATTGATTAACAAAAAAATTATTCTCTAATTGTCTCCCTTTTTTACCAACATTTTACATTTCTTTCATATATCCCCTCCCCCATTGTATCGATTTCTTCTTTTGTTTCTTTCCCCTTTTCACTTTTTCTTCTGTTATGAAGCTGAAAAGGGGGGGGGGGTGCTGTCTGTTGAATTGTTCTATGTTATGGCCACTGGTACAACTTCAGTAGATGTTGACGTCCCTGACAATCCGTCCCACGGTGGCTTTTTTGTTGTCGGACTGAGGTATGGCTCTGTTCACTCCTAGAAGATCCAACCTCCCAGGCTTTACCGTCTATCTTAGAAGAGGTTAGCTTATTGCTAATCAACTGAGACGTCTCTACCTGAAAATGCAGACAGGGTTGCTCAGGCATTTTTTGTAGGCCAGAATGCACTTCACCTTGTGCGATGGATTTTCAAAACCCACCTGACCTTGTGCCTGACCTTGTGCCTGACCTCCTGCAGAAGAGGTAAATAAATATGACACTGATTTTACTGTCGAAAAGACCTCCTGTTATACCCTAACCCTAACTTGTTATACCCTAACCCTAAACCCAACCTGTTATACCCTAACCCTAACCTGTTATACCCTAACCCTAAACCCTAACCCTAACCTGTTATACCTTACCCTAACCCGTTATACCCTAACCCTAGACCCTAACCCTAACCTGTTATACCCTAACCCTAAACCCTAAACCTAACCTGTTGTACCCTAACCCTAAACCCTAACTCTAACCTGTTATACCCTAACCCTAAACCTAACCTGTTATACCCTAACCCTAGACCCTAACCCTAACCTGTTATACCCTAACCCTAAACCCTAACCCTAACCTTTTATACCCTAACCCTAAACCTAACCTGTTATACCCTAACCCTAGACCCTAACCCTAACCTGTTATACCCTAACCCTAAACCTAACCTGTTATACCCTAACCCTAGACCCTAACCCTAACCTGTTATACCCTAACCCTAACCTGTTATACCCTAACCCTAAACATAACCTGTTATACCCTAACCCTAGACCCTAACCTGTTATACCCTAAACCCTAACCCTTACCTGTTATACCCTAACCCTAACCCTAACCCCAACCTGTTATACCCTAACCCTAAACCCTAAACCCTAACCCTAACCTGTTATACCCTAACCCTAACCCTAAACCTTACCTGTCATACCCTAACCCTAAACCCTAACCCTTACCTGTTATACCCTAACCCTAACCCTAAACCCTAACCCTTACCTGTTATACCCTAACCCTAACCCCAACCTGTTATACCCTAACCCTAACCCTAACACCCTGTTATGTTTCATGGGGATCGAGCTGACACACTGTTGGACAAAATGGCGCAAAATTAAAGATTAAGTCTCTTTTTCATCGACAATTCAAAAACTGCAATGTGCAGTTCATGCACAGGAAACAACGTGTTACCAATTCTTCTGACATTCTCTACTCCAATGGCCAGATCAGGCTGTCTGAGGATACCGGCTTCCTGGCCAAAACTGCACAAAACATTGAAGTTACTGTTTTTTTTTCTTTTTTCCTTTTGCAAAACTCAATCATGTTCTGCAAAGCCAAAAACAAAAGCAACAATTTTTCTCTACAAAACAACGAAATAAAACGCCATGAATAAATAGTTGAAGAATTTGAAGCATAAAAACTTTCACCAAAATAACCTGAAAAGGGTTGATATGCCATAAAACAAAAAAAAACAAAACAACCAAACACCATGAATAAATATTTGAAGATATAAAGAACTTAAAGCATAAATTTTTTTACCAAAATGACCAAATTCCACATTTAATAACCCGAAAAGGGTTGATATGCCGTAAAACAAAACAACCAAACGAAACACCATGAATAAATATTTGAAGATATAAAGAACTTGAAGCATAAGAACTTTTACCAAAATGACCAAATTCAGCATTAAATAACCCGAAAAGGGTTGATATGCCGTAAAACAAAACAACCAAACGAAACACCATGAATAAATATTTGAAGATATAAAGAACTTGAAGCGTAAAACTTTTACCAAAATGACCAAATTCAGCAATAACCCGAAAAGGGTTGATATGCCGTAAAACAAAAAAACAACCAAACACCATGAATAAATATTTGAAGATATAAAGAACTTGAAGCGTAAAACTTTTACTAAAATGACGAAATTCAGCATTAAATAACCCGAAAAGGGTTGATATGCCGTAAAACAAAACAACCAAACGAAACACCATGAATAAATATTTAGAGATATAAAGAACTTGAAGCGTAAAACTTTTACCAAAATGACGAAATTCAGCATTAAATAACCTGAAAAGGGTTGATATGCCGTAAAACAAAACAACCAAACGAAACACCATGAATAAATATTTGAAGATATAAAGAACTTGAAGCGTAAAACTTTTACCAAAATGACCAAATTCAGCATTAAATAACCCGAAAAGGGTTGATATGCCGTAAAACAAAACAACCAAACACCATGAATAAATATTTGAAGATATAAAGAACTTGAAGCATAAAAACTTTTTGATAAAACGAAAATTGGTCTACGAAAACTCGGACATCTTGTTTTCGTTTTACTTTCAAACACAACACACAAAAGTAAATGTCTATTTTAAATGGTAGAAAATACCAAAACTGACTCTAATTGGACAAGACTTACAGGAAGTGAAAAAGGGAAAGGTTCAGAATTATCTGATTTCATTTTTAATGGAATTACGTGCAGATAAATGTTGCAAAAATGCCATATTTCTTTCTTTTTAAACTTCTGTTAATAAAAATATATTTTTCTCCAAGCAATTATTGAACGTTTTTTTCTTTAGATTTGTAACCGTTTTCTTCGGGGTTGCGGAATCAGAGGTTTCGGAAGAAGTTGGAGTCAGACTCATTAGAATGATAAGATTCAGAGTCAAATTTTTTAATGTAACTCCGATTCTTATTGATATTGGAAGACTTTAAAATCAGGAGTCGAGTCGGACATATTGGAATTTTATAGGACCGAGTCGTACATTTTTGTAATTTTATGAGTCCGGGTCGGTCATTTTTGTAATTTTATGAGTCTGGATTGGACATTTTTGGAATTTTGTGAGTCCGGGTCGGTCATTTTTGGAATTTTGTGAGTCCGTGTCGGTCATTTTTGGAATTTTATGAGTCCGTGTCGGTCATTTTTGTAATTTTATGAGTCTGGATTGGACATTTTTGTAATTTTATGAGTCCGGGTCGGTCATTTTTGTAATTTTATGAGTCCGTGTCGGTCATTTTTGGAATTTTGTGAGTCCGGGTCGGTCATTTTTGTAATTTTATGAGTCCGTGTCGGTCATTTTTGGAATTTTGTGAGTCCGGGTCGGTCATTTTTGGAATTTTGTGAGTCCAGGTCGGTCATTTTTGGAATTTTGTGAGTCCGGGTCGGTCATTTTTGGAATTTTGTGAGTCCGGGTCGGTCATTTTTGGAATTTTGTGAGTCTGGGTCGGTCATTTTTGGAATTTTGTGAGTCCGGGTCGGTCATTTTTGGAATTTTGTGAGTCCGGGTCGGTCATTTTTGGAATTTTGTGAGTCCGGGTCGGACGTTTTTGGAATTTTGTGAGTCCGGGTCGGACGTTTTTGGAATTTTATGAATCCGGGTCGGACGTTTTTGAAATTTTATGAGTCTGGGTCGGACATTTTACCTTCTGATTCTACAATCCTGATTTCACTGGACAGTGGTCTCCGCATGGATGGTTTCAGTTCTTTCATTAGAAAAAGATTTGTCACACGTCAGACACAAACCCGCGATAATCTTTGTTTTAGGCAAATGTCAGGGATAAAATATGCCAATCGCAAAGAGATTAGAAAGTCGACCTTGGGTTTATTTCTGATAGCCTTAATTTTTCTCCATGACCCTTTGGCTAAGAACAAAGTGTAGTATCTGGTAATAGAAATCCTCCAAGACACCCACTCCCCACTTTCAATATTTTGTCCTCAGCTTCTCCAAAACAGAGGAGATGTAATGACATCGCCGAGGCACCCAACAATACCCAGCACTGCTAAACCAATGCCAGTGAAATCTGCCCGGGCATTGTCCAGGTTACTCCCCCACAATCAACCAGGCCAGAAGGAACTCATTCTTCCCCAAAGACCATTGCGTTCACGTACTGAGGGGAGGGGGGGGGGAGATATAGAATCAAACTAACACTTACCGGCATAAACGCCTCAACTGGCATCCATCTCATAGAAGAATACTTATTCGAATGAGTGAACATTTATACACTAGAATGGCCACTTATGAATCTCAGCCAATCAGAACACAGAGAATGGACTTTCCCTTCTGGGCACAATGGAACATTCTAGCCTTATTATAAACCGGCATTTTGATGTGCTTGGCACTTTGACTTATCTTGCTGCTCAACTGGTCGTACAGTTGAGCCCTTAGCATCGATTCTATAGTATGGAGAAAGGGGTCGAAAAGTTTAAGGAGAGGTAGGGGTGACAGAATGATTTGTGATACCACCCTAACCCTAACCCTAAGCATCGACTCTATATTTATCTTAGAAAAACACCATGCACTTTCCAAACTCCATCCGCTTTTTCTCCAACTTGGATCCCACTCCCATTTAGAGATTGACCTGTTTGGTTTCGGTTCTGAACAAACCGGAAAACAGTGACTGGTTTATTTTTTAGAAAGGGTTGGGATGGTCTTACTTATCAAATTATTTGTTTCTTGTTCTGTCCTCAGCCCCCCCCCCCCCCCCCCCCCCAATTTAATTTCAATGAAATCTGTGTATATATTCATATTTATGAATAATAAAATTTCCAATCGATTTGGGGACATCTAAAGTAGGACGGCCCCTACTGTAAATCTGAGTCAAAATGCACCAAACATTGATGTTTTATTGTTTCTTTTTCTCAATCATGTTCTGCAAAATCCAAAACAAAGAACAACAATTTCCCTCCCACTCCTCCACCTCTCCCTTTCTCCCCCCCCCCTTCACTCACAAAAGGGAGGTGACGCTGGTTAAGTGGATGACGACATGGACTGACGGCCTTGGTGTGCCAAGTTCGAATCCAGCCGGTTCCACAGTACCACTTTTACGTAGGAATGTTGGCAACCATTACGTGGTTCCTCCTGCTAGACTGCCGACAACAGAATCAAAACGGTCAACAAAGATTCATACAAATTTATTTTTCACTCAACCAAACACCATAAATAAATACTTAAACATATAAAGAACTTGAAGCATAAAAACTTTCACCAAAATGACCGGATTCGGCATTAAATAACCCGAAAAGGGTTGATATGCCATAAAACAAAACAACCAAACACCATGAATAAACATTTGAAGATATAAAGAACTTGAAGCATAAAAACTTTCACCAAAATGACCGGATTCGGCATTAAATAACCCGAAAAGGGTTGATATGCCATAAAACAAAACAACCAAACACCATAAATAAATACTTAAACATATAAAGAACTTGAAGCATAAAAACTTTCACCAAAATGACCGGATTCGGCATTAAATAACCCGAAAAGGGTTGATATGCCATAAAACAAAACAACCAAACCAAACACCATGTGACTGCTTCCCTTCAGACTACAACATGGTCGTCTTCAAATCCAATGTCGTCAAATATTTATCATAAACTATCTCATAAGTTATCAAATTTTGTTAATTCCATTCAACGTTTCCAATCCTCTCATAATATTCTTCATCATTCAACTGACAATCCCTTTCATTAACCTTTATTCTCAAGTGGCTTTAAATTCATTTATTTTTCACTCAACCAAACACCATAAATAAATACTTAAACATATAAAGAACTTGAAGCATAAAAACTTGGAAGAGGCTATATTGCCGGTCCCGGCAAAATAACGATTCCTGCGTTATTTTGCCGGTTCATGTATATTTAACTAAATTGTTAAACATACAGTGACGCCCGGCACAATAATTATTTACTAATGTAAAGGGATCGTTATTATGCCGGTTCATTATTTTTAAAAACCTAATTGTTATGGCCTTACGAAAGAAAGGGTAATTAAATAAATAAGGGCAAATATTTAAAAACAATTTGTTTTCATCATCAGTTGTGTCGGTTAAAGAAATTAAAAAAAAAATCGACCTGCCCTATTGTGTCGGTTAAAGAAATATCTGCTTACTTTTCATAATAGAATTAATGTTGATGAATTTTCCCAACATTACTAAGTCTGCTCTCGATTTAAGTAATTGAAATTTTCCTTAAGTTATATATAAGTTATATATAAATAAAAAAATAAGCAACAAATAAATGTTACCAAAGGCAACATAAATTATTATTCTACCTACCTGTATAAGTTTATTTGTTTATTTTATTATTTATTTTGATAAATGATTTTTTTTTATAAAAATAAACAATCAAATAAACAAATAAACTTATACAGGTAGAAGAATAATTTATGTTGCCTTTGGTAACATTTACTTGTTAAAAATGTGCTTTACAAAGGAAAGATTTTAATGTAAAATTCTGATTTTCTTTATGAAGAAAAACTTCGATAATGTTAAAATATACAGAAAATCACTGGATTTAAACAGTTTCTATTTTAAAATGTTCTTTCAATGAAATCATAAAATAAGTCGTAATTTTGAAAAGTTCACTCCTAATCGAATCAACCGGAAGTAAAAATTAATTTTATCGTTATTTTAAAATATATTGTCGCTTAATAAAGTTTTAAATTATACAAAAAATCAATCAGGCAAAGATTAATTAAAAACAAACAAACAAAAAAAATCAATCAGGCAAAGTTTTAAATAAAAAAATTAAAAAAACAATCAGGCAAAGTTTTAAATTATAAATAAAATTTCGTTTGATAAAGTTTTAAATAATACAAAAAAAATAATTTAAATAATTAAAAAAAAAGTAATTTATAGTTAAATAAACACGAGCCGGCAAAATAACGTAAGACTCATTATTGTGCCGGGCGTCACTGTATGTTTAACAATTTAGTTAAATATACATGAACCGGCAAAATAACGCAGGAATCGTTATATTGCCGGTCACGGCAAAATAACGCAGGAAGCAATATAGCCTATTCGTAAAAACTTTCACCAAAATGACCGGATTCGGCATTGAATAACCCGAAAAGGGTTGATATGCCGTAAAACAAAACAACCAAACCAAACACCATGTGACTGCTTCCCTTCAGACTACAACATGGTCGTCTTCAAATCCAATGTCGTCAAATATTTATCATAAACTATCTCAAAAGTCATCAAATTTTGTTAATTCCATTCATCATTTCCAATCCTCTCATAATATTCTTCATCATTCAACTGACAATCTATTCATCTCATTAACCCTTATCCTCGATTGGCTTTTGGCCTTGATAAGTGGCGACTCATTAGTATAAAAAATCCTCTCATAATATTCTTCATCATTCAACTGACAATCTATTCATCTCATTAACCCTTATCCTCGATTGGCTTTTGGCCTTGATAAGTGGCGACTCATTAGTATAAAAAATCCTCTCATAATATTCTTCATCATTCAACTGACAATCTATTCATCTCATTAACCCTTATCCTCGATTGGCTTTTGGCCTTGATAAGTGGTGACTCATTAGTATAAAAAATCCTCTCATAATATTCTTCATCATTCAACTGACAATCTATTCATCTCATTAACCCTTATCCTCGATTGGCTTTTGGCCTTGATAAGTGGTGACTCATTAGTATAAAAAATCCTCTCATAATATTCTTCATCATTCAACTGACAATCTATTCATCTCATTAACCCTTATCCTCGATTGGCTTTTGGCCTTGATAAGTGGCGACTCATTAGTATAAAAAATCCTCTCATAATATTCTTCATCATTCAACTGACAATCTATTCATCTCATTAACCCTTATCCTCGATTGGCTTTTGGCCTTGATAAGTGGTGACTCATTAGTATAAAAAATCCTCTCATAATATTCTTCATCATTCAACTGACAATCTATTCATCTCATTAACCCTTATCCTCGATTGGCTTTTGGCCTTGATAAGTGGTGACTCATTAGTATAAAAAATCCTCTCATAATATTCTTCATCATTCAACTGACAATCTATTCATCTCATTAACCCTTATCCTCGATTGGCTTTTGGCCTTGATAAGTGGTGACTCATTAGTATAAAAAATCCTCTCATAATATTCTTCATCATTCAACTGACAATCTATTCATCTCATTAACCCTTATCCTTGATTGGCTTTTGGCCTTGATAAGTGGTGACTCATTAGTATAAAAAATCCTCTCATAATATTCTTCATCATTCAACTGACAATCTATTCATCTCATTAACCCTTATCCTCGATTGGCTTTTGGCCTTGATAAGTGGCGACTCATTAGTATAAAAAATCCTCTCATAATATTCTTCATCATTCAACTGACAATCTATTCATCTCATTAACCCTTATCCTCGATTGGCTTTTGGCCTTGATAAGTGGTGACTCATTAGTATAAAAAATCCTCTCATAATATTCTTCATCATTCAACTGACAATCTATTCATCTCATTAACCCTTATCCTCGATTGGCTTTTGACCTCGATTGTCGTGACTCATTAGTATAAAAACTCCTCTCATAATATTCTTCATCATTCAACTGACAATCTATTCATCTCATTAACCCTTATCCTCGATTGGCTTTTGGCCTTGATAAGTGGTGACTCATTAGTATAAAAAATCCTCTCATAATATTCTTCATCATTCAACTGACAATCTATTCATCTCATTAACCCTTATCCTCGATTGGCTTTTGGCCTTGATAAGTGGTGACTCATTAGTATAAAAAATCCTCTCATAATATTCTTCATCATTCAACTGACAATCATTCCATCTCATTAACCCTTATCCTCGATTGGCTTTTGGCCTTGATAAGTGGTGACTCATTAGTATAAAAAATCCTCTCATAATATTCTTCATCATTCAACTGACAATCATTCCATCTCATTAACCCTTATTCTCGAGTGGCTTTTGGCCTTGATAAGTGGTGACTCATTAGTATAAAAAATCCTCTCATAATATTCTTCATCATTCAACTGACAATCTATTCATCTCATTAACCCTTATCCTCGATTGGCTTTTGGCCTTGATAAGTGGTGACTCATTAGTATAAAAAATCCTCTCATAATATTCTTCATCATTCAACTGACAATCTATTCATCTCATTAACCCTTATCCTCGATTGGCTTTTGGCCTTGATAAGTGGTGACTCATTAGTATAAAAAATCCTCTCATAATATTCTTCATCATTCAACTGACAATCTATTCATCTCATTAACCCTTATCCTCGATTGGCTTTTGGCCTCGATAAGTGGTGACTCATTAGTATAAAAAATCCTCTCATAATATTCTTCATCATTCAACTGACAATCATCCCATCTCATTAACCCTTATCCTCGATTGGCTTTTGGCCTTGTGAATTTTCTTAAATATTCGTATAGAAGTTGCAAACAAAGGTAAAATTCCTCTGTGAGATTAGTTTGATGTTTTTATGTGTTTTACATACCAAATAATAAGAACCACAATGAGCTAATTGATAAATTTGACAATTGACAAATTCCTATAAATGAAGAGACAGGTAATTTTGAATAAACAAAGGCAAATGCATATTTCAATGAAGAATTTTTATTTCAATGTTGGATTTTTTTTTAGAGATTTTGTACTTATATCAAAAGATCATTACTTGTATATTGTGGTTAATAAGAAAAAAAGGATCCGCATCAGTTGATATAGTTTGTAACTTCTATATCGAATATTTAAGAAAATTCACATGGCCCCCAGTAAAAGACCCCAGTTGCACGATTGCCTGGCCTGTAGTAGGGATGGCCATGATTGTAACCAAATGCATCTTAATTTTAAATCGGAGGAAAAAGCTCTAAAAAATATAATACACAGATATACATCGGTTATACTAAAATAACAATTTCCCGTAGGCTTACTATGCATCTCTCTGCCAACACCTAAAATAACATGTACTGCCTCCCTTCTAAATATAGATACATCTTAGTTACACAGAAACACTGCGCAATGATATCAACATAAAAAGATGAAAAATTCTAGAAGTCATCTACATTAAAACTGGACACTCCACAATTAATAGCATTAATTACAAAACCAGTCATAAAATATTATAGAGTTTAGCTTAGTAATTAACACTAACAAATTATTAGCCGTTAGACATTATCTATTTGAATTCCGTATGCGCGTTTTGCATTATCGCGTTCGCATGATCTCGTTACTACAGACAGTCGGTTTACAGTCGGTAAATAAAAGCCGTTAAAAACTAAATGCAAATTGATGGAAATACTCCACGTTTAACTGAGCCGTTAAACGCTAAATGAAAATAGATGAAAACACACCAAGACAGACCACCGCATTAGGATGGTTTGAGGAATTAAATCGAAAGAAATTGCGAAAATATGGAACAAGAAACCCATGGAACTTATATACACCAATTTGATCGGAATACCAAATGGATTATTCAGAGAATCGGAAAAATAAAAAACACTTCATAAAGCAAAAAATTCTGTTATTTAATAACATTTGTCTTAATATATATATATAAATATATATATAATGGTTTTCTTAAATATACAAATAAATACACATTGGTCTTTATTATAGAGTGGGGGATTATATATATTAGTGATGGGACGATTCCAATATTTTTCCCCATTCCGATACAATTACCGATTCTGTTCTAAATTCCCAATTCTGATACAATTACCGATTCCAATTCTAAAATCGGCTAAAAAAAGTAGGATTTCATTGTTTGGGAGTAGATTGATTTAGCGGAGAGTCCTCATCTAGTTTTAAATGTAGATATAATTTTCTTTTTAATTTGACAAACTTCTTAATGTTTTCTCTTTATGTATTTTATCCAAGATTTTGATAAACTCATTGTGTGATTTTCATCTATATTTTTCACTTGTGCCATTTTTACCTGGACCATTTTTTTTTCTGGTGCCATTTTTACTTACATTCATTATTATGATCTAAAAATGTTTTGTTTTGTTCATAGATTTAAAATCAATAAATATTTATCATTTTATCATTAGTCCCAGCAATGGAAAATTAAGTTTTAAACAAAAAAAAAAAATTAAATTAAAAAAAATCTTTTTGAAATCGTAAATTAGGCTCTAATTTTTCCCGTACCGGTTCCAATCCACCAAAAAGTTAAGATTTGTCCGATTCCGATTAATTGTCTCAACACTAATAGATATGCATACACTGTGCCTTCCATATAAATTTATATATTACATTATTTTATATATTTTTTCTTTTCTTTTTCAGCCTTAATGCTCGGTTTGGAGTTGTTTCTGTTCCAAATATTATATTCTTCCATCAGTCGAGGTCTGTTGTACGCTTCAACAGTTCCAAGAAAACCTTTGAAAATATGGTCCTTTTTGTCAAGAATATGACAGGTAGGTGTCATCGACAGAACATTCTTTCGCTTCTGCTTTTGTAAAAAAAAGAATTTTCATTCCTGCAAAAAAAAAAAAAAAAAAATGTTGCCCTTGTACATTGCAGCCATCTTGAAATAATACCGCGTATTAACATAAATTGGCAATCTTTCGTAGCAGTTACATAATTACCATCTATTTTCTTCTGCACTAGCATGTTATCACTCGCAGAGTGATGAATACGTTGTTCGGTAAGAACACACTTGTACGTACGAGGCAACTTTCGGCCAAACCTTTTTCATGCTCTCTGAAAACAATCTTTTTCTCTGACCACGTCTGTTGTGTTGATGAAACTGTACGCATAAAATTGATTGAAATTGTAGAAGAACTTTATCCTTTTAACCAAACTCCTTGGCAATGCTGCGTCGGGACAGTTAGTATATATATATATATACATATAGTTAATCTAACAATACTGGATAGAGCATTGATAGCATAATATAAAATGAAAGAATAAAATAAGGTGCGAATCAAATTTTATTAGAATTCAATGTTCAGGCAAAGTACCTTAAAGTCCTTATTTTCAATGAGTTTTCAACGAAAATTCTTCTCCTCAGAGGACCATTACCGCAATGACCTTACTGCAGGTAATAAAATTAAACTTTGAAAATATATAAAAATACATAAAAGGATAAAACATCAAATATATCAGCCCAAAACATACTTTTTTGTTAAAGCTATACAGTTCATCTAAGTCATAAAGTTTTAAAACATATTCAGGAAAGATATCAAAGAGGTTGATTGAAAAATAATCCAGGTGGTGAATGTTAGTCCAAAAACGAAAAAATTATCCAGGCGGGAAATCTGTTTGCAATTGATGCAGTAGATGACAGTGAAAAATGTATCCAAGGTGTATGCAAATTAATAAAACGATAAAGAAACCAAATCATATAAAAAGTTCAGAAAACTCACTTGGTGTTGAATATTATAATGTTCAAAACTCAGGGTTCTTATGAGGTGATCGGAATAGTGCAAACCATAACTCCCTGGTTAAATGAAAGCTCCGCTAAATCCAATGCAAATAAAATTAAACTGACCTGATGTATTCGGCCATTTTTTCTTCCGGGTCCGATAAAAATTATTCCAATGAATAAAGTTACATTTGAAGGTAATCACTCTCCCGCAAGCCAAGTAAACAGAACCTCTTCTCCCCGATAAGAAATCCACACTAAAGTCGTTGAATATCTACTTTGCCTGAACATTGAATTCTAATAAAATTTGATTTGCACCTTATTTTATTATTTCATTTTATATTATGCTATATATATATATATATATATATATTGGTTTTACAAGCACTACCCTATCCCGCCACCTCACCATGCATCTTGTAAACTCTAGCTCAATTCGCAAACATCTACAAGACCATAACTGTCCTACCTCTGATTTAAGACACGTTCTAGTTAATAACACTAAAATATTACATTCCGAAACAAATTTAAAAAAATTAAAAATACTGGAAGCTATCTACATAAAAACACAACAACTTAAAATTAACAACATCACATATGAAACCAGTGGTAACATTTTAAAATGCCTAATGTAATGCAATTTTGTTCTGTGATGCCATCCAGCGTTACTGAATTTTAATCGTCAACGACTTTTCTTGGAACAATACGAAAAACGTTCTATGCTCGTTTCTCCGCCGTCTTTTTAAAATTCTCTTCTTTCTCCAGCTTTTTTTTCATTTGCTTTTTACACCTGAGGATGATTCGACGAAGAATCGAAAACGTTCATGAAACCTATGAAACGTTTATTTTTTTTGATTTTAATACAAAAAAAAAGACCACCAGAAAAATTGAAACAATAAAAAAGGTATAATTAAACGGACGAATTCTGTTATCTTTGACAATGTTTGCATAAATGACAAAATGCTGCCTAAATACACAATATTTATGTGTATATGAAATTAAGTATGTGTATGTTCATATATTTCTATGTACAGAATTCATTTCTAAACTAATTAACCGATCATTATGAATCTTTTGAAACAGCTGCAAGGTGTAAGGGGTCATAATGTGGGCTATATTTAGTTTAATTTAGTTTCATGCAAATGGGGGTACAAAGGGACTGGAAGCACTTCATAAAAATTCAGATACCTCCGATTTTTTGTTTTAACGATAGCTATTATTAGACATCAATTAATAAATATTCCCCAAATTTCAGTTTATTTGGATTATTTTAAAAAGGTTTTAGGGGGAATAATATGGGCACCACCTCCCATTGGTAAATTCAAATATTTCAGATTTGCATGATCAAAATTTGAATAAGGATTCTAGACATAAAGTTTAGTAGTATTATATGTCGATTTTAATCTTTGTAAGACTGGACATAAAAGTGGTGCAAAACTGTTCTATTTGCGAAATTAATTTTACCTGTCCTGGGACCAGTATTTTTCTAGTGTGTATATATCTATATATAATGTATGTATGTATGTATGTATGTATGCATGTGTGTATATATCTATATATTACGTATGTATGCGTGTGTGTGTATATATCTATATATAATGTATGTATGCGTGTATGTGTATATATCTATATATAATGTATGTATGCGTGTGTGTGTGTATATATCTATATATTACGTATGTATGCGTGTGTGTGTATATATCTATATATAATGTATGTATGCGTGTATGTGTATATATCTATATATAATGTATGTATGCGTGTGTGTGTGTATATATCTATATATTATGTATGTATGTGTGGGTGTATATATCTATATATTATGTATGTATGTGTGGGTGTATATATCTATATATTATGTATGTATGCGTGTGTGTATATATCTATATATAATGTATGTATGCGTGTGTGTATATATCTATATATAATGTATGTATGCGTGTGTGTGTGTATATATCTATATATTATGTATGTATGTGTGGGTGTATATATCTATATATTATGTATGTATGCGTGTATATATATATATCTATATAATGTATGTATGCGTGTGTGTATATATCTATATATAATGTATGTATGCGTGTATATATATATATCTATATAATGTATGTATGCGTGTGTGTATATATCTATATATAATGTATGTATGCGTGTGTGTATATATCTATATATAATGTATGTATGCGTGTGTGTATATATCTATATATAATGTATGTATGCGTGTGTGTATATATCTATATATAATGTATGTATGCGTGTGTGTATATATCTATATATAATGTATGTATGCGTGTGTGTATATATCTATATATAATGTATGTATACGTGTGTGTATATATGTATGTATACGTGTGTGTATATATCTATATATAATGTGTGTGTATATACCTATGTATAACGTGTGTGTGTGTGTATATCTATATATAATGTATGCATGTGTGCATCTAAATATAATGTATGTGTGTATATATTTATATGTAATGTATATGAACGTGCATATATGTATATATATATATATATATGTGTGTGTGTATATAACATTTCTATGTAATTAATTTTACTCCAGTTATAATTAATCATTTACATTCGTGACATTTTGCAATTTATGCTCCGTCTTAATTGCTTTCAATTTTTCGACTTTAGAAAAGTTCGGTCGGGTTAAGAAATCCCACTAATTGTTATTTCCGTCAATTATGTACACCGACCGACAGACCGCCCGATTTGTTGGCCCTTAATTTTGTGTCTTCATTAAATGAATTTTAATTGATACAAATTTTCTTTAATGATTTAATTTTCATTTTGCCTTTAAAAAAAAAAATATTTCTCAAGATGGTGTCTGATTGCCCATCAGGATCTGCTGTCTGGCGTATTAGGAAGATTAGTTGCTTTGAAGGTTAGTTGCTTTGAAGGTTAGTTGCTTTGAAGGTTAGTTGTTTTGAAGGTTAGTTGCTTTGAAGGTTAGTTGCTTTGAAGGTTAGTTGCTTTGAAGGTTAGTTGCTTTGAAGATTAGTTGCTTTGAAGGTTAGTTGCTTTGAAGATTAGTTGCTTTGAAGATTAGTTGCTTTGAAGATTAGTTTCTTTGAAGATTAGTTGCTTTGAAGATTTGAGTGGGGTAATGTATTTTATATTTTACGCAGTGGTGACTCAAGGTTCGAGCCTCGGCTGGATCAAACCACACTGATGAGTCTTCAAAAGATGAAACACGTGTTTGCGAATGCTAATAATATATGTATATTCGCTAACCTAGGGTAGTGCACTCTAGGAACAGATGGTCTCTACCTAACTAGTATGCAAGGTTCTTCCCCCGAACAATCAAATTTTTACGGAAACCGGTTATCGTAATTGAATACGGTATATTTCTACTGCATTATAACAGCAACAAGCAACAGACTTTTACCGTGATGACTGAAGGTCTGAAGTTCCTGCCTCGAGATCGATGCATTGGCCGAATAAAGCTACACTGATGAGCCTTCAAAAAGCGAAACGTGTCTGTGGAGGTTTTATCTACCTCCAACAGCGATAAGATGTGACACAAGGTCGGAAAGTGGGATTAGATAAGTCAGCACTCTAGAGGAAGAGCACTTATGACCTTTAAAAATTGACTGGGCAGCTCTGTCGGCATTCCCCGGTAAGGGAGCCTCAGGCGATTAGCAATAAACTAACCCCCTTCTCAAAGGGTGAGAAGGTAAAGCCTGGGAGGGTGGACCTCCTAGAACTGCACAGGACAAACCCACAGACCGGCAGAAATCAAGCCCCGAAGGCCAAGACGACACCGGTCTATTGGGTGTAGTATCCATCGGAACAGATACTACACTTTGCTCTTAGCCAGTCGTTTCGGGTTTTCTACTCTCATCAGTGCAGGAGTGGCGGCTGCAGACGGTTGCATGAGCTCAAATGCAGTTCGTAAATTCAGCCTAGAATCACGAGACTAACGCTCAGGACCACACAACCGCAAGAAATCACCACAGATAGTAATTGAAATTAATGTACACTTGTCCGGGAGGCGGGGGCAAGTGTCTTGTCGTCGATAGTGTTCAGCGCTCGAGAACTTGCTTATATATGTATATATATATATATTTAATTTTTATTTTTTGTAAAGAAAAATCAGTACAACATTAGTACCGTCGGTTTCAAGCTCAGAGGGACTTAACCATCCGGCTCTCTTCAGCTTATGTTGTTATCTGTTTCAGAAATGTGAATTCAAGTGTCACTCTCGTTTGGATACGTTATTTGCTTTAGGGTGTTATGTATATTTGTTTAAAATTTGTGTTAGGGAGAGAAATGTGAGACTACAAAGTTTAATAAAGTTCGAAAAAAAAAAAGGGGGGGGAGTAAAATGTAATAGTTACGATTAAAAATTGAAATTTTTTTTAATATATCTATACAAGTCCCGTGATTCAATGTTTATTAGGAGCGTATATTAGGCCATTAAATGTTTTGAAGGGTTATCTGGTGTCGCCTGGGAGAAAATTTTTGTTCTTTCAAAAGTTTAATCCTTAAGCCCATATTCTCTCCTTAGCACTTTTTTTTCGAACTTTATAAAACCTTGTAGTCTCACATTTCTCTCCCTAAAACAAATTTTTAAACAAATATACATAACACTCCAAAGCAAATAACGTATCCAAACGAGAGTGACACGTGACTTCACATTTATGAAACAGGTCACAACATAAGCTGAAGAGAGCCGGATGGTTAAGTCCTTCTGTGCTTGAAACCGACGGTACTGATGCTGTACTAATTTTTTGTACCCAAAAATAAATAAATATTACGCTCTTAATTTTGATTCTCAATTAATTGAGCACTCTGCTGGGATTTTTCCCACCATTTTACAAAAGAAGTTATATATATATATATATATATATATATATATATATATATATATATATATATTCATATTGATGTGTTTGAAAGTATTTCCAGAATGTTTTGGAAACGACCGTACGCCATACTAGACTTGTTGTTCTAATTCTTTGAACAATTGGAATGTTCTGATCCATTAAATCATCTTTATATATATATATATATATATATATATATATATATATAAGATGATTTAATGGATCAGAACATTCCAATTGTTCAAAGAATTAGAACAACAAGTCTAGTATGGCGTACGGTCGTTTCCAAAACATTCTGGAAATACTTTCAAACACATCAATATGAATATATATATATATATATATATATATATATATATATATTCATATTGATGTGTTTGAGTCTTTGTAGCAGATCTCCGGAGTTTTTTAATATGGGCTGGACTAATGGAACCGAGCAGGGGGGGGGGGGGGGAGTATTTCTGGCTAATTTATGTGGTGTGTTGCCGATGCTTGATATGATAGGTCTCATGGCGGCAATAATCAGCAAATAAACAAAGACATACTTCAAACGCGAGGTAAGAAATATTTTGGCGGATTACCCTTCCTGGATTAAACTCCTCGAACACCACCCTAAAACTCAGAGACTTTATGGCCTACCAAAAACACGCAAAGCTAACATTCCCATGAGACCGATCATATCAAGCATCGGCAGCACACCACATAAATTAGCCAGAAAATTAGCAGAAATATTAATCCCCCCTTCTCGGATCTATTAGTCCAGCCCATATACCCCCCCCCCCCTCCCCGGGGATGAAACGAGGGAGCCTCTGTGTAGCTTAATTGCTATAAATACTTACTACCTAGCTCTATTTACGTATCGAGCACTGTTGAAGTAAATATTGAAAATGGATACATAAAAAATTATATCTCCTTATAAAATTTTATGTGGATACATGAAATACTAATATATATATATATATATATGTGTGTGTGTGTGTGTGATTTTTTTTTAAGGCTTACCAAACCATTCAGTTCAGAAGACCAATGATCACGACAAAATACTTTTTCTTTCAAATATTATTTATTTATCATATATATTCAAACTCTTTAATTTGAAAAATGATAAATAAAAAATCTTTGAAAGAAAAAGTATTTTGTCGTGATCATTGGTCTTCTGAACGGAATGGTTTGGTAAGCCTTCAAAAAATCACAAATAAATGCTCTGTACCCTGTAATCCAGTATCATCGAGCTTATTTTTATTGGACTAATCCCGATCTTTCACTGAATAATCTATCTTATAAGTGAAAAATCTAAATATATATATATATATATATATATATATATATAAACATTTTTTGAAAAACCATAACAATGTAATTTGTTGAAATAAATAAATAACATTTATTTATTTTAAACCGAGCTTTCGAATATAAAATATTCCTCGTCAGAGAGTTTTTTTTTTCTTCTTTTTTTTCATCGTCTGGTGGTATTGACTTGGTGAGAAAGAATGTCCGTGTCTTAGAGCGTGGTTAAGCCATTTTGAATAGAAAGGAGTAGACACATTATTATAAACCATTGTTTCGTAAAGGTATAAACGTTTTTTTAAAAACCATAACAATGTAATTTGTTGAAATAAATAAATAACATTTAATGTTTATACCTTTACGAAACAATGGTTTAAAATAATGTGTCTATTCCTTTATATATATATATATATATATATATATATATATATATATATAATATGAGACTAAAAGTATACTTTTAGAGAACTGAACCTATAGTGAAATGGTTTAAGCTCAATATACGAGATAGAGCAATTATAAAGATAAATGAAGGAAGAGAGATGAAGATTGCATCAAGTGGCTTCATGCATTGTCTGGAGTAATTTCCATTAAAGAAAAAAAAAATTACAATTTTGATGATATTAAGATATTTTGTCAGGCAATTCCTGATAACCTTGCTGTCATGATTTTAAGAATTATACGATCATGGTAATTCCTGGTGAATTTGCTCGGATCTTTTTAGAATCCACTGCATTCTGACATTTGACATTTTATTATTTTAGAAAGAATCTGTGTGCTATTTTAGTTTTTTCTTTTCTTTTTTTAAATTTTTATAAAAGTGTTTGTGGCAGAAGATGACATTATCGCATTTCAACAAAAAAATCTATGAATTTTGATGACAGATCAGAAGCCTTTCAATGCGTTTTTATCTTCAATGATGTGGGTTTATTGTTTTTTTGTTAATTATCTTTCAAATTTTTATATCTTAGTATAATAAAGAAATTGTGTCTGTATGTTTTTTTAACAAAACCTTAAAAAGAAACATTGTGTTAAATAACTTTGGACATTATATCTGACTACACTGTTACATAAATATGATGACCAGTGTTGTTACCGCTATATTCCTTTAAAAAAAAAATATCCCAAATTTTGCTTCAGAACACAAACATGTCCATTAGGATAAAAAAAATTTTTAAATAGAAAAATAAAAACTGTATTTGTTTTTTAATGAACGCCATAGTTTTAGGTTTGAAAAAAAAGTGTGTGTGTTTATTTTTTAATGGCTCCATAGTTTTAGGTTTGAAAAAAAGTGTGTGTGTGTGTGTTTATTTTTTAATGGCTCCATAGTTTTAGGTTTGAAAAAAAGTGTGTGTGTGTTTATTTTTTAATGGCTCCATAGTTTTAGGTTTGAAAAAAAGTGTGTGTGTGTTTATTTTTTAATGGCTCCATAGTTTTAGGTTTGAAAAAAAGTGTCTGTGTGTGTGTGTTTATTTTTTAATGGCTCCATAGTTTTAGGTTTGAAAAAAAGTGTGTGTGTGTGTGTGTTTATTTTTTAATGGCTCCATAGTTTTAGGTTTGAAAAAAAGTGTGTGTGTGTTTATTTTTTAATGGCTCCATAGTTTTAGGTTTGAAAAAAAGTGTGTGTGTGTTTATTTTTTAATGGCTCCATAGTTTTAGGTTTGAAAAAAGTGTGTGTGTGTTTATTTTTTAATGGCTCCATAGTTTTAGGTTTGAAAAAAAGTGTGTGTGTGTGTTTATTTTTTAATGGCTCCATAGTTTTAGGTTTGAAAAAAAGTGTGTGTGTGTGTGTGTTTATTTTTTAATGGCTCCATAGTTTTAGGTTTGAAAAAAAGTGTGTGTGTGTGTGTGTTTATTTTTTAATGGCTCCATAGTTTTAGGTTTGAAAAAAAGTGTGTGTGTGTTTATTTTTTAATGGCTCCATAGTTTTAGGTTTGAAAAAAAGTGTGTGTGTGTGGGTGTGTGTGTTTATTTTTTAATGGCTCCATAGTTTTAGGTTTGAAAAAAAGTGTGTGTGTGTTTATTTTTTAATGGCTCCATAGTTTTAGGTTTGAAAAAAAGTGTGTGTGTGTTTATTTTTTAATGGCTCCATAGTTTTAGGTTTGAAAAAAGTGTGTGTGTGTGTTTATTTTTTAATGGCTCCATAGTTTTAGGTTTGAAAAAAAAAGTGTGTGTGTGTGTGTTTATTTTTTAATGGCTCCATAGTTTTAGGTTTAGAAAAAAAGTGTGTGTGTGTGTGTTTATTTTTTAATGGCTCCATAGTTTTAGGTTTGAAAAAAAGTGTGTGTGTGTGTGTTGATTTTTTAATGGCTCCATAGTTTTAGGTTTGAAAAAAAAGTGTGTGTGTGTGTGTTTATTTTTTAATGGCCTCCATAGTTTTAGGTTTGAAAAAAAGTGTGTGTGTGTGTGTTTATTTTTTAATGGCCTCCATAGTTTTAGGTTTGAAAAAAAGTGTGTGTGTGTGTGTTTATTTTTTAATGGCCTCAATAGTTTTAGGTTTGAAAAAAAGTGTGTCTGTGTGTGTTTATTTTTTAATGGCTCCATAGTTTTAGGTTTGAAAAAAGGTGTGTGTGTGTTTATTTTTTAATGGCTCCATAGTTTTAGGTTTGAAAAAAAGTGTGTGTGTGTTTATTTTTTAATGGCTCCATAGTTTTAGGTTTGAAAAAAAGTGTGTGTGTGTGTTTATTTTTTAATGGCTCCATAGTTTTAGGTTTGAAAAAAAGTGTGTGTGTGTGTTTATTTTTTAATGGCTCCATAGTTTTAGGTTTGAAAAAAAGTGTGTGTGTGTGTGTTTATTTTTTAATGGCCTCCATAGTTTTAGGTTTGAAAAAAAGTGTGTGTGTGTTTATTTTTTAATGGCTCCATAGTTTTAGGTTTGAAAAAAAGTGTGTGTGTGTGTTTATTTTTTAATGGCTCCATAGTTTTAGGTTTGAAAAAAAGTGTGTGTGTGTGTGTTTATTTTTTAATGGCTCCATAGTTTTAGGTTTGAAAAAAAGTGTGTGTGTGTGTGTGTGTGTTTATTTTTTAATGGCTCCATAGTTTTAGGTTTGAAAAAAATGTGTGTGTGTGTGTGTGTTTATTTTTTAATGGCCTCCATAGTTTTAGGTTTGAAAAAAAGTGTGTGTGTGTGTGTGTGTGTTTATTTTTTAATGGCTCCATAGTTTTAGGTTTGAAAAAAAGTGTGTGTGTGTGTGTTTATTTTTTAATGGCTCCATAGTTTTAGGTTTGAAAAAAAGTGTGTGTGTGTTTATTTTTTAATGGCTCCATAGTTTTAGGTTTGAAAAAAAGTGTGTGTGTTTATTTTTTAATGGCTCCATAGTTTTAGGTTTGAAAAAAGTGTGTGTGTGTTTATTTTTTAATGGCTCCATAGTTTTAGGTTTGAAAAAAAGTGTGTGTGTGTGTTTATTTTTTAATGGCTCCATAGTTTTAGGTTTGAAAAAAAGTGTGTGTGTGTGTGTGTTTATTTTTTAATGGCTCCATAGTTTTAGGTTTGAAAAAAAGTGTGTGTGTGTGTGTGTTTATTTTTTAATGGCTCCATAGTTTTAGGTTTGAAAAAAAGTGTGTGTGTGTTTATTTTTTAATGGCTCCATAGTTTTAGGTTTGAAAAAAAGTGTGTGTGTGTGTGTTTATTTTTTAATGGCTCCATAGTTTTAGGTTTGAAAAAAAGTGTGTGTGTGTGGGTGTGTGTGTTTATTTTTTAATGGCTCCATAGTTTTAGGTTTGAAAAAAAGTGTGTGTGTGTTTATTTTTTAATGGCTCCATAGTTTTAGGTTTGAAAAAAAGTGTCTGTGTGTTTATTTTTTAATGGCTCCATAGTTTTAGGTTTGAAAAAAAGTGTGTGTGTGTTTATTTTTTAATGGCTCCATAGTTTTAGGTTTGAAAAAAGTGTGTGTGTGTGTTTATTTTTTAATGGCTCCATAGTTTTAGGTTTGAAAAAAAAGTGTGTGTGTGTGTTTATTTTTTAATGGCTCCATAGTTTTAGGTTTAGAAAAAAAGTGTGTGTGTGTGTTTATTTTTTAATGGCTCCAGTTTTAGGTTTGAAAAAAAGTGTGTGTGTGTGTGTTTATTTTTTAATGGCTCCATAGTTTTAGGTTTGAAAAAAAAGTGTGTGTGTGTGTGTTTATTTTTTAATGGCCTCCATAGTTTTAGGTTTGAAAAAAAGTGTGTGTGTGTGTGTTTATTTTTTAATGGCCTCCATAGTTTTAGGTTTGAAAAAAAGTGTGTGTGTGTGTGTTTATTTTTTAATGGCCTCCATAGTTTTAGGTTTGAAAAAAAGTGTGTGTGTGTGTGTTTATTTTTTAATGGCTCCATAGTTTTAGGTTTGAAAAAAAGTGTGTGTGTGTGTTTATTTTTTAATGGCTCCATAGTTTTAGGTTTGAAAAAAAGTGTGTGTGTGTTTATTTTTTAATGGCTCCATAGTTTTAGGTTTGAAAAAAAGTGTGTGTGTGTGTTTATTTTTTAATGGCCTCCATAGTTTTAGGTTTGAAAAAAAGTGTGTGTGTGTGTGTTTATTTTTTAATGGCTCCATAGTTTTAGGTTTGAAAAAAAGTGTGTGTGTGTGTGTTTATTTTTTAATGGCCTCCATAGTTTTAGGTTTGAAAAAAAGTGTGTGTGTGTTTATTTTTTAATGGCTCCATAGTTTTAGGTTTGAAAAAAAGTGTGTGTGTGTGTTTATTTTTTAATGGCTCCATAGTTTTAGGTTTGAAAAAAAGTGTGTGTGTGTGTGTTTATTTTTTAATGGCTCCATAGTTTTAGGTTTGAAAAAAAGTGTGTGTGTGTGTTTATTTTTTAATGGCCTCCATAGTTTTAGGTTTGAAAAAAAGTGTGTGTGTGTTTATTTTTTAATGGCCTCCATAGTTTTAGGTTTGAAAAAAAGTGTGTGTGTGTGTTTATTTTTTAATTGCCTTTATAGTTTTAGGTTTGAAAAAAAGTGTGTGTGTGTGTGTGTGTTTATTTTTTAATGGCCTCCATAGTTTTAGGTTTGAAAAAAAGTGTGTGTGTGTGTTTATTTTTTAATGGCCTCCATAGTTTTAGGTTTGAAAAAAAGTGTGTGTGTGTTTATTTTTTAATGGCCTCCATAGTTTTAGGTTTGAAAAAAAGTGTGTGTGTGTGTGTGTGTGTTTATTTTTTAATGGCTTAATAGTTTTAGGTTTGAAAAAAAGTGTGTGTGTGTTTATTTTTTAATGGCCTCCATAGTTTTAGGTTTGAAAAAAAGTGTGTGTGTGTGTTTATTTTTTAATGGCCTCCATAGTTTTAGGTTTGAAAAAAAAGTGTGTGTGTGTGTGTGTGTGTTTATTTTTTAATGGCCTCCATAGTTTTAGGTTTGAAAAAAAGTGTGTGTGTGTGTGTTTATTTTTTAATGGCTCCATAGTTTTAGGTTTGAAAAAAAGTGTGTGTGTGTTTATTTTTTAATGGCTCCATAGTTTTAGGTTTGAAAAAAAGTGTGTGTGTGTTTATTTTTTAATGGCTCCATAGTTTTAGGTTTGAAAAAAAGTGTGTGTGTGTGTTTATTTTTTAATGGCCTCCATAGTTTTAGGTTTGAAAAAAAGTGTGTGTGTGTGTGTGTTTATTTTTTAATGGCCTCCATAGTTTTAGGTTTGAAAAAAAGTGTGTGTGTGTTTATTTTTTAATGGCCTCCATAGTTTTAGGTTGGAAAAAAAGTGTGTGTGTGTGTTTATTTTTTAATTGCCTCCATAGTTTTAGGTTTGAAAAAAGTGTGTGTGTGTGTGTGTGTTTATTTTTTAATGGCCTCCATAGTTTTAGGTTTGAAAAAAAGTGTGTGTGTGTGTGTTTATTTTTTAATGGCCTCCATAGTTTTAGGTTTGAAAAAAAAGTGTGTGTGTGTGTTTATTTTTTAATGGCCTCCATAGTTTTAGGTTTGAAAAAAAGTGTGTGTGTGTGTGTGTTTATTTTTTAATGGCCTCCATAGTTTTAGGTTTGAAAAAAAGTGTGTGTGTGTGTGTGTGTTTATTTTTTAATGGCTCCATAGTTTTAGGTTTGAAAAAAAGTGTGTGTGTGTTTATTTTTTAATGGCCTCCATAGTTTTAGGTTTTAAAAACAGTGTGTGTGTGTGTGTTTATTTTTTAATAGCCTCCATAGTTTTAGGTTTGAAAAAAAAGTGTGTGTGTGTGTGTTTATTTTTTAATGGCCTCCATAGTTTTAGGTTTGAAAAAAAGTGTGTGTGTGTGTGTTTATTTTTTAATGGCTCCATAGTTTTAGGTTTGAAAAAAAGTGTGTGTGTGTTTATTTTTTAATGGTTCCATAGTTTTAGGTTTGAAAAAAAGTGTGTGTGTGTTTATTTTTTAATGGCTCCATAGTTTTAGGTTTGAAAAAAAGTGTGTGTGTGTGTTTATTTTTTAATGGCCTCCATAGTTTTAGGTTTGAAAAAAAGTGTGTGTGTGTGTGTGTTTATTTTTTAATGGCCTCCATAGTTTTAGGTTTGAAAAAAAGTGTGTGTGTGTTTATTTTTTAATGGCCTCCATAGTTTTAGGTTTGAAAAAAAGTGTGTGTGTGTGTTTATTTTTTAATTGCCTCCATAGTTTTAGGTTTGAAAAAAGTGTGTGTGTGTGTGTGTGTTTATTTTTTAATGGCCTCCATAGTTTTAGGTTTGAAAAAAAGTGTGTGTGTGTGTGTTTATTTTTTAATGGCCTCCATAGTTTTAGGTTTGAAAAAAAAGTGTGTGTGTGTGTTTATTTTTTAATGGCCTCCATAGTTTTAGGTTTGAAAAAAAGTGTGTGTGTGTGTGTGTTTATTTTTTAATGGCCTCCATAGTTTTAGGTTTGAAAAAAAGTGTGTGTGTGTGTGTGTGTTTATTTTTTAATGGCTCCATAGTTTTAGGTTTGAAAAAAAGTGTGTGTGTGTTTATTTTTTAATGGCCTCCATAGTTTTAGGTTTTAAAAACAGTGTGTGTGTGTGTTTATTTTTTAATAGCCTCCATAGTTTTAGGTTTGAAAAAAAAGTGTGTGTGTGTGTGTTTATTTTTTAATGGCCTCCATAGTTTTAGGTTTGAAAAAAAGTGTGTGTGTGTGTGTTTATTTTTTAATGGCTCCATAGTTTTAGGTTTGAAAAAAAGTGTGTGTGTGTTTATTTTTTAATGGTTCCATAGTTTTAGGTTTGAAAAAAAGTGTGTGTGTGTTTATTTTTTAATGGCTCCATAGTTTTAGGTTTGAAAAAAAGTGTGTGTGTGTGTTTATTTTTTAATGGCCTCCATAGTTTTAGGTTTGAAAAAAAGTGTGTGTGTGTGTGTTTATTTTTTAATGGCTCCATAGTTTTAGGTTTGAAAAAAAGTGTGTGTGTGTTTATTTTTTAATGGCTCCATAGTTTTAGGTTTGAAAAAAAGTGTGTGTGTGTGTTTATTTTTTAATGGCTCCATAGTTTTAGGTTTGAAAAAAAGTGTGTGTGTGTGTGTTTATTTTTTAATGGCCTCCATAGTTTTAGGTTTGAAAAAAAGTGTGTGTGTGTGTGTGTTTATTTTTTAATGGCTCCATAGTTTTATGTTTGAAAAAAAGTGTGTGTGTGTGTGTGTTTTATTTTTAATGGCTCCATAGTTTTAGGTTTGAAAAAAAGTGTGTGTGTGTTTATTTTTTAATGGCTCCATAGTTTTAGGTTTGAAAAAAAGTGTGTGTGTTTATTTTTTGATGGCTCCATAGTTTTAGGTTTGAAAAAAGTGTGTGTGTGTTTATTTTTTAATGGCTCCATAGTTTTAGGTTTGAAAAAAAGTGTGTGTGTGGGTGTTTATTTTTTAATGGCTCCATAGTTTTAGGTTTGAAAAATAGTGTGTGTGTGGGTGTTTATTTTTTAATGGCTCCATAGTTTTAGGTTTGAAAAAAAGTGTGTGTGTTTATTTTTTAATGGCTCCATAGTTTTAGGTTTGAAAAAAAGTGTGTGTGTGGGTGTTTATTTTTTAATGGCCTCCATAGTTTTAGGTTTGAAAAAGTGTGTGTGTGTGTGTGTGTGTTTATTTTTTAATGGCCTCCATAGTTTTAGGTTTGAAAAAAAGTGTGTGTGTGTTTCATTTTTAATGGCCTCCATAGTTTTAGGTTTGAAAAAAAGTGTGTGTGTGTTTATTTTTTAATGGCTCCATAGTTTTAGGTTTGAAAAAAAGTGTATGTGTTTATTTTTTAATGGCTCCATAGTTTTAGGTTTGAAAAAAAGTGTGTGTGTGTGTGTTTATTTTTTAATGGCTCCATAGTTTTAGGTTTGAAAAAAAGTGTGTGTGTGTGTGTTTATTTTTTAATGGCTCCATAGTTTTAGGTTTGAAAAAAAGTGTGTGTGTGTGTTTATTTTTTAATGGCCTCCATAGTTTTAGGTTTTGAAAAAAATAAAAAATAAAATGTGTTTATTTTTTAATGGCCTCCATAGTTTTAGGTGTGAATATCATTAAAATCAAAGGTTAAAAGAACAAGCCATGGTTTTAGGTTAAAATAAATAAGTTGTTTTGGAACGGTACTAAAACTCTGCGAAACTCATAAGCAACCATACATTAGGAAATCACCGATCTTTTCCTTCTTCATCACTGGATGAGTTGACCACAGTCCAGTGACATATAATTTAATAGAGGTGACTGACCGCAACCTTCTGTATAGATCTAGTAAATGTGACAGAAATATTCTTCCACTCTCTCGCTTTGTCTCCTCCTCCCCTCCCTTAAAAAAAACAAACTCTTATAAAAATTGCAGACTCTGACCTTTTGAGGTGGGGGAGTTAATTGGAGAAAAAAAAAAGTCACCTGAGTCAGTTTTACAAAACGCGACTCCCAACACGAACGTTTTTCGGGCGCAACAACAAAGTCTCGTGACAATAAAGTGCACAGAATGTTCTCGTAAACCAAAAAGTTGAGTTTTTCAACAAAGTTTTTCAACAAAGTCTCTGAACTGTAATTATCGACTACGGTTACTTGTGGGGGGGGGATTTATTCATCATTGTACCGGCTAACGTGAAAGTGTATTATCGCACAGTGTTCCGGTTTTGTGGTTTTATTGAATGTATTTGGGACCGACTACTTGCTTGTTGGCTTGGTGGAAGAAATAATGCACAAGCTACTTTTCTAAGACTTTTCTAGGACTTTCTTTTCTTATCGTTGTTCTTCCTTGCTTTTTAAGTTTGACTTTTATTTTTATTTTTATTTTTCCTCTTCTTTTCTTAAGTGACCTCAACTATTACAACGCCACATTGTGTTTTGTCGGCAGTTGAAACCAGTATTCCAGACATTTAATTTCCCTGATGATCTGCCAAGCAAGTAACTGCTTGGTAGTGAAACACGTGTAGGAAAAAACATTTAATTTGAATAAATAGTATTTGTAAGAAAAAATATCTTTAATGGTGATCATTGGTGTCTTGAAAGGAATGCTTTGGTAAGCCTTCATAAAATCACATATATATATATATATATATATATATATAATCTTTATAGATATAAAGAACTTGAAGCATAAAGACTTTTACTAAAATAATCTGATTCGGCATTAAATAACCCGAAAAGGGTTGATATGCCATGAAACAAAACAACCAATGAGCGGGTGATCAGGCCCTGTGCAGCAAAGAACAGATAATAATGTGCAATAAAAGAGAAATAACTCAGGACATGATTACTTCCCTTTAATCTAGAAGACGTTTCGGTGAATAAGGAAAAATTTCCCACCCAAAAAGTTTTTGTTTTAGCAAAAAGCATTTGCAGAAAGAAACTGACACAAATAAATAAAATATTTGTTAGAATAACATTGCGGAAGGAACAAACAAAAAAATAGGTTTTATTAAATCAAGTATCACTATGTTTTTAATTTAAAAAATGAGGATTGATGATTTGTATAATTGGGATTATTCGGACTACTGTTCTCATCTTGAGTGTTATCATCACAACGTTTCGGCCGCTGTAACCTCCGGCCTTCTTCAGGTGTATTTCTTCGAACTCGGGAATCTGGAAGACTTCTCCCAGTCATGGCTGACGGAACAAGAGCATTCTACTCCCGTGGATTAAATAAAGGGTTCTGTTCGAAATTCCGTCCAGATCCCCGAGTTCGACAGAAATATTCCAGAGTTTGAAGAAATACACCTGAAGAAGGCCGAACGGAGGTTACAGCGGCCGAAACGTTGTGATGATAACACTCAAAGTGAGAACAGTAATCCGAATAATTAAAATTGTATAAATTATCAATATGTCAGACAGTTGGATTTTATGATGCTATGCCAGTATAAAAACTCTAAAATTACTCGTGCATCAACGAGAAAGGTCAGCCGGCGCCTGTTTCCCAGACAAAACGCCACTTGGAATATTATAATCATGCTTTGAAGAATTCAAAAAAAATTTCTCATTTTAATTTGAGATTTTCGCTGACCGCATATTTCTAGACATTAGAGATGGCAACAAAAAAAAAACAACTAAATAGATTACAAAAAAAAAAACAAAAAAAATTCTCTCCATATTTATTAAATTTTTATTGCGGAAGATCTCCATGAAAAAATAACGGTCTGTTTCGAGAGAAACTGATGACATTACCCATGAAGCCGATTAAAAAGGCATCCATACCTCCTCTTTTATCGCACCAACACTGCAAACCGAAGTCTTATATTAAAGACAAGAATGTTGGAATTAAATGTCAACCCTTTATTAAGTACACATTATAGCCAACAGCTGACATTTCCCTGGGAGCTGAGGAGGGCACTTCTGACATTGTCTAGTGTTGACTCTTAAAAAACAGATTAGGATGTTTTCTGTGAAGTGGTGGTCTCCATAAATCTTTGCCTCCCCATTTTCTGTGAAGTGGTGGTCTCCATAGATCTTTGCCTCCCCATTTTCTGTGAAGTGGTGGTCTCCATAGATCTTTGCCTCCCCATTTTCTGTGAAGTGGTGGTCTCCATAAATCTTTGCCTCCCCATTTTCTGTGAAGTGGTGGTCTCCATAGATCTTTGCCTCCCCATTTTCTGTGAAGTGGTGGTCTCCATAGATCTTTGCCTCCCCATTTTCTGTGAAGTGATGGTCTCCATAAATCTTTGCCTCCCCATTTTCTGTGAAGTGGTGGTCTCCATAGATCTTTGCCTCCCCATTTTCTGTGAAGTGGTGGTCTCCATAGATCTTTGCCTCCCCATTTTCTGTGAAGTGGTCGTCTCCATAAATCTTTGCCTCCCCATTTTCTGTGAAGTGGTGGTCTCCATAGATCTTTGCCTCCCCATTTTCTGTGAAGTGGTGGTCTCCATAGATCTTTGCCTCCCCATTTTCTGTGAAGTGGTAGTCTCCATAGATCTTTGCCTCCCCATTTTCTGTGAAGTGGTGGTCTCCATAGATCTTTGCCTCCCCATTTTCTGTGAAGTGGTGGTCTCCATAGATCTTTGCCTCCCCATTTTCTGTGAAGTGGTGGTCTCCATAAATCTTTGCCTCCCCATTTTCTGTAAAGTGGTGGTCTCCATAGATCTTTGCCTCCCCATTTTCTGTGAAGTGGTGGTCTCCATAGATCTTTGCCTCCCCATTTTCTGTGAAGTGGTGGTCTCCATAAATATTTGCCTCCCCATTTTCTGTGAAGTGGTGGTCTCCATAGATCTTTGCCTCCCCATTTTCTGTGAAGTGGTGGTCTCCATAAATCTTTGCCTCCCTATTTTCTGTGAAGTGGTGGTCTTCATAAATCTTTGCCTCCCTATTTTCTGTGAAGTGGTGGTCTCCGTAAATCTTTGCCTCCCCATTTTCTGTGAAAATGTTCTTTTTATCACCAAATGCAAATGTTTTATATTTTCAATGTTGGTATCACAACTAGTTTAAAATAATGGCTATCTACCGTGTTTATAATTGTTCAAGAAGATGCTGTCTGGCAGGGTTAAAAAGGTCTGATCAGCAAAACGTGGGAACATAAGAGAAGAATAGGGAACCGAATGTATAATCACATCATTGGGGAAAGGAGAAGAAAATTGCTAGTTCGTAAGTCGATGACTGGGAGTCAAAACATTTATTAATTCCCTGATATTGAAATGCCATACTTAGCTTTTTTGTTATTAACTTTATCTGCCAGTGGTCAGTTTCTTGTTTTACTATTACGAATATTTATTTTTTACAATTCACCATTCTATATTTTAATGTATTCTATTTTATTTTTCTCTTTGATTTCCTTTTACAATTTCATCTGTATCCCCGCATTAATGTAATTCTCCCGTGTCTCTCATCTATTTATCATATTCCTTCTTGAAGAAAAATTTTAATTTTCCTTTTTTATCTTCACTAATTCTAATCCTATAATTTCGTTTCGATTACTTTTTCATTTAACCCTTCCCTTTTATCCACTTTCGTTCCGTTTCATCCCATTCATTATGTTTTAAGTGATTTCTTGTTTTTGTTACAACCTTTTCTTTTTTGTCTTCTGCCTGTGGTGATTAAGTGGAACACATTTTCTTTTAAATCAGAATAAGTAAGAGTTTCGACAAATCCACAATCAGACCATGTCAGATTTGGTATATTCGGACTACTGTTCTCATCTTGGGTGTTTTTTACCACAACGTTTCGGCCGATGTAACCTCCGACCTTCTTCAGGTGTACTTTCTCGAACTCGGAGAATCTTTCTGTCGAACTCGTGAATCTGGACGAAATTTCGAACGGAACCGTTTATTAAATCCACGGGGGTAGCATGCTCTCATTCCATCTGCCATGACTGGGAAGATATATGTATATATATATATATGTATATGTATATATATATATATATATATATATATATATATATATTTCGAACGAACCCCAAAATCCACGGGGAGGATAGCATACTCTTGTTCCATCTGCCATGACTGGGAAGAAGTCTTCAGTAATTCGCAATTCTTTATATCGCCCGCATTGAGGATTGAACCTTCAACCTTTAGATGACTGTCACTTAGAACTGAATTATATTAGTACTATATTCACGGGTCCTTGCGGACAATTCTAGTATGAATTTAGAATTAAAGTTAAAAATTAAAAGCGTAATATTTATTTATTTTGACACAGAAAAATTAGTAGAATATTCGTACTGTCGGTTTCAAGCACAGAAGGACTTAGCCATCCGGCCCTCTTCAGATGACAACAGAAGCTGAAGAGAGCCGGATGGTTAAGTCCTTCTGTGCTTGAAACCGACGGTACGAATGTTGTACTAATTTTTCTGTACCAATATATATGTGTATATATATATATATATATATAATAAGTGTCAATAGAAAGCCCTTACAATGCAAGGTAGATTTTTTTTTTTTTTTTTACTGTTGTCTTATATATTTCGGAGAAACACTCCATTTTCAAAGATGTATTTTTTTTTAAATAAACAAACTTATAGTTTTGTTTATAGAAGAAACGTCTTGTTGGTCTGACTTATAGTTTTGTTTATAGAAGAAACGTCTTGTTGGTCTGACTTATTTATCCGCTCTGTGATGGAATTCGCGGTAGTAGGTAGTAAATAATTTGAATATAACTCCCAGCATGCCCGATGCTTCAGTTCTTTCTACCTACTACCGCGAATTCCATCACAGAGCGGATAAATACGTCAGACCAACAAGACGTTTCTTCTATAAACAAAACTATAAGTTTGTTTATTTAAAAAAAAATACATCTTTGAAAATGGAGTGTTTCTCCGAAATATATAAGACAGCAGTAAAAAAAAAAAAAAAAAATCTACCTTGCATTGTAAGGGCTTTCTATTGACACTTATTACCTATCACCAATGCTTAAAAAAAAAAAAAAGAACGAAAATAATTTGAATATATATATATATATATATATTTCGAACGAACCCTTTATTAAATCCACGGGGAGGATAGCATACTCTTGTTCCATCTGCCATGACTGGGAAGAAGTCTTCAGTCATTCGCAATTCTTCGTATCGCCCACACTGAGGATTGAACCTTCAACCTTCAGATGACTGTCACTTTGAACTGAATTGTACTTAGTACAATATCCTAAAGAAATGTCACAGCTTTTATTAGCTTTAAGAACTAAATGAAATCTTAATTCAGCTTTTAAAAAGTAAATAAAGTATTAATTTGTTCAATAAATGTTATTTCAAATTTAAGCGCCCACCCGCGCTCTCTCTCTCTCCCTCTTTCTCTATCTCTACAAATCCACAATCAGACCATGTATGGAGTACTGTTGTCATATTTGGGCTGGTGATTCTCTGTCGCATTTGAGGCTTCTTGATAAGGTGCAGAAACTTATCTGTAATTTGACTGGTCACACCCTTTCTTCTTCTCTGCACCCTCTCTCTCTCACAGACGTGATGTTGCTAGTCTCAGTCTTTTCTATAAATACTATTATGACATGTGTTCTTCAGAGTTATGTGATCTATTCCTTGCTTCTTTTGTTCCAGCTCGTTTGATTTGTTGGTCTAGTGGTCTTCATCAATTCGCTGTTTGGATACCTCATCATAATACAGCTTCCTATTCCAGTAGCTTCTTTCCAAGAACTGCAGGCTTGTGGAACTCTCTTCCTGCTGACTGTTTTCCTCCTACCTTTATCAATAATCATCTCCTGTCTTTGCAATTATCGAGAGTAGAAAGTGGACCTTGGGTTTACTTTCGGCAGCCTCGTAACTCTCGCTTTCCTTATTTTGTCCTTTAGTCCTCACATTCCATGAGCGATGTTTCTGACAAAGGAGAGAGAATTGTTGTTTTCTGGGTCGGAATATATCCATCTAACACTTAATGTTTGCTAGTTTTTGACTTTGAAGTAGTTTTTTTTTTCTTTCTTTAGCTCTTTACATGAAGTGGCTTCATGCCTTGTCTGGAGCGACTTTCATTAAAAAAAAAATATATATATATATATATAACACATAATATTTAGAATTAAAAAGCCCCTTTAAAGATATAATAGTCTTAAAAGTAGAGCCCTGTTTGAAATTGAAAAGTTTGTTGTCATCTGCGATAAGCGAGTTCCGAAATAATAATAATAATAATAATATATATATAGCAAGTTCCGCTTGAGCGTTGAACACTGTAGACAGCAGTGACACTTTCCTTGCCTCACGAGTAAGTGTACCTTAATTTCAACTACTGTCTGTGTCGATTTCTCACGTCCGCGTAGTCCTGAGTGTTTGTCTCATGATTCTAGCCTGAATCTACGAACAGCGTTTGAGCCCATGTGACCACTTGCAACTGCTACTCCTACACTGATGAGGGTGAGAGAGCCCAAAATGACGTCGTCTGTAGGTGAAAAAAACACTTTAATATTAAATAAATATTTATAGTATATATATATATATATATATATATATATATATATATATATATATATATATATTTATATATATATATATATATATATATATATTTATATCTACCTTATTCACGTAATCACGTGCTACACACAGCGGCATATCAACATTAATCGTCGATAACATCAGGACGAATTTCAACTTGACTGCGATGAATATGTCTCAATCAAGAAGGATTAAACGAAAAAAGAAGAGAAAAAAAATGCTTATACTTTTGACAAGGGTGTATATCACTGAAAGTACTCAAGTTTTTAAAGAAAATAAATAATTTATTTTAAAAAACATAAATAAATTGCATTGCCCAGGTTTTAAAAATATTCTCCTTATTATTGCCATTTAACCAACGCTTCCATATGTGACTTTTAAATCTAGATGTAGATATGTCTGTAATTCAGTGTTATAATTGAAATAACAAGAGTGCTCAGTGACTTGTGCTAGAACATATATATTTTTATTTAATGGACACTATACATTATTTTGATCATCCATCGATACCTTCGGTTTCACAGTGATACACAACCCGCAGGCTTAAATATACTACATGTGACCGGTTGATGAAAATAAAATTTGGCTAAAATACAACATTTATTAGATCATCAAATATTCAAACAAGGAATATAAAGAAAAACTATTTTCTTTTCCTTAATCCATGGATTTTCAAAACTAAACTAAGAATTATATATATATATATATATATTATACATTCTGTGTTATAGGAGAAATAACAAGAGTGTTCAGTGATTTGAGCAAGAGCATATATATATTTTTATTCAATGAATACTATACATAATTTTGGTCATCCATTGGTACCTTCTGTTTCACGGAAACACTAGAAACGCAACCCGCGGGATAGAGTTGTGCGAACGCATAAAAATCAACGTTATGAACAGCATTACACATGACTAATAAACGCGCCCATATTTATGCCCCCCCCCCCCTACTTTTTTTCTTCCAATTTTTCCAATCCGAATTCGAAGAATGAGATGGTGAATCCAGCTGAAAACAAAAACGGTAAATAAATCTGCACAAAACCAAAGAACGGCGAATGATGAGTCAGTTGAAAAAAGAATCATAAAAATTGGTGCCGCCGCCGCCATCGCTTCATAATCTGACTGTTTGTCCTTTATTCTCTGTAAAGCCACCTTCCTACCTCCCACTTCACCCTATCGTGATAGCATCGATACGTTTCATCATTGCAGAAGAATTTGGTTGGATTTTATTCGGATTGATTGGCATCTCTGACATTCGAAACGACTCGACAAGTTTACCAGAATATATTTTAGCAGGCCGCTAAATAACGCTGAAAAACCAAACCCAACTCTTTTAATTAATAACGTCGAAAGAAAGAGCAAAATGGGGAAATTGAGTGTGCCAAATTTTATTCGCTTTAACGATAATTTTGGCACACTCAATTTCCCCATTTTGCTCTTTCTTTCGACGTTATTATTAATTAAAACTATCGATTTTCTCCTGACGAGATGATAGTCGAAAGGGCCTTAGAGAGATTTCCGCGTATTCTTTTTAAATCTATTTATAAATTTTGTACCTCGAAACATTTATTTATATATATATATATATATATTTAACCCTAACCCAACTCTTTCTCATATATATATATATATATATATATATATATATATATAATTCTTGGCTCCGTTGAGTAGAAAGAAATCCCATAGTGCTTGATTATTTAGAGTGTGATATCATTTATAATATTACAGATGGTCAGATAAACATGGTACCTAACCTTAACCCTAACCCTAAACACTAACCTTAACCCTAAACCCTATCCCTAACCCTGTGAAAAATCTTTTCATGGGTTTTCTTGACTTTTAATTATAAACCACTCTTGCTTTTGGCAGTCATTATATATATATATATATATATATATATATATATATATATATATAATAAATATTTGTTTTGTTTATTATCTATGTACGTATACGTTTCATCCTTTATAATCGGGACTCATCAGCATAGAGATATAACTATTCACTACTGGTCTCGCGATTCGAAACCCGGGCTCCGAGTATTTTACAACTCAAATCCCGACATCTAGAACCACTCGGCCACTGCTAAATAGCTAGATAAACAGTGATAAGTTTAACACTTATTCCGGCGGCTTGACGTCAAGAGAGCGTTCGACTTAATGAAAGAAACGATGCATTTATAGCTAGCGACGTCATATATATATAACATATATATATAACATATATGTAGCATGTATATATAGCATATATATATAACATATATATATAACATATATATATAGCATATATATATATATAACATATATATATATAACATATATATATAACATATATATATAACATATATATATATAACATATATATATAACATATATATATATAACATATATATATAACATATATATATATAACATATATATATATAACATATATATATAACATATATATATATATAACATATATATATATATATATATAACATATATATATAACATATATATATAACATATATATATATAACATATATATATAACATATATATATAACATATATATATATAACATATATATATAACATATATATATAACATATATATATAACATATATATATATAACATATATATATATAACATATATATATAACATATATATATATAACATATATATATATAACATATATATATATATAACATATATATATATATAACATATATATATATAACATATATATATATATATAACATATATATATATATATAACATATATATATAACATATATATATATAACATATATATATATATATAACATATATATATATATAACATATATATAAATAAAAAGAATAGGAAGTAAAATCAAGCAAACCTTAACCCGTGGGAGAGAATAACAAAGAATCTGATTGGTTAACTAGCTAGACTAAACGCCACGTGTATATATAAAAAGACCCGGCAACACAAATTCCATGCATTTTATCCTGACGATTCCTTATGGGGATGAAATGCGGAAGCCTCTGTGTAGCTTAATTGCTGTAAATATATTATCATAACTTACTACCTAGCTCGGATAACCGCGAACTGAAGCAAATGAAGTGGAATGAGTTAAGCAGTTTCCAACTTTTTATTAATACAATATATATATATATATATATATTTCTTATATTCTATAAAAATCTTACTTGCATCAAGATGGTTTTTGATGGAAGTTCTGTATAATGATATTTCGGGGAAAACATCCCCTCATCAGATGTGTATTCAACCTAATTCAAATGTTCAATGAAGGTCGCTGCCAATGAGTTATTCAGCAGAAGGGGTGTTTTCAGAAATATTATTATATGGAACTTCCATCAGACCACTCTGACACAAGGGGGATGATTATATAATATAAGAAATATGTGTGTGTGTGTGTATATATATATATATATATGTATATGTATATATATATATTTCTTATATTCTATAAAAATCTTACTTGCATCAAGATGGTTTTTGATGGAAGTTCTGTATAATGATATTTCGGGGAAAACATCCCCTCATCAGATGTGTATTCAACCTTAATTCAAATGTTCAATGAAGGCCGCTGCCAATGAGTTATTCAGCAGAAATTAAGGTTGAACACACATCTGATGAAGGGGTGTTTTCCAGAAATATTATTATACGGAACTTCCATCAGACCACTCTGACACAAGGAGGATTATTATATAATATAAGAAATATGTGGGTGTGTGTGTGTATATATATATATATATATATATATATATATATATATATATAATATAAGAAATATGTGAGTGTGTGTGTATATATATATATATATATATATATATATAATATAAGAAATATGTGAGTGTGTGTGTATATATATATATATATATATATATATATAATATAAGAAATATGTGAGTGTGTATATATATATATATATATATATATATATGATTAACTTGTTACCAATATCCAGGGGGTATGAATCCGAAGGAAGTTGAAACCGGGTTTATGAGAGTGCTCAATGAAAATTCAGAGCAAAATATATATTTTTGTTGATGGTTTTATTCCATTACTCGCGACAGTTATAACTGTAATTACAGTTATAACTGTTGCATAAATGGAATAAAATCATCAACAAAAATATATATATATAATATAATATAAGAAATATGTGAGTGTGTGTGTGTGTGTATATATATATATATATATATATATATATAATATAAGAAATATGTGTGTGTATATATATAAATATATATATATATATTATATTATATTTTGCATTAATAAAAAGGGTGCAAACGGCTTAACTCATTCCACCGTTATTTCTTAATTTGCTTCCGTTCATGTTTATCCGTTACACATCTGCATTGTATTGTCTTCTAATTCGCCTTCATATACACATTAAACAATGCTTCAAGCAAACTACATCAATCTCATACTTTTATATATATATATATATATATATATATATATGAAATTCTATTTACAGCAAGTAAGCTACACAGAAAAGTCCATGTTTCATTCTCGTAGAACATCAGACTGAACATCTCAAGATTTTTTTTTGAGACATTGCGTCGTCAGGTATCATCTAGCGAGAGTTGTGAGGCTGGATTTGAAGATTACGCAACTTGGGTACAATTATTCCGCATAAATGCAAATTGTGTTGTAATTGCAAAGATTAAGTTTTGACGGCTGATAACGAATCGACGACGGAACGTTCTTTATTTGTTCATTGGGAAATTTTTTTTTTTTTTTTGTTGGAAATAAACAAAAGTTGATGAAAGCATTTTTCATTTTTTTTTTTATTTAAAAATTTTTTTTAATTTTTTTTTTTTTATTTTTCATTTTTTTTTTTTCATTTTTCGTTTTTTTTTATTTATTTATTTATTTATTTATTTTTTTTAGTTTTTTAGTTTTAGCTTTAGTTTTTCTCCCTCTCGCTCTTTCTTTCTCTTTCTCCCTCTCGCTCTTTCTTTCTCTTTTTCTCTCTCTCTCTTTCTTTCTCTCTCTCTCTCTTTCTCACTCTCTCTCTTTCTTTCTCTCTTTCTCTCACTCTCTCTCTTTCTCACTCTCTTTCTTTCTCTCACTCTCTCTTTCTTTCTCTCACTCTCTCTTTCTCTCTCTCTTTATCTCACTCTCTCTCTCACTCTTTCTCTCACTCTCTCTCTTTCTCACTCTCTCTCTTTCTCTCTCTCTCTCTCTCTCTTTCTCTCTCACTCTTTCTCTCTCCCTATCTTACTCTTTCTCTCTCTTTTTCTCTTACTCTCTCTCTCTCTCTCTTACTCACTCTCTCTCTCTCTTTCTGTACCCCCTCCCATAAATTAAAATTGCACCAACAAACTCCTCATCGCATCACAACAAAAAAAAAAAAACTGTAGCAATAACTGAAGAATTTTTCAATTCAAAACCAAATCCCAAAACTTTTCAAGCAAATATTTTATGAGAATATGAGGTTTTATTCTCATAAAATATTTGCTTGAAAAATTCTTGATAGACTTCTTCACCTTCTTCGAAAGATTCAAGTCCTACACGGATTAAAATAGACAGTGTAGCAATGTCCAGACGGAATGCGTCAGAACTTCCATAGTGTTCACCTATTAAATCTTGTCATTAGTTTCTCTGCGTTTTGCAACAAATGCATTGTCTTGTTGAAACAAAGTTCCCAATTTTGACAAACAAAACTTGGGAACTTTTCAACCTGCCTATTTGGTTTATGCTCTGGCCGTTAACCCTAACCTCGTCATTTCCCCATAAAACATTTGCTCAGTCATTTGCCGGTCATCTTCCATTCTAACAACATGACCAGTCCAATAGTCAGAACTTTTGGAATCCGGGGAGTGCGAACCGGCATTCACGGAATCGTCAGTCAGATCTTATACTTTCTGACTCTACATATATGATTAATTGAACACAAGTTGCTATTCTTCTCATAGCCGGTTCATACCTTTCCCAACAGTCATCATCGTCATCATCATCATAACATCATCATCATCATCATCATCAAATGTTTTCTGAAGAATTCAATCATATATTGTCTGCAACTACCTTCCGTCTCTAACTACTTTGTTTCGTTGATTAATTAATCTGAAAATCCAAGAACATACATTATCACGCCATTTTTCTTTCCAAAAACCATCCATCTGCGGAACACATTGCTGTGAGGCTGCTGTTCTTGCAAACTACAACATAGTCGTCTTCAAGTCCAATGTCAACAGATACCTTTCGAGCCGTCCTCTTAAATAATCAAATTTTGCCCTTTTTTTTCCGTCCATCGTTTTTCAATCCTCTCGTAATATTGTTCATCATCCAAATGGTGACTTGAAAAAAAAATTTGTCTTTTTAAAACCAAATACATTACCATGGGACTGCTTCCTTGCAGACTACAACATTGTCAACAAATACCTTTCGAGCCGTCCTCTCAAGTAATCAAATTTTGCCCTTTTTTTTCGTCCATCGTTTTTCAATCCTCTCGTAGTATTGTTCATCATCCAACTGACAATCTCGTTAACCCTTATCCTCGAGTGGCTTTCGGCCTTGGTAAGTGGTGATTCATATCTTTAAAACAAATTTGGTTCCATAGAAAAGGATTCATACATCATCGTATACCAGAAAACCTATTGTTGTATATTCCGTGAAGGTGAACTCTGTCATGATGTCCGTCTTTTATGGGGCAAGGATGAAGTTGCTCTCTCGAGAAGTTTCTTGCTAATTTTCAACTTGAAAATTGGAAGGAGTCGTACTCGTAAGAGTCGGACTTTTCAATCTAAGAATAATCAAGAGAGTCTGAATATTGGAAGACTTTAGAATAAGGAGTCAGAGTCGAAATTTTTTTGAATCCTAGGAGTATGAGTCAAAGTCGGACCTTATACCTTCACACTCGGCAACCCTGCAAGTCTGCAAATAAACAAGTTGTCAAATATTTATTGCCGTCTCCTCCTGTATTTCCGAAGCATTCCATATAGTGCTGCGAACAAGATTTAATTCAGATGGAGTCAGACTCTTAAGAATGCTCGGAATTGGAGTCAGAGTCGGATTTTTTAATCTCGAAAAATTAACAGTCTAAATATTGGAAGACTTTAAAATAATGAGTCGGTGATTCATTAGTATAAGAAAAAAAAAGTTTACCTCTTTTTCCTGCACCCTTCCACCATTGCTTCTAGACATGCTAGACTAGCGATCAATTCATTTATGCTTTTGTATATGATTTCTGGGTTAATTAAAAATCTGAGATTAGAAATCCGGTCGCCTAGGCGCGTTTCAAAAAGGTTTTCGTCTCGGACGGATTTGAATTCCATCATCTGCGAGCGTATTCCAAAATGCTTCAGGGTAAATCTTGATCTTTTTCCTTCTTCTCTTTTGTAGGTCTGGAAGCTGATAAATCCGTGGAGGTTTCCGAACAAGACATGGTTGGTCCGATCTCAAGCAACCCGACGTCGGAAACAGACTATTTGCTTTGGCTTGCGTGGACGTTTATCAATATTTGTAGCCTTTACATGTTTTATGCGTCGAGTGTCGGCCAACAATTGATCAACAAGGTGCACACGTTATGGCAGGAGCACCAACATATCGAGTAAGATGATGATTACGATGATGATGGTGATGATGATGATGGTGGTGATGATGGTGGTGGTAGCGGCGGAGGAGTGTGGGGCGATGTCTGATCTGTTACTAAGGAGACAAAAGATGAATCTTCTTTTTCTTTCATTCTTTTTTTTTTTTTATTTATCAGCGTTTTTTTTGTCTTTTATTTTTTTTCCTTTCTTAATCTATTGTCACCTCCCCACTTTCTGCCCCTCCACTTTGTATTAAACAACCTTTTTTTTTATTTTTGTTTTCTTTTTATTTCTTTTCTTTATTTTTCTTTATTCTTTTTAATTTCAAAAATTTTTTTTTTTCGCTCTTTTCCTTTTTTTCACTCTTTTTTCCCCCTTTTTTTCCGCTCTTTTTTCCCCCCTTTTTTCTTTCCTTTTTCCCACTTTTTCCTTTTTCGCTCTTTTCCTCCCCCTTTTTTTTTTGTTTTCGCTCCGTTTTTCTTTTGTCTTCTTTTTTTTCATCTTTTTTCTGTTTTCTTGTTTCCCCTCGTTATTCTTTTTTTTCGCTCTTTTTCCTCCCATTTCTTTCTTTATCCTTTTTTTTTACCCTAAAAACCCTAATAGCCATTCCGCAACAAAATAAACAAACAATTCATCCTCATCTTTTATTAAATCCGTCGGCTTTCAAACAACAACAACAACCAAAACAACAACAACAACATTTAATGCTTTCTCTTTAATCGCAACTAATTTGCCAACGTCAGTTCTGAAACGGGACTGAAATGAGCAAACCGCTTTTCTGTTCACGCTCTCACCGTTCACTTCCTCCTCTCAACCATTATAAAACGTATAAATCCATCTCTACCATTCGTTCTCCACAGAATGAAATAGTAGGGTGGACTGGATTCTAGAGCCTTACTAGGGCAACTTAAGAGGAAGGGGGGGAGGTAATGATGACAATGATGATGAAATCAAAATCTTGGACATAAATTAACGCAATTACGAATTTTTTGATATTTCTTTTATTACTTAATAGCAGGGTCACCCTGCGTTGCCCGTGGCAAAAGTGTAACATAAAACTTCTATCTCTCTCCCCCCTCTCTCTACCCCCCTCTCTCTATCTCTCTTCCCCCCTCTCTCTATCTCTCTTCCCCCCCTCTCTCTATCTCTCTTCCCCCCTCTCTCTATCTCTCTTCCCCCCCTCTCTCTATCTCTCTTTCGCCATCTTTATCCGATGCCCAGCCCATTCCTCTCTCTGAACACACACACACACAACTCTCCTTTATATAGATTCCCCGAGGAATAAGTCGACATAAGGGAATTAACTCCTTGATAAAAAAATCAGAGTTACTTCCCTTTAGTGCATAAAATGGCTGGAAAACCAACACCCCCCTGACGACATTTGAATCAGTTTAGGGTCAAAGAATCAATAATCTTTTCTAAATTTTAGATATTATTCACCAGGGTGACGCCGATCAAGATAATACCAACTTGGTGGCTGTTTTTGTAGTTTTTAACTTTTAGCTGGACATACAAACAACTTGCCTTTATATGTTAGAAGACTATCAATATAGGGTGACCCTAAAAAAAACTTTTGATGGGCCTCATTTCTTAATTTTTTGCAAGAATAAAATGAAACTTTGATGATAACTGGTTTGAGCTGTGTGTTTTTTTTAAAATGGAAATCGCTCCAGACAAGGCATGAAGCCACTTGATGTTAGGGAGCTAAAAAGAAAAAACTACTTAAAGGTTAAAATTAGCCAACGATAAGTGTTATTATATGGATAGATTCCGACCCCCCAAAACAGCAATTCTTCCCCCTTTGTTAGAAACATTGCTCATTGAATGTGAGGACTAAAGGACAAAATAAGAGAAGCGGGAGTTACGAGACTGCCGAAAGTAAACCCAAGTTAGTCACTTTCTACTCTTGGATTTTGCTTTGTCTTCTGCCGTCTTCCTGTAACCAGAATTTTACAAGCGACGGGTACAGGGTCTGCAGCTCATTATTTCACACAGCGTTTCGGACTCTGCAGAACTGACTCTTTCACGCATCTGATCAGCTCAACCGTACACTTCTTGAATAACTTGGACAGTTGCAGTGAGCCCCCCCACACACACTTTCCCAAAGATCTCAAGGTCATCCATCCAGTCTTGAATGCTTCTCATCAAGGGGTCATTTTTCACATTTGAACTGATGCATGAAAGTGTCCTGCACTTTCTGTAACGAGCCTGTCATTAAGTAATGATTGTCCAACCATCTCATGCAACCTTGCTCAGGGCCGTCATGCATGGACAGCCACGATTCGAGGTGTGTTGTAGGCCAGGGAAGAAGCCGGCTGAACCCGACCAAAGTGAGTGTCATTGCAACAACGCCAACGACGTTGTTCTAAGAACTGAGCTCCCTGCGTGTCTTCCTCCCCTTTTAGGGGAGAGTTTGAGGACGAATTATTTCTCTACATTTACTAATTACTTTTTTTTAATTCTCTACTCATGACGTCTTTTGCTAGAATTGAGGTATAAAAACCAACAGAAACACACTTCTAAAAAATGATATTTCGGGAAAACATCCCCTCATCAAATGTGTATTAATAGTGTAAGAGCATACGATCCTGCCCCTGTCGGATCACCACAGTGTTGTTTGTTTGAAAAATACTTCCACGGAATGTGCTTCAATGAAATTACTGCACTTGCACACCCCCCCACCCCCCCAAAAAAATACCCCCAACCCACCAGACTAGCTGCTAAATCCCACCTCTTCGCTGCGTTCTTTGATGCCGGAAGATTTTTCTACTCTGATAACTTCTTTCTTCGGACTGCTTACCTTTGGAATTCCCTTTCTGCTCACTGTTTCCCCCCAACCGTACCAACATGCAATCATTTTAAAGGAAATCTGGTCCTTATCACAGTAGCCGCTTACACATCATCAGTACTTTCATTCACCCCCAAACAAGGTAAAAAAAAAAAAATCAATGAAGAGATGTGATCGATAAAACCCAGTGGTGACACAAGTGTTTTCAGGAATTGTAAATGATTGATGGCAATTACCACTCCGTCGAAACACAAGATCTGCGAAAGAGTTTTCTTTTGGGGTTTTTTCCCTCCCAGAAATCTGATGTTTTCTTACCCCCCTCCCCAGGGCACACCCACAATTCTGGAGCAGAACTTACAAGAAAGCTGACCGGGTTAGGGTTAGGGTTGTGAAATTTGCAAGAAAGCTGACTGGTTTATTAAAAAGAAAGAAAAAAAAACATGATGTAATATTTATAAATATTTCTTGAGTTGTTTTTGAATCAGTTGAGACTAACAATTCGTCCCTGGCTTCTACTCCCATGCCACCCCACCCCCTTTATCTGCTGTACATATTGTATGATTTGTGCGATTGGTAAAAATGAAAATAATAAAAAACACTTTTTGTACAATCAATTTGATTTTGTCTTTTTTTTTTGGGTCATAATTGAAAAAGTTTCCATTTTTACCAGTTGTGCATGGAAAACTAGATAATTTCTTAAATCAACAAATAGCAAAGTATATTATGGTGCCAATAACATGGTAGAACAATAACAAATGAGAATTGGCTAGTCAAAATCAAAATTTAATGTCAGCTTTAAATCCTATTTAAGGCCAACTTTTTAAATCTCACAAGATATATATATATATATATATATATATATGATATTTAAGTGTAGAATTATAACGATAATTAAATTATCGTTTAATAATAATAATCTATCGTGATAGTGTAAAGCTCAATATATTAAATAGAGCAATTTATTTTAGAGGTAAAAGATGAGAATAAAAAATTGTAAAGATACAATATTTATTAAAAACATCAAAAGTTTAGAGCAAGGAGCCTCATATCCTTAATCCATGGATTTTCAAAGAAAACATTTCTTCTCATCAGAGGATGGGGAAGCCGACAACGTGATTATAGATATTATCGGCAACAATTAACTTTGGTTTATTTTATATGAAATTTTCAAAGTAGAAGTAAAGAACAAAATGAGGGCCGGAAGTGAATAGTCTTATGTTGAGGTGTGAGTGTAAATTCAAAGTGGGTGTTATCTAATAACACGTCAGGACAAAATAAAATAAAAATAAAAGCATCTGTTATTTAGGGATGAATGCTTGAAAAAGAAAGCGATACTTAAATTGTTCAGGAGTTGGATAAAGAAAACATCCTCTGATGAGAAGAAATATTTTCTTTGAAAATTCATGGATTAAGGATATGAACTTGCTGGAACTAAAGAATTAATAATGTTACTAGTAGCAGCGCTACTACTAGTAGCAGCACTACTAGTAGTAGCAGCACTAGTAGTAGTAACATTATTAATTCTTCTTTAGTTCCAGCAAGTTCGTTGTAGCACATTCTTTGAGAAAGTCTTTGAACAATATTTTTTTTTTTCCTGAAAGAAATTATGAATAAATTACTAATTCTTTATCTTAAAAATCACAAATTTTATTTGATTTTTCGCTGTAATTTTTGAAAAGGGGAGGAAAAAATACACAGCCAATGACTACAGGATAGTTACAATTCATTAAAATGCAAATATAATCCTATAAATTTTAATGGGTAGTATTCGTGGCATTGTATACTACAGGCTGAGAATCACGACGAGGCCTATTGAAAATGATCTAAAGTTTGATTTCATAACCCATTTCACGTAACCTCGTGTAGCACAAGATACTTTTAAACCAACCGCACTTAACATCTCAGCGGGCAATACCCAAGAGAATTTTTTTTTATCTCCAACAGAAAAAAAAAAAAAAATCGTTTTTTCTACATTTCTATTGATAATATTTTTCCATTTATTTATCTTTCAACACATCTCCTTATCCGGCAGAATGTTATTCTATGTATTTTCAAATAGAGTTGATACTGTTATAGAGAACGACCTGCGTTTCCGTGACTTAGTAACGTCAAAATTCAGGCAGGTTACGGAAACGCCTGAGAGTTGCCGAAACTATTAGCCAATCAGGTTGCAGCAGACAGCTGATGACTTATGAAAAAAATGAATTCCTGGACCAGTTGCATAGTTTTATTTTCTGTACAGGATTACTATTGGAAACTTTTAGATGAAAAAAATAAAATAAAATAACCCTAATCCAGAAAACGGTTAAAAAAAAAATTGCTTAAAAACATTTGTTTTGTAATTTGTTTTAACAATAAACCCTAATCGTAAACCAGAAAGTATAAAAAAAAAGAAAAATACACTGAAAAAAAAAAAAAAGAAAAAAAAAAAAAAGTAATTTGCTTAAAAACATGTTTTGTTGTTTGTTATATAAAAACAATTTTTTAAAAACTTTTCGTTGCTCAAAAAAACAAAACATTTTATTTAAAAAACATTAGCTTAATGGTTCTTTTTGATAAAAAAACAGAAAATCTAATTAATAAGAGTTGTTTATCTATGGTTCATTCGTTCTTTATTTTTATATACGTGTTTTACTTTGATTTTCTTTGTCTAACTTTTGTTATTTGCAACTTTTGTTGAATTTATCGCCTGCCATGCTTCGCCTCAGCAACTCTCGGGCATATCCGTAACCTGCCCGAACGTTGATGACACAAAAAATACCCATTTCTTTAAAAAAAATCTCCGAAAATCAAACATTTGCCAAAAGTCCTCTGGTCGTGTTTCTCAGCTGCGTCATGAAGTGGCCTGCAGTAAAGAACGCCACGCTCGTATTCCAATGTTTATCAAATTCCAAAGGAAAAAAAAAAAAAGACAAATAAAAAGACAAAAAAAAAAAAAAAAAACAATTTTTTTTTAAAAAAACAAGAAAAAAAAACAAAAGAAAAAGAAAAAAAGGAAAAGAAAAACTTATTCATCCCTTTTATTTATTAACTTATTTTGTTTTGTTTGTCAAAGAAAACTAATTTTTTTTTTCTTGAAACAGAATTTGATAAAGTAATCCAGAGTGAATGACGCAAGTCAGTTAAGCGAAAAACAGACTTGAACTAAATTATTGATCTATCGTTTGGTTACATTATTTGTAGAGTTCATCTAGGTATGGAGTTTGGGAAAGGTCACCAATGGCAGCCATCGAGGGTTTCCCGTTGATTATCTTTTTGGCAACCTACATAACAGAAGGAAAAATAATTATATGACAAGATAAAACGAAAAAAAAAAAAAAAGTCTATATAATAAATTGAAGCGAGGCTATTTCTCAAAATTTGTCATTGATACATTCACTCCTTAAAAAAAAAAAAAAAAAAAAAAAAAAAAAAAAAAAATCAATATTTCAATTCTTGTGGCTAGTGTCACCTTCAGTGCTGAAATTGTTCCAGGGTTTCTCTGAATTCTAGGATTTCAGATTTCAGAATATGGTAGCTATAATTGCAGAAACAAAGAAGCTGAAGAAAGCAGACGTCCTGAAAGTCAACTAAACCAACAAATCACCAACTAGCACAAAATATTAAAAAAAAAAAAAAAGCAGCAAAAATGAAAATTTTTTTTTTTAAAACGTCAAAAGTTAAACGTGTAATCAAGAATGGCCTATGCTGGAAATCTCATTTCTTTGATCAATCATAACTCAAAAACCAATAAACCAAATTAGTTAAAACTTTGCACAAATTTTTATTTGATAGGTTCTATAAGTGTCTAGAATTTCAGCATCATTAGTCAAGGCCACCCAGAGATCCAGAAAGTTCAATCATGAAATCATGTTATCCTTGTGTACATATGTACGTATGTGCCACCCTGTATCTCATCAATTATTTGATGAATTTAGCTGATTTTTGGCAGAGATAGAGGTTCTAGGGTCTAGTTGATGGCATTTTAATTTCAGTTTACCATATACCTTGATTAGTCAAACTACCAACTATATCAGTTATGAGACGGCATTGTATTGAGGCATAGCTTTTACAAAAGTAGTGACATTCCATGAAAAATGCCAGTATACTGAAATCATATGCCCTTAATAGGGTTCAGATGAAAATTCATATACACTAAATGTACAAAAGCAAGGAAATTCCTAAATTTTTACACTTTTATTGTCATTAAGGGTATGCGACCACAACAGGGCTATGTATTTTACTGGTAGGAATTTTTCTTCAGCGCACCTCACACACTTCATCCACTCATGCATAGAGATTTATACTGTAGTGATGTGATAATGAAATTCTTTGGTTGATATGTAGTCATACCCTTAATGACAATCAAAATGTAAAAATAACATAGTATTCGCAGCACAAATAAGATCCACTCGACACGGCTATACACTGGCTTATACGAGGAATGACGTCCCTTCTCCTGGTGATGTTACCTCAAGTAACAGCACTTAGATTCATACTCCACCAGACTAGATTAATTCTTGTCCTGAAATCCGTTAAGACCAAAAGAAAGATAAACTATAAAATAATTAACTGGTCAATCGGGGAGAGGAAAATTAATGTTCTTAACTTCTTTATTAACTCAACGTTTGACAGGCAAAGGAGAACTTTAATAGGTTATTCGAATATCCACTTAGAATATAACGAGCACTTTCTCTGTCACGATGTCTGTCTGTCTGTCTGTCCGTTTTGGGGAATTTTTGTAAACGTAATTTCAGAAATAAACAATAAATAATTTAAGCGTCCAGGCTACGATTCGAACTCGAAACCTTGACGCTAACTGCCGGACGCGCTAACCTCTACTCCACCAAAAAAAAGTGATGAAATCCTATTTAATTTTAATAGATAAAGAATCCGTTTTTTTTCAACTTCTTCCAGTTACAAATGAATGATCGTATAACTGTTCATTGGAAATACATTGGGGTCTGCGTTCGCTCTCGATTGTTTTTTTTTGGGGGGGGGGGGGAGAAAAGGGTCGCGGGGGGGGGGGAATTTCCGTTCGGGAGTCTATTTTCGCTAGTCTATATATCTAATATCGAGATCAAGTGTTAACCCTAGGAAAGGGCCCCTTGATTTCTGAGAACTTCGACTGAAGTAAAATGAAACAAAAGAAAGCTACTACTACTAATACTAATTTTGTGGGGTGCTTCTTTACTTTCACGGCATGTTATGCCTCTCTTTAAAAAAAAAAATAGCTAAAGAAATCTATAAACTTTGTTATGTACTTAGGTGGTAGCTGAAAATAAAACTGTACACGAGAAATTATGCAAATTCATCCAGTATTTATTAACCTCGAGCCAGATGTCCTCTCTCCCATCACCTGTCCGTCGCCTGCATCTATGCACCCCACATTGCGCATGTTTACGTACAGAGTTATAAAAAGAAGCCAGACTTACCAAATTAACATCTTCTGCGGTGATGTTGTCAATTTGATCAATAAACGAGTCGACATCGGCCAGACCGCCAGCTATCAGCAATTGTTCTCCCATATCTCCAAGAATCATGTCACTGTTTTCGGCTTGCATCAAAACGGCAGCTTTCAGTTGATTCCTGACGGACAAAAAAACAAAAAGGAGAGACAAAAAAAACATTTATTCTATCGCGAAACACCAGACAAACAAAAAATAAACGGCAAAAGAATTCAAATAAGTTAAAATAAAACTCAGATGGGATCATATGAATTTGAAACACGTCAAAATGAGCACCGAACACAAGGATACTTTTGTTCGGCATCACTTTTACTTCCGGTTGAGTTGAACCATAAAAATCGAACAATACGCACTTTAATAACTTTTAGATCACAGATTTTTATTTTAAAAAAAAAAAAGTTTTACTATTTAAAAAAAAAGAAAAAAAAAGTTTTACTATTTAAAAAAAAAGTTTTACTATTTATAAAAAAAAAAGTTTTACTATTTTAAAAAAAGAAAAAGTTTTACTATTTATATAAAAAAAAAAAAGGTTTAATCCACAAAAAAGTTGTTTTTTTAATTAAAAATGTGCGTATAACAAAATGCGCTTGTAAATAAAATGATGTATCTGTAACTTTTGCGTTAAACTTGTAAGCAGACGAAGATGGATAATACGCAAAATTTTTTCTTTTAAAAATTTTTTAAATTAAAACTGTTCTGCGGTGATAGTTTTTTGTACGTATTTTAAGGAGAAATCCTCCTAGACCGAGGCAATACTTTTTACTTTATTTTTTCACTATTTGGACATTTTGCGCAAAAGATGTAATACGTAACATTGGTAATGAAGTGGCTGTTTTTGGGATGCAGTTAATAAATTTGGTGCTTGCATTTTAGCATTATTTCAAACTTAAGCGTGACAGACCAATGAAAATATTATTTCAAACTTAAGCTTGACAAACCAACGAAAACATTATTTCAAACTTAAGCGTGACAGACCAACGAAAATACAATATATAACTTAAACATGAGAGAACGACCAATGCACAGATCCTCTTATAGAGAGGCTTTGACGCATCTAAAAAAAAAAGCGTATTATAATAAAAAATGGAACTCGTTTCGTACTTAGCCCGATTAATTTCTTCGGAGGTGATTCCAATTTTGGTAATGTGAGCAAATTCTTGGAAAGCCGCTTTCAGAATCTGGAAAAGAAAAAAAAAAAAGACATTAAAATAGGAAATAGACCGACAAATTTGTTTCGGTTTTTACTGATTGATAATGAACAATTCTTAATGAGAAAAGATCCGACGCACTTTATTATAAGCATCGACATCAATAAAAATGTTTCTATATTTAGTCCATGATAAATTCCAGTATACTGAAATCATATGCCCTTAATAGGGTTAAGATGAATATTCATATACACTAAATGTACAAAAGCAAGGAAATTCCCAAATTTTTACACTTTTATTGTCATTAAGGGTATGCGAGCACAACAGGGCTATGTATTTTACTGGTAGGAATTTTTCTTCAGCGCACCTCACACACTTCATTCACTCATGCATAGATATTTATACTGTAGTGATGTGATAATGAAATGGTTTGGTTGATATGTAGTTATACCCTTTCAGTATACTGGCATTTTTCATGGAATGTCACTACTTTTGTAAAGGCTATGCCTCAATATAATGCCTTCTCATAAGGTTTTTTGGAATTTTCTGGAAAACTAAGGTATATGGTAAACTGAAATTAAAATGCCATCAACTAGACCCTAAAACCTCTATCTCTGCCAAAAATCAGCTGAATCCATCAAATAGTTGATGAGATACAGGGGGGCACATACATACGTACGTACATACACACAGATAACATGATTTCATGATTGAACTTTCTGGATCTCTGGGTTGCCTTGACTAATGATGCTGAAATTCTACACACTTATAGAACCTATCAAATAAAAATTTTGTGCAAAGTTTTAACTAATTTGGTTTATTGGTTTTTGAGTTATGATTGATCGAAGAAATGAGATTTCCAGCATAGGCCATTCTTGAAGTCTAGTAAGGGATAGAGCGCTCTCACGCCTCCCTTGATTTGACAAACTCATCAGAGTAGAATACGTCCATTTGTCGAATTGGATTTATTTATTGCCCATTGAACGTATTTTTTCTGTAGAGAAATACAATTTGCAGAAGAGACAATTTACTCAACTGAATTCACTTTTGGTAGCGACACGTTACCCGGAATGCAGTGAAATCATTTAAAAAAAATTTTTTTAGAGGCCAGTGAGGAGATGCAGGTTGTTGGTAGGAATATATTTTATTTCGCATCAGTTTCTTTCTGAAAATACTTATTCCAAGTAAGAAAACACACACACACACATTATATATATATATATATATATATATATTATTGATGTGGGAGTCTTGAATATTTATAAATAAACTGAGAAGAATTTCTGTTTTGGAATTAGACTTTGTTCACTGAAGGAATCGATTGTTTTTAATTGTAATTCATGACGAGATGAATGTGCATTTTTTTTTAAAGACAACGGTTTTTCTTTGCGAATCGGTAAAGAGATTTCACATGAACTGACTTGCACGTTAAGACAAAGTTGAAAATTCCAGTTTATCTCGACGGTTTCATTTTCATTTATTTTTCATCATTTTTTGATAAAGAGCAGAGTACTGCTCGAAATATTCAAATTATAATTACATGTTTTTTTTATGTTTTCTATAAGTTTTTTTTTTTGTCAAATGTTAAAAAAATCATTTTAGCCAAGAAACGGATTTTTTATCTCTCTCTCTCTCTCTATATATATATATATACATTATATATATATATATATATATATATATATATAAAGTGGTGAACTAAAAGCGAACTTTTAGTTCACCACTTAATATATATATATATATATATATATATATATATATATATATATATATATATATAAAGTGGTGAACTAAAAGCGAACTTTTAGGAAAGGTAAAACCTATTGTGAAAAGTATACAGCTCAATATCCAGGATAGAGCAGATAGATATGTAGAAGGATGAAAAGGAATTAGAAAAGCAAAAGTCAAATCATATTTCTATTCAGTTGTTCAGAGCAAGGTATATTCCGCAAAAAGGCAATTTATTCAAGTTAAATTTTTCCTTAAACCAGGCTCTATCTTCGCCGCACCTGAAGATGTGGTTTTTGGAATTTAACTTTGAATCCTCTCTTGTCACTTCTCGTGCCTTTTAACGACCTACCTATCTACATTTCACTTTCTCTGCTGGACTTTTTGACACCGGACTTTTTTGCAATCGGACATTTGCTTGCACTCGGGCAGAGTTTTGCCTTGTGTTTTTTCCCCACAATTTTTATTTTACTTTTTCAAATTTTAAATCTTGCCCTTTGCCAACTTATCTATCCCAGCGATTTCCTCTGATGATAAGATTTTGATCTTTGAAAAGCCTGGCTTAAGGAAAAATTTAACTTGAATAAATTGCCTTTTTGCGGAATATACCTTGCTCTGAGCAACTGAATAGAAATACGATTTGACTTTTGCTTTTCTAATTCCTCTTCATCCTTCTATATATATATATATATATATATATATACATATATATATATATATATATATATATATATATATAAGGAATAGGTAAAATAAATACCTTTTGAAGCATTAAAGATGCGATATCAATTTTTTTAAAAAAGAAAAATAAATCGAAACCGATTTTTTTTTTCTTCTTTTTTTTATTATAAACTTCCATTTTTTTTGTTAGTTTAAAGTGATACAGATATTTCGCCAAAACTTGGCCTCATCGGTGTGTCATATATCCTGATGTCATCGGATATGTAGTTTTTTGTTTTTTTTCCTCCCGGCTTCTGTTGTTGCAGCCGGGCCAAAGGGGTGTGTTGTTGTTTCCCACCTTTCAAATATGAATCACATCTTTAATGCTTCAAAAAGGTATTTATTTTACCTATTCCTTATTAAATTTAACAATAGATGCTTCTTAAAAAAAAAATATGAATCTTAAAACACATATATATATATATATATATATATATATAATTATAAATATTTGTCTTTTATCTACATACGTATACCTTTCATCTTTACGGGAATCGTCGGTGTAGAGAAGAATTATTCTCACTGGTCACCGGACTCGAACCCCGGAACACGAATTATATTTCAAACTCAAATTCCAACGTCTTAGCCCACACGGCCGTTGTCAACAACTCGGTAAATCAGTGAGAGATTAATCCTATTTAAAGGCAGCCGTCGTAAAGTGTTCGACTTTTGAAAGGAACATTGCATTGAAGTCACGATGACAGCTGTGTTAATACTATTCACTACAGAGCCCAGCCTACATTTGGGGGTGACAAATAATTATAAATATTTATATGGGATTATTATCGAAAGCCAAAATTAATGCAGGATATTTTTTCTGTTTTTTTTTTAATATTTGAAACTTGAATTTTCAGCTAATAAATTCGCTCTCAACAGAATATTAAGAGATTTCATTTTTTTCTCTCTTTTCTTATAAGTAACATTTTTTTTTTCTGACCAAATAAATAAGTCATCTTCGCTGAAAGTTGAAAATACGTCCTTGCTGTTATGACGTTAATGTAATCTCTGTTCTTCGCAGGTCAACCTAAATTGGGAGCTGCGCAGCGAGATGTCTGTTTACATTAGTTTTTTTAAATTTCTGCATGTCAGTACCGTCGGTAAAACAGGGGGCAGGGAGGGAGTTCCAGAGTCAAGCAGCACGAGGAAAGAAGCTTTTGGAGTTGAAAGCTCTTTGGGGACCTCTACAGTGAATGGATGGGATGTGAATTTACGTCGTGGGGGCACCAGAGCAGCAAGTTCATCAGAGCACAATCCACAGAAGTAATTATGATTTTAGAGAATAAGTTGGTTCGATTGATTATTTACGATAATAATTTAATTTTAACCCTCATAAACCTATGAAAAAAAAAAAACGATAATAAATTGGTAAAAAAAACAACAAAAAAAATAAGTGAAACACAAAATGAAAGTAAAACGACTCCCAGGCAAATGCAGGCGGTTACAAATAAATACATTCATTCTATTAATGCTTAGGAGTGCGTTTTGTCCATAAATTTTTCAAATTTCTTTTTTGTTACTATTAAATATTGGGAGAGTATTATAAGCGGTCAAAATATGCCGATCTTCTTGACAGATTTGTATTTCAACCGATCGCTGTGGAGACGAGTGGAGTGATTGGCTCTGCCACGCACGACTTCCTCAGCAGCCTTGGTCTATTAATGACGCGCAACACTGGAGACAATCGCGAATTGTTGTGGCTTTATGAGCGCCTTTCTATCGCCATTATTCGTGGAAACGCCTTGAGTCTGCTCTCGGCCTGCCAAGCCAGCCGGACATTTAAAGAAAACTATGGACTGTGATACAATTATATATAGGAATCAGGATTTCTCGATATTGAACTAAACAATGTCCAAGTGACGAATAAGGGATTTATTAATTATTTAAATAAAAAAATGAATATAGGTTTTTAAAAAAAAATGTTGTTAATTGAGAATTACAGGAAATAGGGTTCAATCGGGGGTCAGTTTAACTAGTCTAGATGCGTTTTTAATAATTAAATTTACTTTGAAAATTTGATATTTTTTATTTTTCTTCAAACAAGATTTTCGTTTTGTCATGTCTTTTTTAAACTCATAATTTCACCGAGTCAGTTTAGTGTGATAGAAACGGACATGACATCACATGGTCCAAAGAGACAGAGTGAGAGAGAGAAGTTGTCAGTTCGCTTGGAAGCACACACGTGCGAATCTGTGGTTTTTAGAGATGAGCGAATAAGATATGATTAAGCAGCAGTTATCAACCTATCTGGGTCTAGCCCCCTCCCCCTGCCTCCACCACCCCACTAGTCAGTGAGTGAGAACAGACGATCCCAGACGAATGAACCTCTTCTTGTCTTCAACTGTTGTCTTTTCTTGGCCATTATTTTCACTTGTTTGCAGGAGACGTTTCCTCAGTCGGACAAGATTACGGTAAGGGACACATGCCAGAACAATCATCCAACCAGATATGTTATGAACGTTCATGTATTTTAATTGTGACTTGTCAGAAATTAGATCTCCCCTAAGAGGGGAGAATATATAACAGTATCAGACTGAAAGAGGGGATTTGGAAGTCTATCACTCGGACTCCAAACTGAAAGAGGGGATTTGGAAGTCTATCACTCGGACTCCAAACTGAAAGAGGGGATTTGGAAGTCTATCACTCGGACTCCAAACTGAAAGAGGGGATTTGGAAGTCTATCACTCGGACTCCAAACTGAAAGAGGGGATTTGGAAGTCTATCACTCGGACTCCAAACTGAAAGAGGGGATTTGGAAGTCTATCACTCGGACTCCAAACTGAAAGAGGGGATTTGGAAGTCTATCACTCGGACTCCAAACTGAAAGAGGGGATTTGGAAGTCTATCACTCGGACTCCAAACACTTAAAAAAAAAAAAACTTTATAAAACCAACAATCTCTCTTCGAGCTCCAATAAGAGAAAATAATCCGGCTCACAAAATAATCCGGCTCTGACTCTCACTTTTCCCTTTTGTCCTGTTGCCTTTCCCTTTTTTTTTTTCCTTTCTTTTTATCAGCAGATTTTCAATCTCAGTTAATTCTGTTTAACCAATGAAAATAAAGAATTTGTTGGTTCACTATTTTTTTTATTAAGGTGAATTTGCTTATTGCAGTGCAATAACCAGTCGTTTTGTTACACCTAGGTTGTGAGTTCAATCCTCACTAGAAACCTATGAATTCGAAATTTCTTCACTTTTCCAACTACAAGCCAGGCAAAGGCGGATCCTTTTATGGTGGGGACGAAGCAGGTCGGGGACCACTTTCACCGCTTGATTCTGGCTCAGGACCATCACTTCCGCCACACAGACCGATTTCTAAGGATGTCAAAAGTTTATACAATGGAGAAAAACAATCTTACCTTTCCAATGTCGTCTTTGTTGGAAATGGCAGAAAATCCAAAAATCCCTCCATCGGAGTAAGCTCCACTGACGCAGGAGATCTGTTTGTGGATAAATAAGAAAATTGAAAAATTTAAAATGAAAAAATAAAAACGGAACAGATATTCTTAACATGGAATGATAGTTCGAACGTTAACATGGAATGATAGTTCGAACGCTAACATGGAATGATAGTTCGAACGCTAACATGGAATGATAGTTCGAACGCTAACATGGAATGATAGTTCGAACGCTAACATGGAATGATAGTTCGAACGCTAACATGGAATGATAGTTCGAACGCTAACATGGAATGATAGTTCGAACGCTAACATGGAATGATAGTTCGAACGTTAACATGACAGAGCACCTTATATGTGAACATGCATGAGTGCATTAACTGCCCTAGCTGCAATCGCCCCACTCGTTGTGCCAGTTCAAAGTTGTTGTTCGATTCAGTCAGCGCTGCAACAAAGAATTTTCATGTCATTACTAACCAGCAGAGCGTTACCACTGTCGATCAAAAGAAGAGTCTATCAGGCATGTGTATGAAGTGTGATGATGTATGGAAGTGAAACCTGGCCACTGAGGGTTGAGGACATGCGTTGCATGGAGAGAAATGATATGAAAATGATACGATGGATGTGTAATGTGAGTCTTAAAGTTGGCTTAGATCTGATGACCTCAGAGGAAGATTAAATCTGGACCGTATCAGGAAATATGTGCAGAAGAGATGACTTTGATCGTATGGTCACGTTGACGGAATGGATAAGAGTTCTTGGATTAGTAGATGTCAGACAGATGGCCTGTGGTTAGATTTTCTCAACGTTTCGAAAAAAAAGCCTCGCAAGTAAAATCATTTTTTTTTACACTTAAAGTTAAAATGATCAACTGTTATCGAGGGCAACCCTAACCCTAAGGCAACGTAAAGGCTCCGTAGTTGAGATGATTCTTTGTTAAGTAATACTGGAAGTGTGATGATGTATGGAAGTGAAACCTGGCCAGTGAGGGTTGAGGACATGCGTTGCATGGAGAGAAATGCTATGAATATGATACGATAGATGCGTAATGTGAGTTTTTAAAGAAATGCTCTAGCAGCCCTAAATGAAAACCTTCTTCAAGTTTGGATGTTAATCCCAAAAGAAAAATGTACGAATTCCGGAAGAAATGTAATTTTTGGTGCTTCTTTACTTTCACAACGACATGTTAGGCCTCTCTTAAAAGAAAAATAACTAAAGAAATGTATAAACTTTGTTATGTACTTAGGTGGTAGCTGAAAAGAAGACTGTACACCAAAAATTACGCAAATTCATCCAGTATTTATTGAATTAAAAATGAAAAACGATTTTATCTATCGGTCGCCATTTTTGTAAAATTTTGAGTTTTTCCGGAAAAAGATTTTGAGTTATCTCCCTTGCCTAATCAGTAAGCTGAACTGGGTAAAAAATGTCTAGCGATACGTAAGATCGTTTTTTGATTTTTTAATTATAATTTAATAAATACTGGATGAATTTGTATATTTTTTTCTGTACGATCTTATTTTCAGCTAACACGTAAGTACATAAAGTTTATACATTTCTTTAAATATTTTAACGTTGGGGCGAAACTGAAGCTGACCAGTGAGGGTTGAGAATATGCATTGCACGGAGAGAAATGATATGAGAATGATCCAATGGATATGTAACTTAAAGACAGGCTTAGATCTGATGACCTCAGAGGAAGATTAAATCTGGACCGTACAAGGAGATATGTGCAGAAGCGGAGACTTCGGTGGTATGGTCACGTTGAAAGAATGGATGAAAGTTCTTGGGTCAGTAGATGTAGAACAGTTAAAGTAGCAGGTCCGGTTCACAGGGGGAAGGCCATGGAAAAACATGGAAGAAGTGAAGTGATAAAAATGGACTTGAGAGAAAAAGGGATAAATAAAGACCTGGCCAGAGATAGGTGAGTTTGGAAATCAACATTTTAAAGCCGTCAAACACTTTATGTACAAAATATTTGGAGAAAATTTTTGATAATTGTTACAAAATTAGTTACTTTTGTTACGTATACAATTTATTGTGCTTGTTACTGTTGTGAAGTTGTCCAACAGTAAATAATAAATAAAGGAAGTCAAGTCGAGGGTTGGTTTAACAAGTGTATTAACAAAGTAAGAAAGTGACTAGCACTTGGCTAGACAGTTACAAGACTGTGCTTTGTCTTCTCTGTGTCTCTGGTGACTCGCACTATTTATAGTGACAACCGGTGCAGTTTCTCCTGTGTAAGAACGGCCGGTGTAACAGTTACGTATACAATTTGTTTTTAGAGAAGATGAAGAAAAAATGCATATTTCTTCATGATACGCAGTCTTACTTGATGGAAATAAATCAATTATTGTAAGCTGCTTCCTAATAATATCTAGAGTTGCTTCCAAATAATATGTAGAGTTGCTTCCTAATAATATGTAGAGTTGCTTCCTAATAATATCTAGAGTTGCTTCCTAATAATATCTAGAGTTGCTTCCTAATAATATCTAGAGTTGCTTCCTAATAATATCTAGAGTTGCTTCCTAATAATATCTAGAGTTGCTTCCTAATAATATCTAGAGTTGCTTCCTAATAATATCTAGAGTTGCTTCCTAATAATATCTAGAGTTGCTAATTACTCAACATTACAAAGAAATTTCGGTGCTTCTATAATAAAAAGCCGAAAAAAAGTTTTTCTTGTCTTTTAGTGTTGGAGAGGTAAATAAGGGGCAGGTAACTCTTACAACGAATTTTAAACACGATTTTCTCTGAAATTAGGATCATGGATCTTAACTCTTTCAAGTTCGAAGATATACTGTATTTTACATACGACAGTGCAAAACAAATTGATTTTTTGCAAGCACACAGACTAATTTCTGGTGCAGAAACCTGCAACTGTGGCCATGAGATGCGACTTGTGCCATCAGTAATCAAAACTGATGGCTTTAATTGGCGTTGCACATGTGGCTACAGTGCAAGGAGAACGTCGATTAGACATAAAAGGGTTAGGGTTAGGGGTTAGGGTTAGGATTAGAAAAATATTGTTCGAAAGCTAGAGCTGTTGTGAAGAGTTACTAAATCTTTTCTCTGTAATTATTATTTAGTAGTAATTTTGGTCTTTACATGTCCGCCCCCAATCGTGGACCCCAGTCGCATGTTTGCCAGGCCTGTAATATGGATCGCCTTGATAAAAAGCCATTTCAGCACATGGATCGACAAGACAAATGGAAAACGATACTCACTCCGAATGGGCTGGAGGTGACTGAAGCGGCAGCTTTACCAAGTCGAGATACGGCAGCGTTACTACTGTACTTAATGAAGGGGCCAATACCCATGGCCATTTGCAAGACGGAAGATGGAAGCAGATCCTTGCTGGGGAGGCTGCATTAAAAAAAAATTTTTTAATTAATAAATAAATAAAAACAAATAAAAGATAAGTTTCAGCTTCTATAAATAAAAAATGAAATAAAAACAAAAAAATGCAAACAGTTTGTCGTGTTTTTTTTTTTTGCCGAGGAATTATTATATCTACATTGTTATTCTTCCGACTATTGTTCTCAACATATTATATTTACGGAGTGACCTCCTCCTGCATTCACTTTTTTGTGATATATTCGTCACTAGGTGACTTTTTCAGCTCACTATCGCTCCACAAAGTTCGCTACTTGAAAAATTCATTCAAAATAATAAACATTTCCTTCATAACTTTGTTGTAAACACGAAACATAATTGTTCTCATTTATTCATATAGATATATAAACTAATTAAAAAATTAGAAAATTAACATCTATGCTGATGATACCACTCTCTATTCTGGTGTTGCTTCTCGCCCATCTCCCTCGGATCAGTTGAAATATTCAGCTGATCTAGAAGTTGACCTGGGTTCGGTCGTAGATTGGGGTACGAAATGGCTTGTTTCGTTTAATCCTGTTAAGACTCAGCTCGTGTCTTTCAATCGTAGGCGTGTCCCTTTTTCTTCCTGAGATTCTCATGGATGGCTCTGCTCTTGATGAGAAACTTCTTGGTCTTTCTCTCTCATCAAATCTTTCCTGGAGTTCATACATTAGATCCATTGCTCTTTCTGCTTCTCGTAAAGTTGGTTCTCTCTATCGTTCTAAACACTTTCTCACACCTGAGGCTATTCTCTATTTCTACAAATCTACAATCAGACCATGTATGGAGTACTGTTGTCATATTTGGACTGGCGAATCTCTGTCCCATTTGAGGGTTCTCGATAAGGTGCAGAAACATGTCTGTAATTTGATTGGCCCTACCCTTTCTTCTTCTCTGCACCCTCTCTCTCACAGACGTGATGTTGCTAGTCTCAGTCTTTTTTATAAATAATATTATGGCATGTGTTCTTTAGAATTATCTGATCTATTCTCTGCTTCTTTTGTTCCAGCTCGTTTGACTCGTTGGTCTAGTGGTCTTCATCAATTCGCTGTTTTGATACCTCATTGTAATACAGCTTCCTATTGCAGTAGATTTTTTCAGTAGCAGAGTTCGTTACTTGAAATACTTGAAACATTAATTTAAACTAATAAACATTTCATTCATAACTTTGTAGTAAACACGAAACAAAATCTTTCTCATTTATTCATATGAAAGATAGATAAACATTAACGGTTATTTTCAAGATTTTTATGCTTTTGTGACTTCCTGTTTAATCTTGCAACAAATACAGCGTCACGTGACGTACGGATGAGCAGAAATTAAAAATAAAACATTTTTGTTAGCATTTCCGAATAAAAAAAATTAATATTTACACTTTCACATTTATTTTGATTTCTGGTCATCCGTACGTCACGTGACGCTGTATTTGTTGCGAGATTAAACAGGAAGTCACAAAAACATAAAAATCTTGGAAATAACCACAAAAACCTGTTCAGTTAACGAAAGAGAAAAAAAAAAAAAAAAAAAAAAAATTAAATTACAGAGTTTAATTAAAAATAATAAACATTGCATTCATAACTGTGTTGTAAACACGAAACAAAATCTCATTTATTCATATAGATAGATAAACATTAACATTTTTAACTTTTAAATGCAATCATACAGAAAGGAAATGAAAGAAGAAATCAATTTGCATTTTCAACATTTGAACCAAAAATGCTAAATATTCGTCCAGGAAATAAATGCTAAATATTCGTCCAGGAAATAAAATAATATTGTCAAACAAAAATATTTGTTATATTAAAATCAAAACAATCATTGAATTAAAAAAAAAACAAAAAAAACAAATAGTTAATTAATAAAATGTCCTTTTTCAAAACCAATATGCAAATTAGTTGACCTTGCGACTGATGCCGCATATGCATGAGCAGTATATAAAAAAGATGGTGTGTCTATTGTGTAAAGTTGTATTAGAATCCAGAAGGAATTAATCCATCAGAATAATAAGTGGTTCTATAACTCGACTGTCTACAACTAATGACGTCAATTATTAAACCAGTCACAATATTCTTAAGCGTCTATCGTAGTAATTAACACTCAGAAATTATAAGCCGAAAAGAGTTGAACCGAAAACTTGTTCATCGTTCACACCAAAAGAGGATGTAGTAATAGTCGTGAACAATGTTCAAAGGATCAAACATCCGGGGTGCAATTAAAAATACAAGAATTAATACTCGAATTTTGCTTCACTTTTTCCTTTAGATTTTTTTTTATTAACAATCATCGAGCTTTTATTTTGAAAAGGCAGGTCTATAAAAAATATATTTTCTCACATTTCTCTCATATATATATATGATGGACTCTCCCGTCGATTTCGATGCATGAATGCCCTGCAAGGGGCTGGCCGTGCATGTAATTGTGAAGCAAGGGTTGCGCAATCTCCAACAACACCTCTCTTGAGTCGGCACTGCTTGATTCCAATGGCAAGTAGTAGTACAAGACGACTGGAAACAATGCCGAGATAAGCAGAGAGCACATACAGCACCTGGTATTCCTAAATGGTCACCCATTTTAGTACTGGCCAGGCTCGACGTCGCTTAACCATTTATAATACGAACACATGGTCTTTACCCGATTATCCTCATTCCCCTAAAGATGGACCCCGATGGGTCTGAAAGTACTTGGGACACAAATCAAAACTGTTGCAGATTCATCCCCCCCCCCCCAAACTAAGATTCTGATTCGGACAATGGAAAGGATCTACGAAAGGATATCCAGACATTAGTTGTCTGTTATATTCAACAATATATGCCTTCAAGAAAAGATGCTGCCTAGATATATATATATATATATATATATATATGAATCTGTTCGCTAGTCATATATATATGTTTTTATTTTACCGTTAGTGTGAGAAATGGCACCAACTTTCGCATTTATTTATTTATTTATTTAGATTAATTCACTAATTTTTGCCGAACGTAGTGGAAGCAACACCTGGTAACACAATCAGATCTCAACGGATGCTTCATCCAAGAATATACTGCGTCAAACATTACTACAAGACCGGCTCCTCCAAGAACGATTGGTTGGTCAGTTTAACGGCATGTTAACTGCCGTTGGGTCCACGAAAAAGTGAATGAAAAGGAGCTACAACCGAAGTAAATCGCGCAATTTTTTTTGTTTGTGACACGCACATGGCTATAATCTCACAGCCGTCCGCCCCACTCCTTAAAACTAAATAGAAGTGTAAGATTCAAGGTCATTTAAATTGGGTTCTAATGCTCATTACTGACCGTTTCTTCACCTTGAATCTTTGTTGCACTATTCCACATGGGGAGAGTACTCCCTACGTTGGGGATCACATGACTAGACAGACTAAGCGTCAAGGCAAGCGGGGGTCAAAGCAAAAGCCGATTCTTTCACAGTAAAGTTGGCGGCGGCTGCAAAGCATTTTTATGGCTGAATAAAAGCATTCACGCGTAGATGAACACTTGGTCCAAATATTTGATTTGGTTTTTAATTGGGTGGAGGATAATAAAATAAATTTTTAAAATGAAGTCCTCCTAAGGCCAATAAATATATATAATAATTTTTATTTACACAGACATGTACAAAATCTGTGACACTGGCATGTCGATGTTATCGATCAACAGTTATTATAAACTGAGATCTCATCAGGCAGAGTTAGAATCCGATCTTAACCGTAGATCATATTTCTTTTCAAATATGATTTTGTACATGTCTGTGTAAATAAAAATAATCATATATAAAAGCTCTATTTGATATTGAGCACTTTTTATAAACCCGGTTTAAATTCTTTGGATTACTACCCTGTGGATGTTTTACCTGGATTATTATTATATATATAAGTTGGGATTAAGGCTTATTAAGAAAATATAAATAATAAGTCAAACTCGATGCAATCAAGTCAAGAAAGCGAGAGAGATGGAGTGAGTAATAGGATGAAGTTTGTCATAATATAGTAACGATACTGAGAGAGAGGGAGAAAGGAAGAGGAGGGGCCGTGACGTAACATACAATAGAGAGGGGGATGGGGTTATGATGGGGCATACAGAGGGGGGGGGGGATCGAAGAAATGGGACTTATTCACGATG